>CM028354.1:4179815-4283815 GCA_016618105.1 Dendrobium huoshanense
TTTTTTTTTTTTTTTTTTTTATGCATTTATATCTATGACACCTAATCTAGTCCTCAAGGTGCTAAAAGTGTCAAAAGCTAATGGTTTTGTGAATATGTCTGCCAATTGATCTCCTGTAGCGATGTGATGTAATTCTATATCTCCCTTAGCGACGTGATCTCTAATGAAATGATGTCTAATGTCTATGTGTTTCGTTCGAGAGTGTTGAATTGGATTCTTAGAGATACAAATTGCACTTGTGTTGTCACACATGATCGAGATGGTTCCAACAGGTAGTCCAAGATCAAGAATTTGTTGTTTTAACCATAGTACTTGTGCAACACAACTTCCTACCGCAATATATTTTGCCTCAGCTGTGGAAAGTGCTACTGAGTTTTGCTTCCTACTGGACCAAGAAACTAATGATTGTCCGATGAATTGGCAGGTACCAGAGGTGCTCTTTCTATCTATCCTACATCCTGCGAAGTCAGAATCTGAGTACCCTAGGATTTCAAAGGAAGTGCTGTGTCTGGGATACCAAATTCCTAAGTTTGGGGTGCCTAGTAGATATCTAAGAATTCTTTTGACAGCAGTTAAGTGAGACTCTTTAGGATCGGCTTGGAAACGGGCACAAAGGCACACACTAAACATTATGTCCGGTCTACTGGCAGTCAAGTAAAGTAGGGATCCAATCATTCCTCTATATTTTTTCTGATCTACTGATTTTCCACTAGGATCCTTATCTAATTGGATTGTCGAACTCATTGGGGTGTTCATGGGTTTTGCACTATCCATTTCATATTTCTTTAAAATATCCTTAATATACTTTGATTGGCTAAGAAAGGTTCCATTATCCATTTGTTTTACACTAAAGCCAAAAAAGTAATTAAGCTCTCCCATCATGCTCATTTCAAACTCATTACTCATTGTTTTTGAAAATTCATCGCATAAGTTTTTATCCGAAGATCCAAACAATATGTCATCTACATATATTTGAACAATGAGAATTTCTTCTTTGACCTTTTGTAAAAAGAGTGTAGTATCTACACTACCCTTTTGAAATCCTCTATCCAAAAGAAATGAGCTAAGTCTTTCATACCATGCTCTAGGTGCTTGCTTTAATCCATATAGTGCCTTTTTTAATTTGAATACATGGTTTGGAAATTGTGAGTTTTCAAATCCGGGGGGTTGCTCAACGTAGACATCTTCCTTAATTACCCCATTCAAAAATGCACTCTTCACATCCATTTGATATAACTTAAAGTTCTTGAAGCAAGCAAAAGCTAAGAGCACTCTTATGGCTTCTAGTCTAGCAACCGGGGCAAAGGTTTCTTCAAAGTCTATTCCCTCAATCTGGTTGTACCCCTTAGCTACTAGCCTTGCTTTATTCCTTATTATTGTTCCTGAATCATTCACCTTATTCTTGAAGACCCATTTTGTTCCAACAACACTTTGCTCTTTAGGTCTCTTAACTAACTCCCAAACATCATTCCTGGTGAATTGGTTCAGCTCTTCTTGCATTGCTAGAATCCAGAATTCATCTCCTAAGGCTTGATCTATACTTGTAGGTTCTATCATAGAGATGAAAGCTGAGTGACTAACCTCCTTCCTAAGTCCATGCCTAGTCCTTACACCTTCTGAAGGGTCTCCTAAAATTAACTCTTTAGGATGACTAGAAGAATATCTCCATTCTCTAGGCAAAACTTCCTGAGGTTCGACCCTTTCTCCTAAGGTCATCGTCTCTACTCCTTGAATTGCCTCTATTTCATCATCTTCAATTTTGATTCTGAGGGCTTATCTGATTCATCAAATACCACATGGGTGGATTCTTCTACTACAAGGGTTCTCTTATTAAAAATCCTATAGGCCTTACCTACAGAAGAATAACCTAAGAAGACACCCTCATCAGACTTGGGATCGAATTTTCCTAAGGGATGTTTACCATTATTTAAGATGAAGCACTTACACCCAAAGACATGTAAATGTGAAAGGTTTGGTGTCCTACCCTTAAGGAGTTCATATGGAGTTTTATTCAGCTTCGATCTAATGTTTACTCTGTTCAAAACATAACAGGCTGTGTTGACTGCTTCTGCCCAAAAGTATCTAGGAAGGGTATACTCCGCTAGCATTGCCCTAGCAGCTTCTACCAAAGTTCTATTCTTCCTTTCTGCTATGCCATTCTGTTGGGGTGTTCTAGGAGCTGAGAAATTGTGCTCTATTCCTATCTCTTGACAGAATGACTCAAATCTATCATTTTGGAACTCTCCACCATGATCACTATGGATTGTTGATATTTCACAACCTAATTTTCGTTGAATCCATGTGGAGAAAACTTTAAATTCCTCAAAAGACTCATTCTTGTGTGCTAAGAATCTTACCCAAGTAAATCTAGTAAAGTCATCTACAATCACAAATCCATAATTCTTTCCACCTAGACTGGCTGTACTAACGGGTCCAAATAAGTCCATGTGTAGAATTTCTAGTGGCCTAGAGGTGATCACGTCTCTAATTGAGTGAAAAGATGATTTGACTTGTTTTCCTTGTTGGCAAGCATCACATAAGTGATCCTTGGTGAATTCTAACTTAGGTACACCTCTAACTAGGTTTTTCTGAGTGATGTTTCTAAGAGTTTTCATGCTAGCATGACATAGTCTCCTATGCCATAGCCACGAGTCATCAACTATTGTTTTCAAGCAAAATGATTTTGAACTATCAACGCAATCAAGGTCTAACATGTAAACATTGTTAATTCGTTTTCCTTCTAAAATAATTTCATCAAATAAACTAATCAGGCATCTATCAGTAAAAAACTTAACATCAAAACCTTTGTCACACAGTTGACTAATGCTAAGTAAGTTATGCTTTAAACCATCAACTAATAAAACATTTTCAATTATAAAATTCTTAGCATTACCAACAATACCTGAGCCTATCACCTTCCTGGTAGTATTGTCTCCCAACGTTACTTTGCCTCCAGTTTTGGTCTCCAATAGGATGAACTTCTTCATATCTCCAGTCATGTGTCGCGAGCAGCCACTATCCAGGTACCACATGCTCTCACTAGGTCTTTTGTGAGAGCATCCCTACAATTTCATTCAAAGATTAGATTTGGGAACCCAAGTGAGTTTGGGTTCCTCCTTATGCTTGCATGAATGAGATGTATGCATGTTATGCTGTGATGGATGCAGTTTAGGTCTCCATACTAAGTGTGTCCTACGGTGAATTGTGCATGTGCGGGCTATGTGACCTAACATGCCACAAGAGAAGCACCTAACACCAGGAAATGGATTTACTAATCTATGAGTATGGTGGTGCCTCTTCCTAAGGTTTTGAAATGCATGCTGTGTTGGGGGTTTTCTAGGATGGCCTACTGTGAGTGATGCAATTTCATTTTCTAATTCTTTTATCTTTTCACTATAGGTTTTATTTTGAGCTGTCAATCCATCAACTTCTATCAATAGCAAGTGCTCACTATGATCTACTTCTAATGCAAGTGCAGTTAGTTTTTCAAACTCTACATCTAGTTTAATATGTGATGTTTTCAAGGATTCATGCGCTTCACTTAGTTCAATATGCTTCTTATTTAATGCATCATACTCATCAAAAAGTAACATGTGATCTTTATCTAAATCAGAATTTTCTTTAACTAAGTTAGCATGCTCAATTTATAAGGAACTAAATTCAATATTAAGTTTAGCATGCATTTTCTTCAGTTTCCTATACGAGTCATGAATATTCTCAGAAATAAGCAGTAATTCATCATAAGAAAGTTGACATACCTCCTCTTGATCCAATTGATCAAGGTTATCATTAGCCATAAGACACAAATTTGTTACCTCGTCCTCTGCTTCTTCTTCTGATGATTCTGAGGCAGAGTCGGCCCAAAAAGCTTTCTGTGTCTTTGTCTTTCCTCTCTTGTATTTAACTTTGTCATCTCCTTTCTCCTTTGCTGGTTGACTCTTCAGATTAGGGCAATCGGCTCGAAGGTGACCTGGCTTCCTGCACTCAAAGCAAATTGTATCAGATGAAACCTTATTGGACCTTGAGCTCTTACCTTTATTCCAGCTGTTCTGATGACGCTTTTGTTTTCTTTTCAGGAAATTTTTGAACTGTCGGGTCATCAGTGCTATCTCATCATCTTCCTCCCCTGCAGAGCTTTCACTTTCTGAGTTGCTAGCTTTTAATGCCACCGTCCGCTCCTTTTTCTTTTCACCTGCATCACTTTGCCTTTGGCTCACTCCTTGCTCGTATGCAATGAGTGACCCAAGGAGGTTATCAATAGAATAAACATTAAGATCTTTAGACTCAGTGATAGCAGTTATCTTAGCATCATAGGAACTAGGTAGGCATCTAAGAATTTTATTCACTTTCTCAGAATTTGAAATTTCTCTACCTAATGCATGCAATGATGTCACAATTTGGGTGAACCTAGTGTACATGTCAGAAATTGTTTCGCTAGGTTTCATACGGAATAATTCATAATCATGCAGTAGAATGTTAAGCCTAGACTGTTTTACTTCGTTTGTTCCTTCGTATGTGATGCACAGTCTATCCCAAATCTCCTTACCAGAAACACAAGTAGATACTCTCATATAGTCCTCAGATTTCAATGCACAAAAAAAACAGTTTAAGCATTTAGCATTCAGTTGGGCTAATTCCCTATCCTCATTGCTCCATTCAATAAAAGGCACAGAAGTTTTCAAACCATTAACTATCTTGAACGGTGCAACATATCCATCATTTACTAACATCCACATGCGGTAATCTATAGATTGCAAAAATGTAGACATTCTAATTTTCCAGAAATCAAACGGTATGTTATCAAAAAGTGGTGGACGAGTTATTGAATAACCCTCCGCAGTGTTACGATTACCAAAATTCGACATGATCGTTTTTTCAAGGTTTTCTAAAACACTATTTTTGAAAAAAAAGCTCTGATACCAATTGAAATTACTGAACGACAAGAGGGGGGGTGAATTGTAAAAGTCTTTCGATTAATAAAATTAACCCTAAACAAGAGTTCTAATTTTTTTGTTGTTTTTGAAATATTAAAACAAAGATTTATGCAAATTTACTTTCACAAAAAAAACATGCAATAGATATGACAAGATTAAAGTGCAAGCAAAAAGTAAGCAATGATAAAGAAAGAACACACCAAGAATTTTATAGTGGTTCGGTCAAAATATGACCTACGTCCACTCCCCGGAGTCCTCCACTCCGGGATTTTCACTATCAAAATAGTTCTCCTTTTGCCCCCCTTGGCAAGGCGGAGAAGCCTGTACAAACCTCCCTTTCACCAACCGGCGTGGCGGAATACCAAACTCTATTTTCACCCTCTTGGCGACGGCAGAGAACCTTCTCGTTTTTCTCCCTCCTGGAGAAGGCAGAGAACCTCAAGGTAACGGATGTAGACGAGCCTTTCCCTTGGAGATTCTTCCTCAAATCCTTCTCGGGCCACAGAAGGAGCAAGATGCAGCAAGCTTGGAGCAACCGTGTGATCTCCCTCACACCTCTTCTCCCTCACAACGCTCACCTCCTCCTTCCTCTCTCAACCCTCAAGAATTCCTCTAGAATTTTCTCCCTTGGAATCCCTCTCTAACCACGTTCACCCCTTCTGTAATTGTTACCCAAAAAAGACTTGATTGACACCTGAAAATGGGCTCCAAAAACCTCTGATTTCAAAATTAGCCGTTACTGTTCGTACAGTACGATTCAACATCGTACAGTACGATCTTCACAAATAGCCGTCGTCCTGGTACGAAGATGTACGATCAGTACAAAAATAAATCGTACTGTACGATATAATATCGTACGGTACGATCCAACAAGCTACTACTCGTACAGGACGATGGTCTGGACGATCGGATGTCGTCTCTATTCATCGTATGGTACGATTACTATCGTACAGTACGATGTTCAAATTTTCATTAGCCCTGGATTACATGCACTAATCACGGGTTAATTTTAAGTAAGTATTAAAAACAGATCGTACAGTACGAACTTGTTCGTACAGTACGAACGGCGCAAAATCACTTACTTAAACTATGTCACGGCTAGGGTTTTGGATCTGAACATATCGTACAGTACGAAATACTTCGTACAGTACGATCTATTCACAGAATTGTCCACATAGCTTAGATCGTACAGTACGAAATAAAATCGTACAGTACGATCTACAGAGAAGAATTTTAGTTATAATTTGCAGTTAAAAAAAAACTCTCCCCCTGTGTGTGTGCATGGTTGCTCTTACTCTTACGCATTTTGTGGCCAGACTCAATAAAGTAAAAAGTGCAATAAATGAAAAATACAATATTTGACTCATACTCCTAATCTACCCGGTCTTGAGTCTTCCTTTCTTCCTGAGTCACTTGTGATCTTCCTGAAATGTTAGTGCTCAAGAAAAATAACATATAAAATAATAATCAATGAAAAGCAGTTCCAAAACAGTCATTATTTGGCATCATCAAAATCTCAAACTCGGGGTCATGGGTTGCAACATGAAGAAGAGGCCTCATGATCATTGGACCTCGTAAGAGATTTTGACGGCGACTCAGATAGATTAGGAGTTTTAAAAACTAAATCATGAACAACATATTTCCCTTTTCCATCCACAGGAGGATTTTTCCTTACTACATTAGCCAAATTTTCTTTAATCACCAAAGGGCCTTCCTTTGATGATCTTTTGAATCCAACTTTTCAACAATAGAGCGAATACGATTTACTTCACTTTGAGCAATGTTAATTCCATGGGGATGAACCATCGGTGTCGATGCCACAGATCGGCGGCGACCATCTGTCATCATACCTGAACATCCCGCTGGAAGAGTAGAATTCAAAAAAATAAATTTTGAATTGGGACTTTCTCTGACTAAACGGGACATTAAGAAATTGTTCCTTGGTTATTATAAAAATGTATTTTTCTATTAATTATTATTATTTTTTTTTTCTTTTGTTAAAAACATCCCAATAGAGTTCAATTGGAGATTTCCTTTTTTGAGTTAACAAAGAAAAATAATAAGATGAAGTCTTAAGAGTTTTTTTTTTTTTTTATAATTCGTTTTGAACTTCTGTTGCTTATTTTTCTGCTTGTTTTCAGACAATTAATGGTCTTAATAGAGCTCATTTATCATCATCTTTCACTTAAAGAAAACGATCACAATGCTCCTTCCCTTTTTGCATGAAGTAAATAGAACAAGTCTTATTAAAGATAAATAAAAAAACATTGTCCATATATATATATATATATATATATATATATATATATATATATATATATATATATATATATATATATATATATATATATATATATATATATATATATATATATATATATATATATATATATATCGGATTGGAAATAGAACCATAAAAGAAAGAGTTTCAATGGTAAATAATTAAATAATGATATAATAATTATGAAATAATATAATTTTAAGTCTAATAAATAAATAAATTTATACATAAATAATTAATTTTATAATTTAAAATTAAATATAAATAAGTATTAATTTATGTTATATATTTAATATAAATAAATTACTAATTTTAATTTTAAATATAAATATCCCAATCATTGATTTTAATTCACATTTAATAAAAAATTAGTTCATATATAAATTTAATATAAATAATTGATGATTTATATTATATATTTAGATATAGTTTTAAACTATAATTTTTTTATAAAATTTACATTATAAAATTATATTTATAAATTCATATAACATTATTTATAATTAAAAAATAGATAAAAGTTTAGTTTTTATATTATATAATAAATAACTAAATAAATAAATTTTAATATTATTACTAAAAAATAAATATTATTTATGTTTTAAAAGTTAATTAAATGTTATGTTTAAAAATATATAATTTATGTAATTAATATGAGAAATTCATTTTAATTTTTTTGTCTCATATCATCTATCACTTTAGGTTAATTTTGTTTGTATCTTTTTATGAATTGAATAAGTAAAGAAGTAACATGGATGGTAATATCATCCGAGTAAGCTTTGTTGGATTTTTTTTTTTTAAATGTATTATTTTAACAAATTTAGAGCTATTTCAAATATAAATTTAATAAATTTATTTATTTTTAAATTATATAAAATAAATAATTATTGAACCAACTAGCTTTTAAAAACTGGGCCTGCTTCACCAGTTTTGCGTTTGAACTGCCGACTCAAATTGGTTTTAGTCGATTCATTGCAAAGCCGGTTTTAGAAAAAATTTAGACCTGCTAGCCTACCTGTTCTATGTTTGAACTAGTTATATATATATAATGTTTCACTAGATCTTCATTTGGACTGGCATTCTTATTGCTTTGCTTTTTAGAAAGTAACAACAATTTTTTTTCGATCAATGCTTTTTAATTGTTTATAAGAAATTTTTGGATAAAGTTGTTTTCGACAAAAACTTCTAAAAAAATTTATTTTCACCATAACAAAGCTACCATGGTCCCAAAACGGACCCTAAATTATCCTATAACTTGTCAATTTTAATTAGTCTAATGCGTTGTGTATATTTGTCATTAGTTCCATTCTCCATGCTTTATTGGTAGATTATCCAACCAACATCAAACAGTAACACGAGGAAAAAAAGTACTAACGCAAAGCATTTTAATTATTTAGAACATAAAATTACAAAGCTATCAGAAACTTCTCAGTTTAAAATGGTTAGTTATATTTATTTAGATGCTACAAGGCAAAGGGCACTCCTCTTGTGCACTGTAATGCCTGGAACTTCATCCATATTCATCTCTTCTTTACTCATTCCTTCAGGCAATTTCCAATCGAAGTAATAAAGCAAATTAGCAAGAGCCAGTTCCACCATTGCCATCCCTAAGTTCATACCTGGGCAACTTCTTCGGCCTGATCCAAATGGTATGAGCTCAAAGTTATGACCTATTATATCGATTGATTTATCAATGAACCTCTCTGGTAAGAACTCCTCGGGATTATCCCATGTTTTGGGATCTCTTGCAATGCCCCAAGCATTGATAAAAACCCGAGTATCTTGTTCTATATCATAGCCACTAATCTTGCATTGCCTAATTGCCTCTCGAGGAAGCAATAATGGAACAAGCAAGTGTAGCCTCAAAGTTTCTTTTACCACTGAGTTGAGATATTGAAGATTATGGAGGCTGCTTTCTGAGATATGAGTGGAGCTTCTTACTTTCTCTTGTACTTTTTGCATAATCCTTGAATTCCTCACCAACTCCGCCATTGCCCATATTATAATGGCAGAAGATGTTCAAATTCCAGCGATGAAAATGTCCTATGATAATTAAATTAGAAAATAAACAATAATGTCATGAAGAATGCAAACTAATACGTAGGAGTAATTACCATTATAATAGCCTTAATGTTATTATCGGAGATATAAGGTGAATTCTTCTGTTGATGAAGCAGCACATCAACTATGTCTTCCTGCTCTAGGTTTGTCCTCTTCTGATCAATGTGCTCCTCAATTATTTCACTATAGAAAGAATCAAACTTGTTGAAGGCCCTCTCCAGTCTTTGTTGTAGCCCTGTAAGCTTATCAATCCAACCCAATGATGGGAAGCAGTCTGAAATAAAGAAGGTGCCCAACAACGTCTCAGCTTCTTGAACAAGTGCGTGGAAGTGTTTCATCTCAAGATCTCCTTGATCGTACTTCTTGTTCAGTGCAACACGGCAAATTATATTGCTTATGAGAGTCGACACAAGCTTTGTTAGATTAATCGGTTTCGATAGGGATTTGGAGATCGAATCAATTAGGATAGCGACCTCTTCTTCTCTTACAGAATGGAATGTACTAACCCTCTATGTGCTAAAGAGTTTAAGAATAGAAATCTTTCTCATCTCTCTCCAGTACTCACCATTTACACCGTTCAAGAACAGGAACGGATGATTATCTGAATGAAGCGGAACAAGATATTCAGGAAATCCTGTTGATTAGCGATATAAGGCCCTTCGTCGGAGATTAATCACCACCGGTGGGGCGAACCGGCTACAGAATCTCCTCCACCACCTGTAAGACAACAGGATACAGAACAAGTATTGTCTCGACAGTAAGTCAGAGAAATAGTTTCAAATTCATCTAAAATCTGCTTTAGCTATCGTCCGGAGTGTTTTTATAATAACACCCGGGAAAGAACAAGAATACAATTCAAAAGAAGCTATATAGCCGGCAATAGCAACAGCTACAGAAAAGAGAAGAAAAACAAATAAAAATACAACGGTATCAGACTATCTATAAGACACTCCTGTGTCATTCTCCCGGGGTGGAAAGAACGTCTAGATCATAGTGAGGCGTCAAGTCGGCGACATTGAAGGTGGCAGAGATCTGGTAATCACCGGGTAGATCTATCTGGTACGCGTTGTTGTTGATCTTCTTGATTACACGAAAAGGCCCATCAGCTTTTTGTTTTAGCTTAGAAAAAGCTCCAGGAGGAAATCGTTCTTTTCGGAGCCTAATCCATACAAGATCCCCCTCTTTAAATTCAATAGAGCGTCGAGACTTATTTGCTTGCTTCTGACATTTTTCATTGTGTTTTGCTATTGTGTCTTGAACCTGCTTATGCAATTGCTGAATTTCCAGGCTTCGCTGTTCTGCATCAGTGCTGAAAGCAGTCCTTGGCACAACGGGAACCAAATCCAGTGGCGTCACCGGGTTATACCCATAAGCAATTTCGAACGGACTTATTTTGGTTGCCTGATTAACAGACCGGTTGAATGAAAATTCAACCTGAGCTAATATAAGATCCCACTGTTTAATATTTTTCCCCACAAAACATCGTAGAAGGTTGCCCAAACTACGGTTCACTGTTTCAGTTTGGCCATCAGTTTGGGGATGAGCTGCCGAACTGAATTGCAGTCGGGTACCGAATTTTCCCCACAAGGTCCTCCAAAAGTGACTCAAGAACTTGACGTCTCGATCAGATGTAATTGTCTTGGGTATTCCGTGAAGACGGACAACCTCCTTGAAGAACAAATCAGCTACATGGGTGGCATCCAGCGTCTTATTACAGGGAACAAAATGGACCATTTTGGAGAAACGATCCACAACCACCATGATAAAGTCTTTGTTTCTTTGGGTACGGGGTAGGCCAACGACGAAATCAATGCTGATGTCCACCCATGGTGAGCTTGGCACAGGAAGCGGCGTATACAAGCCGGCATTGGTGCTAGTAGTCTTTGCTCTTTTACAGACTTGGCAATTTTGTACAAACTGTCCAACATGTTTCCGGAGGGATGGCCAAAAAAAGTTTTCACACAACAATTCTATGGTCTTCTCTCGCCCAAAATGGCCTGCCAAACTTCCTTCGTGGCTTTCAGAAATGAGTGTCAAGCGGAGAGAACAATTTGGAATGCACAGACGTTGTTTAAAAAAAAGATATCCATCTTTGATGTAAAATAGCTTAAAAGGGCCCTGAAGGCATTGTTGCCAAATGCTCCCAAAATCATTATCCTCCGCATATAGGTCTCGTATGATTTCAAAGCCAATTACTTGGTTCTGTAGCGTTTGTAGAAGGACATACCGTCTGCTAAGCGCATTGGCCACCTGATTATGATGCCCTGCCTTGTGTTTCAAAACATAATGGAATGCCGATAAAAATTCAGACCATTTTGCGTGCCTAGCCTTGAGTTTTTTTTTATGGCAGAGGTAACGTAGAGCTTCATGATCAGAAAAAAGCACGAATTCATTGGATAGCAAATAGTGGTTCCAATGCTGCAGGGCTCTAACTATAGCGTAGAACTCCTTGTCGTATGTAGAATACTTGCGCCTTGCATCACTTAACTTTTCACTAAAATAAGCTATCAGATGCCCCCCTTGAGTTAGGACCGCCCCAATGCCTACATTTGAGGCATCACATTCGACCTCGAAGGCTAGGTCGAAATCAGGTAAGCTTAGTGTTGGGGTAGAAGACAATCTCTGTTTCAAGTCATCAAAGCTTGTCTGTGCTGCCGGGTTCCATTCAAATTGATTAGCTCGGAGAATTTCCGTCATCGGGGCCGCAATGGTACTGAAATTCTTGATGAATCTTCTGTAGAACGATGCTAGACCATGAAAACGGCGAATGTCCGTAAAAGACTGGGGAACGGGCCAGCTGCGGACGGCCTCAACCTTAGCAAGATCAACCTTCAGCCCTTCAGCAGATAGTTGATAGCCTAAGAATGTAATCTGAGGAGCAGCAAATTGGCATTTCTCAAGATTAACGAACAGCTGTTGCTCCCGGAAGAGCTCGAGAACACGTCGAAGATGGAAGCGATGCTCCTGGAGATCAGCACTATAAACAAGAACATCATCAAAGTAGGCAATTACAAACTTATATAGAAAGGGTTGTAGGATATGATTCATTAAACGCATGAACGTGCTTGGAGCGTTGGTTAAACCAAATGGCATGACCAACCACTCGTACAACCCGTCATGTGTTTTGAACGCAGTTTTCCACTCGTCACCAGGCCTCATGCGTATTTGGTGGTATCCACTGCGCAGATCCAGTTTGGAGAAAATGGTAGCACCTTTTAACTGATCGAAGATATCATCTATGCGAGGAATAGGAAATCTATATTTAACTGTAATTTTATTGACAGCTCAGCTGTCTATGCACATCCTATAGGATCCATCCCGTTTTGGAACCAATAAGGCGGGTACAGCGTAGGGACTGACACTGTGCCTTATAAAGCCTTTGTTCAGTAATTCTTCTACCTGTCGCTTGAGCTCAGCTTGTTCTTCGGGCCGTAGTCTGTAAGCAGGGCGATTGGGTATGACAGAACCAGGAACAAACTCCACAGCATGCTGAATTTGTCTTTCCGGAGGTAACCTGGATGGTAGAATGTTGGGCAGGACATCAGGATACTCTTCCAGGATATCTCGAACTACTGTCGCCTCATTAGTCTGAGCTTCATTGGTGACTAGGATCACCAATACAAACCCAATTGTAGCTTCCCAGAAAGCCTTCAAAAACAATGATCGTGTTAACAGTTGTGGACTGACCTTTACTGCTGGAGTCTGTTGTAGTGGTACCAATATAATCCGTTGATTTTGATGCTTAAACGAATATGTATTTGCTTCCCCGTCATGCACAGTCTTCTTGTCAAACTGCCATGGACGGCCTAAAAGAATATGGCAAGCATCCATGGGAACTACATCACACCACACTTGCTCCGCATAATTGCCGATGGAGAAATTTACGAGACAACGCTTCGACACCCGAACTTCATTTTCTTTCTTTATCCACGATAATGCGTATGGTTTAGGGTGGTCGACTGTGGGCAACTCAAGCTTGCTGACCATGGTCGTAGATACCACGTTTTCACAACTTCCACTATCAATGATCATTTGACAAACCTTCCCGCCAACGGTGCATCGTGTTTGAAAAATATTATGGCGCTGACATGAATCTTCCTTATGGGAATTAAGTAGTCTCCTGAGAACAAGTACACTCCCTTCATCTGCGGGAATCACAGTGGTCTCCGTCACCATATTGTTCTCCGACTCGTGATCTATCATCATGTCTTGCTCAGTACCAGCTTCTTCAATGATGGTAACAATCCTTCGGTTCGGACATCCAGAGGCAATGTGGCCAAATCCTTGGCACTTGAAGCACTTTCTTGGAGGTAACCCCGTGGTTCCAGGTACTTTCCATGCTCCATTAGCAGACCGAGTAATCTCTTTGTTCAAAGGATTCACCCCGGTAGTTCTTCCCTCAACTTTCTTGACTTGGTTTCGATCAGATCCTTCCTCCTGAACAGGGGTTTTACCACGAACCCATCTGTTGGGTCGCTGTTGTTTTTCCACCTTAAAAGACAAATCAAACACATCTTGTAGTGTCCAATATGGTTGCAATTGAACCACATTGGCAATCGACGGTTGTAATCCTTCCAAGAAGCGGGCAATAGTATTTTCCTCTGGTTCAGCTAGCTCACATTGGAGGGACAATTGTTCGAATTCCGCAATATATTCTTCAACAGTGAGTTGATTTTGTTGTAAACGATGGAGTTTCAAGAACAACTCCTGACGATATCTTTCCGGCAGATACTTTCGCTTAAGTTCTTTCTTCATCTTTATCCATGTCACAATCTTGCTTTTTCCCTCCCGATCTCGATTTCGTTTCAAATTTTCCCACCATAGGGAAGCATTCTTCTTTAATTTGATGGCGACAAGCTTGACAACTCTCTCTGAAGGAATTTCTTTAAATTCAACGATTCGATCTACAGTGTGCAGCCAATTCACAAACTCATCCGGATCCAATCTACCATCGAATTCGGGTAACTCCACCTTAACCCCACTGTCATCACGCGGACGTCTCGCACGTCCTAGCACAGGTCGTCTGTCCTCATCTTCGCTGTGAAGGTCTTGATGAAACGGGTTAACCTCCTCTTCCTCTTCTTGAACATCATCTGTTTCTTGATGTTCAAATCTTGCTAGTCGTTGCTGCAACTGTTGGATTTCCCTCTGTAAATCCTCAATGATTACGTCTCTTGTCGGTCTTTGCGGGTTCCGTCGAGGCGGCATCTTCGCCGGCTCTGATACCAAATGACACCGTTCAAGAACAGGAACGGATGATTATCTGAATGAAGCGGAACAAGATATTCAGGAAATCCTGTTGATTAGCGATATAAGGCCCTTCGTCGGAGATTAATCACCACCGGTGGGGCGAACCGGCTACAGAATCTCCTCCACCACCTGTAAGACAACAGGATACATAACAAGTATTGTCTCGACAGTAAGTCAGAGAAATAGTTTCAAATTCATCTAAAATCTGCTTTAGCTATCGTCCGGAGTGTTTTTATAATAACACCCGGAAAAGAACAAGAATACAATTCAAAAGAAGCTATATAGCCGGCAATAGCAACAGCTACAGAAAAGAGAAGAAAAACAAATAAAAATACAACGGTATCAGACTATCTATAAGACACTCCTGTGTCAACCATAGGGAGCAAAGCTGATGTCCTTGCAATCATAAGAGAATTTGTTGCTGGAAGTGAGCTTAGGCCGAGAGCAGAAGCGAAAATCATTGGTTTTAAGGATTTCTCTTGCCGTGTCTGCTGAGGAGACCACAAGGATTGGCACTTTGCCAATCCTGAGATGCATCAAAGGGCCATATTTTTGTGACAGATGCCATAAGTGGTGATGAGTTAAACCACCAACTTGATGTAGATTTCCGATTATGGGGAGCTTTCTTGGTCCTGGAGGAAGATTAAGACTCGAATCTCTTCTCTTGTTTCTCTTAAAAATAATAACATGTAGAAAGAATGCAAGTGCTATAGTAAAGAGCCAAGCGAAGAAGACAACAAAATCCATAAATGTCTTGCAAGCTAATAGGCTGGTTGCAGAAACTGTCTCTTTATATGGATGATTTTATGAGATGTTGTGATCTGGGTCTTATCTAGACAACGCTAAAATAGCTTGTCTAAACTCGAAAGCAAAATTTCTATTTCGGTTCAAGCATATTTTAGTCAATTTGAATAATGAGAGTTGAGTTTGATATATGTAAAATTTCTATAATATTTTTTTAATCAGTAATCATATAAGATTCTTGTAAAAATATTCACACCGTTATATAGACATAAATGTATAATTATTAATCTATATTAATATACATGATTTATTATATTAATTATTACGTTTAAAGATGGTTATTTTAACTATGCTGTTTCTTGGAATGAATTATTAGTAGAACGTGGCTCATTTTTATTTATTAATTAAATTTTTTTATTATCAATTAAGAGTCATAAATTTGAAGCTTATATATATATAAAGAGCATCAGACAAAAACTGTGACGCAATTGCTGACTAAATTATGGATTTTATAAGAGAAAAATGAACAGTAACTGAATGTCTTTTTGTAATTGTTGGCAGCAGCCCTGCTGTCCACTGAATACCAATAATTTTCTCACACGGATCCAGGACATCAAGTCATCAAGATATCTGAACACCTGGCGTTGATTTTTTTTTTTTTTTTGTTTAAAATTAGCTATTTTCATTGCTTAAGAACAATTATATAAAAAATCAGTATATACATATCCAATGATCGAAATTTACAGCAAAGCTGCATCAAAAAATGATCCATTTTGTATTCTTTTTTAGCATTATCGATCCTCTAAGTTTTCTTGAAACCTTAATTGCTTAAGTCCTTTTCTCAAAGTTCTTTATATTTTCAGACTTACTCAATGTTCTGAAGTTCTCATTTGAGAGACTGCCTATTATCAATACCAGATATCATCTAAAGAAAAAATTTGAAGTCAACAGAACTATTCATCAGCATTAACTAGCTGCGCTGTAGCTTCCCGGTGTTGATAAGAACGCCCCTGAGGCATATTTCGTAGTCAAAATCTGCTTTTCTACTGCCCTATGGTAGATCTCGGAAGGCTAATACCGAACCTCTGAAACTGATTGTAATTTCACCTTTTATACTTGGCCAAATTTTGCTCGACAATCCAATGTTATACTCGGAATCCTCTACATTAAATAAAAGATGGGAAAGCATGCAATGTAAAAAGAACGAACAATAGAGGTGAATTGAAGATTTTTCATTTTGAGTTAGCAAGAAGACCAGAAGAAAAAAAAGAATAAAAGGGTACGTGGTCTATGTTGAAAATTAAACTTGATTAATTTGGGCCTTTAATTGAGTGGGCCTTTTAATTAAGCCATAGTCTAGAAAAGTCCTTAGAATATTCTAGAATCCCATTTTATAATGAATGTTTTAGAGCATCTAGAAATATATTGTAAAATAGTTATTTAGAGAATTCTAGAATATGCAATTAATGACTTTTGTAAAAGAAGATATGAGAATATTTTAGAGAGTCAATAGTAGCCATTGGATTGAAATGTGATGGCACAATTCTAAAGGAGAAGTAACTAGTATAAATAGGTCTAGTGTCTTTGTGTTTATGTATGAAGTAGAATCAAGAGTTCAAGTGTGAAATAAAAGTGAGTTTTACAAGTGTTCATCTTCTCTTTTAAAATTCCTCCTCTTTCTATAACCTCTTATTCTCCAACAAAGTGGTATCAGAGCTGAAGTTTCTTTCTAAAGAGATGGCGACCAATGGTATGATCTCTTTCCAAGTCCCAACGCTCAACAATAGAAACTATGACAATTGGAGCATCAAAATGAATGCCCTTCTTGGAGCGCAAGGTGTATGAGAGATGATAGAGAAAGGCTACAAGGAGCCACAAGATGAGTCAAATTTATCCCAAGTTCAAAAGGATAGTCTAAGAGATTCAAATAAGAAAGACAAGAAGGCTCTCTATCTAATCTTTCAAGGATTAGATGATGACACTTTTGAGAAGAATTTTGATGCGAATTCTACCAAAGATGTATGGGAGAAGCTTTAGACTTCTTACAAAGGAGAGGAGCAAGTCAAAAAGATGCGTCTCCAAACACTAAGAAGTGAGTTCGAAGCCTTACATATGAAAGAAGATGAAGTAATCTCTGACTACTTTACTAGAGTCTTAGCCATTTCTAATCAACTAAAAAGAAATGGAAAGAAGCTAGAAGATGTAAGGATTACGGAGAAAATCCTTATTTCTCTATATTCAAAGTTTGATCATATTGTAGTAATTATTGAAGAAACCAAATGCTTAGAGGCTATGACAATCGAGCAACTCTTGGGATCCTTACAAGCCTATGAAGAAAGGAAAAAGAAGAAGCAAGTTATCACGGAATAACTTCTAAAGACACAAATTAATTCAGCTAAAGAAGAGAGCCTCGAGTATGGTAGAAGCCAACAAGGAAGAGGTCGTGGTCGAGGACAAGGCCATGGTCAGGACACAGATGAGGTTGGAGCTATAATAATGACAAGAATGATAATACAAATTTTGGACAAGGAGGAAGTTCAACAACAGGGCGTGGAAGAGGAAAACCAAAACCAAGGTATGACAAATCTCAAGTGATGTGCTACAACTATCAAAATTTTGATCACTATGTTGTAGAATGTAGAACTCCCAATAACAATAAAGTTGAAGAGAAGGCTAATTATGTGAAGGAGAGAAGTAAACAAGATGGATCTTTGCTATTGGCATATAAGGAGAATGAAAAAGGTGGAGATAACACATGGTATCTGGACACCGGTACAAGCAACCATATGTGTGGAAGAAAAAGCATGTTCATGGAACTTGACGAGTCGGTGAGCGGCAATGTATCCTTTGGAGATGAGTCCAAGGTTGCTGTGAAGGGAAAAGGTAATATTCTTATCCGATTGAAGAATGGAAAGCACCAATTCATTTCCAACATCTTTTATGTGCCAAATATGAAGAGTAATATCTTAAGTATGAGTAAACTCTTAGAGAAAGGTTATGATATTCATTTGAAAGATAAAAACTTTTCTATAAGAGATAATATGAGCAACCTAATTGCAAATATACCACTGTCAAGAAACAAAATGTTCTTACTCAATATTCAAAATGATATTGCCAAGTGTCTCAAAACTTGCTACAAAGACCCATCTTGGTTCTGGCATCTTCAATTTGGTATCTTAATTTTGGAGGATTAGAGCTATTATCAAAGAAGAAAATGGTGAGAGGTCTGCTCCTGCATCAAACACCCAGATCAGATATGTGAAGGCTGCTTGCTCGGGAAGCAATTCAAAAAAAACATTCCAAAGGAGTCAAATTCCAGAGCACAAAAGCCACTTGAACTTGTACATACAAATGTCTGTGGGCCAATCAAGTCAAGCTCTCTCGATAAGAGTAATTATTTCATTCTCTTCATGGATGGTTTTTCAAGAAAATTCTGGGTATATTTTTTGAAGAAAAAATTGGAGGTATTTGAAGTATTCCAAAAGTTTAAAGTCTTGGTGGAGAAAGAAAGCGGCCTTGTGGTCAAAGTAATGTGATCTGATCGTCGAGGAGAGTTTACTTCAAAGAAATTTCAAGAGTTTTGTGAAGCCAACTAAATATGTCGACCATTGACCATCCCAAGATCTCCTCAACAAAATGTTGTAGCATAAATAAAGAATCGAACTATCCTTGATATAACTCGAAGTATGTTCAAGAATAAGAGACTACTTAAGAAATTTTGGGCTGAAGTTGTTGTACGCGCAGTTTACTTAACCAATCGATCTCCAACAAGAAGTATGTGGGGAATGACACCACATGAAGCATGGAGTGGAAGGAAGCCTGGTATATCTCATCTAAGAGTGTTTGGAAGCATAGCCCATGTTTATGTACCTGATGAGCAATGAAGTAAGATAGATGGTAAGAGTGAGAAGTATATTTTCATCGGTTATGACTCCAGCTCAAAAGGCTACAAGTTATATAATCCAAACACTATGAAGACAATCATCAGTCATGATGTCATCTTAAATGAAGAAGGAGCATGGGTTTGGGACCCTCATGAAGATCACTACAACTTCTTTAAGGATGAAGAAGTTGAGCAGCCAAGGATAAATCAAGAAAGAGACGAGTCTATAACACCACCAACTACACCAACTGCAAGTACTCAAGAGGATCCATCATCTTCAAGTGAAGGGTCAAGTGAAAAAGTACCACATTTTAGAAGTTTACAGGAAATCTATGAGGCAACTAAGAATCAGGACAATCTCACTCTCTTTTGCCTCTTTCCTGATTGTGAACCTGTAAATTTTCAAGAAAAGCCATGCAAATTAAGAATTGGAAGGATGCAATGGACGAAGAAATCAAGGAAATCAAGAAGAACAATACATGGGAGATAGCTACACTTCCAATAGGACACAAGGTGATTGGTGTAAAGTGGGTGTACAAAGCAAAGAAGAATGCCAAATGAGAAGTCGAGAAATATAAAGCAAGATCAGTGGCGAAAGGTTACACCCAAATTGCTGACATCAACTATGATAAGGTATTTACTCCTATTGCTCGACTTGAAAGTATAAGGCTAATCATTTCTTTGGCAGCTCAAAATAAGTGGAAAATATATCAAATGGATGTAAAGTCCGCCTTTCAAAATGGAGTCCTTGTGGAGGAAGTCTACATTCAACAACCACCAGGCTATAAAGTCAAGGGGCAAGAAGATAAGGTTTTGAAGCTGATAAAGGCTCTCTATGGGTTAAAACAAGCACCTAGGGTATGGAACAACCGCATCGACAAGTATTTCCTTGAGAATAACTTCAGCAAATGTCCTTACGAGCATGCCCTCTACATCAAAGTCAAGGATGGGGATATTTTGATAGTGTGCTTGTATGTGGATGATTTGATCTTCACTAGAAGTAATCCAAGTATGTTTAAGGAATTCAAGAAAGTAATGGCTAAAGAGTTCGAGATGACAAACACTGGACAAATGGCATACAACCTCGGTATTACAATTAAGCAAAAGGATGAAGGCACATTTATTTCTTAAGAAAGCTATGGAAAAGAAATACTGAAGAAATTCAATATGAATTATTGTAGACCCATAAGCACTCTAATGGAATGAGGAGGCAATTTATCAAAAAAGGAGAATAATGAAATGGTTAATCCATCTTTTTTCAAGAGCTTGGTCTGTAGCTTGCGCTACTTGAGTTGCACTAGGCCGGACATCCTTTATGCTGTTTGAATAGTTAGTCGTTATATGGAGGTACCAACAACTACTCACTTAAAGGCCGCCAAGAGGATTCTTTGATATATCAAAGGGACGATTGACTTTGGCTTATTTTATTCATCATCAAATGACTTTAAGCTTGTCATATATAGTGATAGTGACTGGGCCGAAGACTTAGATGAGCGAAAAAGCACTACGGGTTTTGTGTTCTACATGGGAGACACTATTTTCACTTGGATGTCAAAGAAGAAACCAATTGTTGACCTTTCTACTTGTTAAGCAGAGTATATTGCTGCAACTTCATGTGTTTGTCATGCAATTTGGCTTTGAATTTTATTGAAGGAGATAAGATTGCCACAAGAAGAGCCAATAAAGATTTATGTTGATAACAAGTCAGCTATCGCCTTGGCCAAAAATCTTATTTTTCATAATCAAAGTAAACATATCGACACACGCTATCACTTCATCAGAGACTGCATCACAAGAAAGGATGTGCAAATAGAGTATGTGAAGACTTATGATCAAGTAGCTGATATATTCACCAAGTCTCTCAAGCATGAAGATTTTATCAAGATAAGAAGATTGCTCGGGATAACAAATTAAGTTTAAGAGGGGGTGTTGAAAATTAAACTTGATTAATTTGGGCCTTTAATTGAGTGTGCCTTTTAATATTTTGGAATCCCACTTTATGATTAATGTTTTAGAGGATTCTAAAAATATAATTTAAAAGAGTTATTTAGAGAATTTTAGAATATGCAATTAATGATTTTTGTAAAAGAAGATAGGAGAATATTCTAGAGAGTCAATAGTAGCCATTGGATTGAAATGTGTTGGCATAATCCTAAAGGAGAAGTAACTAGCATAAATAGGTGTGGTGTCTTTGTGTTTATGTATGAAGTAGAATCAAGAGTTCAAGTGTGAAATAAAAGTTAGTTTTATAAGTGTTCCTCTTATCTTTTAAAATTTCTCCTCTTTCTATAGCCTCTTATTTTCCCACAGTCTACTGGTTAATAAAGATAATAATATCTCAAGATCAAGAGTTTGAATAATATATTTTATGATTTCTAATTTAAACTTTAAAAAGATAGAAGAAAAATATAAATTATCCTCATTTTTATGTGCTACTACAATATATAATAAATATAATAAAAAGTATTGAAAATGCATTAAATTTGCAGACATATTATAAATTTAAAATCCTGAATTGAGGTACTTTGCAATATATATCTTATTTGTTATCATAGAAATTATATAATCGTATATATCTTATCAAGTATTTAGCTTATAGCTAGTGGGTCATATGAGGAACTCAGCCTTCAAGAGGACACATTGAAGGAACTCGCCTAAGCAATCTAAGGTGAGTTCTACTGGCCTGAAAGTCAAAGTGAGACTCTCCTGATCAACAGACATCATTCGCTCAGGCCTATCATGGAACTCGCTCTGTACGGGGCTCCATGGAGATTCCTTATCAAACCAATAGCTCAGCACTTGCCAAGTGCCTAGACTTTGCTATTAGTCACTTGCTCTAGCCCAGAGTAACCATCCTCAACTATAGGAAAGAACCTACATAGAGACCTTGGCTCACCCTATACACATCAACTATAGCCAGCTCTCTCAACTGTTTTAGCTCACTCACTAATTCACTCATGGCGCCCCACGGCTAAGTACAAATTAGTACTAGTGACTTTCGACCAACGTTAACTCAACGAATTATTAATGTTTGGTGTTAGCCTGCAAGCTTGGCTAGTACAAAAAACACCCCCTACTTAACTCATCCAATACACACTCAACACTAGCGAACTCACCCAAAGACAAATCATTAGCTTCACCTCCTCTTTAACCAATCATTAGGTGAAACATGTTTAGGATTGTGAATACTGATGTATATGTGATATCTATAGCATTGTAATTTTTTTTGAACTTTTTTTTTCTGTATAGCATTTTCTATAGCTCTTAAAACCAAATAAATGGGGGAGATGAGGAAAAGTTTTAGGACTTTTACTTTGGGACTTTTGATTGATGTAGCAGAAACTCTAAATTTTGGAGCACTAGTTCTTTCTAAGCATTTTTTAAAAACTCTCTCTCTTTCTCTCTCTCTCTCTCTCTCTTCATTTATATTTTATATTCTCCATTCTCACATTAGGTTTCTATCCATCTATTTACCTAATCAGCTTCTTAGTAAAAGTACTTGTCATTCAAGAACAAATTTGAATTCAATACACTATAAAAAAGCCATTCTACCATATTATTATGAAGAAACTTCTAATATAATATTTTAAAAATATATTAGGAAACAATCATTTATTAGGGTGTAGACTCTAAAAATTTAGCCCCGGCCTTCCTCGTTGCTTTCTTTGGGGGAGTTTTAACTGATAAGTTCTGGGGTAAATTTTGGGAAGGCATATGGGATTGTAGATAAGACACTACCCATATAATTTTCTCTCATTTTGTGAGGACTTTATGATCTGAGTTCTAGTTTCCTATAGGTGCAAGTCCCTATAGTTAATTACCCCTCCTGACAATAGGAGAGAACTTTTGATTAAGGTTAGTCATCAATCATCTACATTAGAATACAAGTTATCTAGGATATAGTAGCAATATGGGCTCAGAGATTTGGAGATTTAACATTTAAAGTTGGATATTTCACCATCTTATACTTAAAGCAGATGGTGGGGGGAATGAATGATGGACCTGATCAAGATCCCATGGTTCCATCATCCCAGGCCATCGTGGTCCCTGGTTTACTTAGTTAGAGGAGGAAGTCGACCAAACCTGATAGAAGGATCCTTGTCGGCAGCCATGGGTTTCTTTGTCCAAGGGTACCTTCCAAACATGAGATAAATCTAATGGGATAAATTTGAATCCACCTTAGCTAACAGAGAGATTTGTGCCATATCAATTATATCCTATTGATTCATATCTCAAAGATTTGATGCCACTAAAGAATGTATTGGCTCTGGCCATAATCGTTATCTCGTGGTGCCATTTGGTGGTAAAACCACTCGGTTCAGAGGGCCTTGGGTCATAACTATTTATTATGATATTGCATTTGTTGGTTTATTATTCACTTATTATTTGAATTTGAATTTTGTACCTTATGTTCCATTCATTCAATTCCTTGTAGTTCATAATTCTGTCCAAGTCCCCTATTTTGTCCAAGTCCTCTGTGTTTTTAGATAAAATTTCAGTAGCCTCCCCACATCTCACCGGTTTAGGAGAAACTATAGGAAATAAGGCCTTCCCACCATACTAAGAAAAGTGTGTATGGTGGGTGTCTTGGGACACCGTAGTAGTAATCTTTATCCCCCACCATGCTAAAAAAAGTGT
Organism: Dendrobium huoshanense; assembly: GCA_016618105.1. Classification (NCBI taxonomy): domain Eukaryota; kingdom Viridiplantae; phylum Streptophyta; class Magnoliopsida; order Asparagales; family Orchidaceae; genus Dendrobium; species Dendrobium huoshanense. The sequence continues at coordinate 4,203,607 of CM028354.1, forward strand.
GTATGGGTCTTTTACATCATCTATTTGAAAACATAATTATATCATATTTATGGGTACTTATATGTATCCTCTCCTCACCATAGACGTTGCACTGGGTTCCCATTCCACCATACTAAGAAAAACATGTATTTGTGGTTCCGATGCACCACGAACACCAAAAAATGAGGCTTTAGGTGATTACCTGATTCGTCGAGAGCACCGCGATGAACTTCCTCCCACTATGCTAAGAAAAGCGCGTATAGATGTTCATTTTATCATGCTGTAGGCATCAAAATTAAGCTCTCGGTGTTTTAGGGATCGAAGAAGTTATACCTTTGCTATTGGATCAGCAACGGTGATTAGAAGTGCACAAAAATACAAAATATCACTTTTTCACTCTTTTCTTTTCTTTTATCTTTTTTTTTTAATATTTTTTTACTCTTTTAACTCTTTTTCTTCTTCTTTATATATATATATATATATATATATATATATATATATATATATATATATATATATATATATATATATATATATATATATATATATATATATATATATATATATATATATATATATATATATAACAATAATAATAATAATAAATTACGAAAACTAAATACAATTATTAGGACTAATAAATTAAAATAAAGCATAATTAATATTATTGTAATAATAACTAATGCCACTTTTTAACTAAAAAATAAAATAACATTTATACCTAATAAAGTTAAAGAGGTCAAGTAGTAGGTGGCTTATGAACTGGATAGAGAGATCGGATATGGATGAGGCTTCAGATAGGTAGGCTATTTAGCTTTGGAGGCAATGACATGAGGGGAAGGGAGATGTTGGGTAGGCTTGAAGAAGTTGGAGTCTACTCAGCTAAAGCTTGTGACATAAGGAGGTTGTTGATGGATTCAGTTAGGGTAGATAGAGTTCGACTAGCATTTCTGTTTGGTTCGGGGTTGGAAGAAGGAAGGAGGTTCGATCGAAAGTGGCAACAGGAGCATGAGTCTGGCTTCAGCTACTGGAATGTGAGAGGAAATCATTGCTTTCGACTTTGGAGGTCGATAAGAGATACAAAATTGAGAGTCAGAGGCTAAGTTAGAAGGTAGGTCGTGGAGGTTAGCAGCTTTAGATGTGGATTTTGACTTATGGTTTATGGCTATAAATTTGGAGATCAGAGTTAGGGAGTTTGGCTCTGAAAAATTCAGGTGGAGCTTTTTGGTCCAATAGGGAAGGATCGAGGAAGCTTGCAAGCTGTAGAAGAGGGCAAATTATTATGTTCGGTGATCGGACATATCTCTGCGTTCAGACACTAATAGAAAGCGAACATCTGGCTGAATAAATGTGGTTTTTTTAATTAAAACTTTTTTTTCTTTATGTCTTATCAGCCTGATCGACCCGACCAAGTCCACTTTATTTTCATTTTAAATGTTGCCACTATTTTAGAAACCGATGAAAGATCTAAATGTTTATTGCTTTAGAAGACAAGACGAGCTAGAAAATTGCAGAAAAGAGATGTAATGCTCAGGGAAGAGAGAGGTCAAGAGGGGGTTCATGAATCAGAAGTGATGCATGAATCGGAAGGGGTGGTGCACGAATCAGAAGCTAACTTAGCTGAAATTTCTCAAGTTTCAACATATCAGTAAGTTTCAATCTCATCGCAAGTTGTATTATGGAAAAATGAGCTAAAAAGATGTAAATAAAGAGGTGTTGTGTTTGTCGTAGAAAAAAGACATATGTTTCAGCTCATTAGAAGCTTAGGATCTTAGATGTTTCTGTTTAGCCCCCATTACTGTTTTTAGGAAGAAGAATATAATTGTTTTGGCAGAAAGTAAAAAAAGATCTTATATGTTGTTGTTTATCTGTGCTTTACATGTGCTTTTATTGCGCATTAACTACACTTTTTAATATTTTTTCTTCATTTCAGGCTGTTTATAAAGATGAGAAAGAAGCATTTGAATGTTTTTGTACTTATGCCCATGATAATGGCTTTTGTGTCTGAAAGAATCATCACAGTTTTTGACCAAATTCTATGAAGATAAAATCCAAGGATTTTATCTATTCAAAAATTGGTTTCAAGAAAAGTATTGATCTTAATTTAAGAAGAGATTTACTAAACCAGATGTTAGAACCGGTGATCCATCCATGGTGAGGTTTTTAGTTGATGAAGATGGTTACTAGCATGTCAAAAGATTTATTGAATCCTATAACTATGAATTGGCTAGCCTAGCCGACCGACACCTTCTGAGATCATGTAGGAATTTTGTTGAGGAAAAAGCTTTTGTCCTAAAATCAATGATAGATGCAGGGATTAGAACCATTGATGCATATACCTACCTTGTAGAGGAAGTTGGAGGATGTGAGAATGTTTGATTCTCTAAGAGGGATGCATACAATTTTATTCAGAAGGAGAAAAGAGCAAGGATTGAAATTGGTAACACTAATTCTTTGATTCAATTATTTAAAGATTGACAAGTTGAGGACCACTTGTTCGTATGGGATATTCAATATGATGAGCATGATAGATTGTTAAATTTTTTCTAGGTTGATGGCAGAGTCAGGATAAATTATGAATGTTTTGGAGATGTGTTAATTTTTGATACTAACTACAGGCTCAACAAGTATAATTTTTTTTGTACACCATTTGTTGGTGTTAACAATCATTGGCAGAATATTTTGTTAGGGGTTTCTTTTTTAATAGAAGAAATAATTGAAAGTTTTAAAATATTGTTTAAAACATGTGTACGAATAATGAGGAATAAATATCCAACAACAGTATTCACTGATCAAGACCAAGTTATGGCCAGGGCTATAGAAGACGCATTAAATCACAATCATTATAGATTATGCCAATGGCATATCTTTAAAAAGGTTCCATCTTCAATAGTAACAATAAAGTTAAAGGACTCTTCAATAAGTGTATGAGGTGGTATGATTCTGAGGAAGTATTTGAGGAGGCATGTATTGAAATGATCAAGGAAGGGAACCTTCATAACCATAAATGGTTGTAGGATCTTTATATGATAAGGAGACAGTGGTCAACAGCTTTCAACAAGCATTGTTTTAGCATTGGCATTTTATCAACACAACGTAGTGAGTGTACTAATAATATGTGTCATGGCATTTCAAAGCCAAAAAGTTCATTAACTGATTATTTTCTTGGGTTGGAAAAGGTATCGATGAATTGGCGATAAAATGAGCAGGATGATGAGTATAAATGCAGTCAGTCTGAAATTGATCATGTGATAAAAAATAGCTCAATATTAAAACAAGCTGCTCGATTTTACTTAAGAAAATTATATTCATTTTTAAAGGAAGAATTTATACAGGTTGTGGGAGAAATGAGTATAGGCTTCATCTCGACTAATTCTTCAATGTTTCTTGTCAACTATATAGAGAAAAAGGACCAACATCATCCTTGCGTGGTTGACTTTGATGCAACAGAAGGAAACATTCAGTGTAGCTGTAGGAAGTATGATACCATGGGATTGTTGTGTTATCACTGTTTGAGGGTTTTTAAACAATTGGATATGATTAAGATTCCTTAGAAGTACCTACTACTATGTTGGTCAGCAAGGGTTCGATAAAACTTTTGTTCAGGTAACTTAGTTAATGCTCAAAGAAGTAAAAACTTTAAAAATGGTAGGGGATTCATATTCAGAAATCCTTGTGTTCTAGATTTGATAAGGAATCATATTTTTTCCAGACTTTCTCTTTCAACCTGCCTAAAATAAGTATCCAATACATTTTGAAAATTATGGGTTAAATAATAAGACTGCCTTCTTTAACATAAACTGGATTAATGTGTTGGAGAAACATTTTATAATATTGATTGTACTCCTTGTATACATGCGATAAGTCAATAATATAAGAAAATAAATATGAAAAATAGGATATAAATAATAATTATACTTACCATATATAATGGAGAAATGTATAAGTAGTGTTGAAATTTGTTTGTCATTACCCTACTCTTCTCTAATAAAAAATAAGCAAAAGCATTTACATGGTTGTTGGCTAACGATTGATCTGTGAGTAGATCATCAATATATACTCTTTTTATTTCTATGTTACCAGATGTAAATATTATACCGTTCCTACAAAAAAGGAAATAATTATAGAGCAACAAAAAAAATGTTGAAAGCGCACTTAAAGGGCACTTATAGCACACCTAAAGTGCACTTAAAGCGCAACTAAAAGGCTAAACTTACTTTTTGTCAAACTTTTTGAAACATTCATTCATAAAATTTTATTGTTGATCAGTTAAGAAATTCTTCCCTAGATACTCCATATATTGCAGCACAAGTCAAGACTGAATTTTATATATTATCAACAGAAATAACTTCTTAGTTCTTCATTAATATATCCAATATTTCAGTTTCTTTATTATCTTCTCTTTTTCTTTTTTGTGGTTGGTATTGAATGAGGTGCTTTAAAGAACTCTCTATTGGTGGAAGATCATCTGTATTTGCTGGTGGTGGGGGAACATCTGTTGTGGCTGGTGGTAGAGGAACATCTATTTTTGGTGGTAGTGAAAGAACATCTCTTGTGGCTGGTGGTGGAGGAACATCTATTGTGGATGGTGGTGGAGGAACATCTCTTTTGGGTGGTGGGGGTTGAAAAACATCTATTTTGGGTGATATTAGAGGTTGAACAACTATAGTTCTGGGTTTTTTTACTGATTAGAAACTGGAGTAAGATGTAGATATAGAAAGTTTTTTAGGATTATGATCACAATTAATTTGAAAGTCAATGAAATTGTACTTCAAAGAATATAATCTGCTTGAAGTTTTTTTATATTATTTTCAAGTCGATCAACTATACCACCCAAATTCTGTTCAATTTTATTACACATGAGTTGAAATCCTTGCAGAAGTTTTTTCTGAACAGTAAACAAATCTTCAATTGTTATAAGAGGTGATTATTCAGTAGAAGGTTGAATAGGCTACTAAGGTTAACTTTCAGGTGGTTCTTGATGAGGAGAATGAGGAGAGGGAGGTGGGGTGGTGTGAATTTTTTTTCATTATGGAGATTGAATTTTGTGGGGTTGATGCCCAGGCCAATTTTTCTAGTTTTGTATAGCTTTTATGTCAGCCCAACATTTTTCTACTTCTTCTTTTGTAACATTCTATAGAAGATGATAAATATACAAAAAATTTAAATATATTATAAGTAAATATCTGATTGTGCTTTATGTTGTGCTTTAAGTGCGCTATTGCTATGCTTTATGTGCGCTAAAGTTGCACATTACCTGCACTAAAGTTGCACTTTAAGTGTGCTATAGTTACACTTTAGGTGCGCTAAAGTTGCTCTTAAAGCACGACTATAACGCACCTAAAGCGCACTTAAAGCGCAACTCTAAATATAAAACATTTAGACTTAAAAATTACCTCATTTTGCTTCAAAATTTTAAATAATTTGCTAGCACTTTCTTGTGTATAGAACATTTTAGTGTTCCCCTTCCATCTCAGAAAATAGGGTCTTAATTCTGGATCAGATGGTTTATTCAAGGAAAAGATTTCCAAAAACTAAATTTGTATAAAACCAAATATAAAATATTATAAATTAACATTATAAAACTTTAAGAGAGAAAAAGAACTAGTAGGATAAGATACTAACCAGTAGGAGAGGAAAAAAATTATTGATGTAACCCAATGGCCTTTGCATTTTAAACTTGTCAGAAATTGTATCAAATTTCTCGACTATGAAATTCATTATACATGAAGCCTAATTGATAGAAATGAACTCAATTACATTATTTGCTACAGAGGTGAGCCTTCTAGGGGTTCTATGGTTATTTAGTGGAAAAAAAAAGATTAGATAACAAAAACATTTTAAGGATCTTTAACTTCGTAGCATTATCAGTCAGTCTATCTAAATTTGTCATTTCAGTTTTTATTTTAGTTGTTTGAGGTCTAGTTAGGGGAGCAATCCTCCATTTGATATCAAGACTTCTGTTAGGCATACCTATTAGAAATTTTTTTTACATGTTACATTTAAAGTAAAAAATATATCCATAATTCCTTATTCAAAATCTTACCTGTCAACAAAGCAACCTCATCAAAAGTGAATTTAAGTAAATGACCATTCACAATGAAGCCTTCATAAGCAGAATTCCAAAATTTCAAAATCTCAAAAAGAAGTGGTATACATTGTTGGAATGCTGAAAACTTAAAAAACTGATGAATATTCAAATTCCTTAAAGTCTTCTCAAGTTTATCATCAATTATCTTGACAAAAGCATCTCAAATTTTTTTGAAAGTAGTAACATAACATCGAGAAGTAACTGGCCTTTGATACGACATCTGAAAAAAAAAAATTAGGTAAAGCGCAACTAAAGCACAACAAAAGCGTAAATAAAGCACAACTAAAGCCAAACTAAAGCGCAACTAAAGCTCAAAAAATATTTTGCATCATTTTTTTCTTTAATTTATAAAGATGGTTAGAATTCAAAAAATAAACATTTTATGATCACATTGAACAAATAAGACTATGTATAAAATTAACACTAAACCCTAAAATTTAAAATATAACTTAAGCACAACTCAAGTGCAACATAGGCGCAACATTACCTTTTATAAATGTTGATGTTCTCCAATATCGTTGTCTACCACCATGAAGAAGGTATTGCAGAACCAAAGGTATTGCAGGAGTCTGAGAGCAGAGAGCCAAGAGTAATAGAGTAGTGAAAATGTCAAGTGAAAAGTAAAAATGCTTCGTTTTCATTCTTGTAGTTCTGAATTCAAACTATCTGGGTTACTGGGTCGTGTCGATTGGGCTGACAAGACTTAAAGCGAAAAAGTTTATTTTAAAAAATCCACATTTATTCAGCTAGATGTCTGCATTCTATTGGTGTCCGAACGCGGAGATAGGTCTGGATAGCGGACCTAATAATTTGCAGTGCAAGACGGGGAAGTCGCAGACAGGCTTTATTTACATGGGGGAAGAAACGAAGGCTTTGTTTGGCCTCTTATTGTTGCAAGCGGGAGTGAGGCCTTCACATGTGGGAGAAGTGATATTTCAGCACCGCTATAAAGGGCATGAGGGGTACTGTGGTGACAGGATTTGGGGTCGCTTCGTGCAGGCTATTCGATACAGGTTATCATTTAAAAAAAAATATCCCTATTTTTGTGTCATTGTAGAGGTCAAGATAGGGCACAAATAATTCAATACTAAATAGTTCCCATTTTTCCCCTCCTTCTATTTAACTGATCATGAGTTACATCCACCTGAATCTTGAAAGTGAGTGCCTAAGAGTGAATGCATGAGTCTGCCGTGACACCATCATCATTCTTCATCTTCCTCTCTTGATCAAATGCCCGCACAATTGCTGGTCTTGCATTTTCTCCCTCTAATCAAATGAATGTGTAGGTATGCCTCATTCTAGTTAATTTATTACTTTTGAAGACGTGTTACATATAAATTATATAAATTATTTTGGCAATTTAAAAAAAAACATTATGAAATTCTTATTTTTGACTGTCATGCCCAAGATCTAAATTGAAAGAATGGTCAAATTTATCTTTTTAAATTATTTATCAGGGCTTCTATAAATCATCATTTTCAATCAATATATCTAATAAAAGCAATTAAATATCATGCATATCAAAATATTTCATTATATTTATTCTCCAAAAATCACCGTTATATAAGCCAATAAATCATAAATAATCAATAAGTATATTAATAGCTATTAAGTAGAAGATAATACACAAAAATACAAAACAAAAGAAGAAACCTAAAGATCAATTCACTTCACACCATGGAGTCTTAACCCCTTCCTTGACCTGAAATCAATAAAATTGTATAATGAGCTTACAAAGCACAACATAAACCTGAAACTCGCTAAAGATTTTAATATAAGATTTAAGGAATCAATATGCATACTCATCTCAATCAATAATCAATAGAATCAATAGTGTTTAATAAGATCAAGGATCGGCAATCATTGGTATGATTCAATAGGATCAATAATAAAAAGTAAAATAATCTCATGCTTAAATCCATAACTCAATAATAGATGCGAGAGCGTAAATACAACAATAATCAAAAGCAGTGTTGTAAATTATGAATCTATAAGTGTCAATATCATCAGTATTGTCTATTATATAATAATAATAATAATAATAATAATAATAATAATAATAATAATAATAAAATCCTATTATAAATCAATATATATAACTATTTATGTTCTATATATGTACACACATTTCTAATATATCTATTAATTCTATCCATGTATATATACATTAGTATATAATTTAACAAGGTAGGATATCCAACTTTAATTTGATATTTTTCTTCTTTCATCTATATTCATTACATCATTGTATTATTATATTAGTATTAGAATTATCTTTATCATTATTATTGTATGTGGCTTTCAATAATTTATACGGAGTTGTGATCTTTTGTCTGTCGGTATAATCAATCATCTATTATAGGCTACAAATGGGATAACATCACAAATCATCTTTAAAGAAAAGACCATTAGCCTATCCTCCTGTAAAGGATATTATATTTTAAGAGCCAACCATTTTCATTATAGTGTTAATAGCCAATATTCCTTTCTTACATGCAATTGTCACAAAATTCAGCATTCTTTATTCATTAGGGTAATCAATCATCAATTACAAGCTCTAACTGGAAAAATATCATAAACGATCTTTAAAGGAAAGTTCATTGGCCCACCCTCTTATGTAGGGTATTATATTTTAAGAGTCAATCTATCATAACCCGACCCGATATGCCCCGATAACACATAAGTCATACCATATCCGATTGCGACAAGACTGACCACAAGATATGTTTGGAAAAGTATTGAAATAAAACTTCTAATTTATATACTATACAGAGCCCCTATTGAATACAATATAAGAGATAGGACTACTAAATCTCAACATGATTTTTTTCTATATCATCCAAAACATATAAAATCTGAAATCTATCTATAATAGTGTTTGAAAATAGAGAGAACAACAAAAAATAAAAGTCAAGCCTGCAAAAATTAAAACTAACAAACATATCTACAACATAGATTATACCCTGTTGTCCCAACTACTCAGCTAGTTCCTTACCCTTCCTTGGGCTTGAAAACAAAATAAAAAGCATGAATGATTTAACATGGCTCAGTAGGCTATTATAGCCTAAAATAAAAATCAATAATAAAAACTAAAAGAATTGAGATCACTGTGCTGAATCATATATTGAAATTGTATTAATATACTGAAATGAATTGAATTATAAGAAAACAGTTCATATTAGAATCCCACCTCAGCGGTCCTTTGGCTCCGACATAACAACACTTAGGTAATAAAATCTCACCAGCATAACAAAATCCCACCTCGGCCGCCTTCTTGCGCCAGCATAATGAAATCTCACCTCGATCATCGATTGGCACCGGCATAACAAAATCCAACATCGACTACCCATTAGCGCCGACTTAATAGAATTCCACTTTGCTCGCTCACTAGCGCCAGTATAACATAATCCCAACTCGGTCACCCAGTAGCGCTGGCATAATAGAATCCCACATTGGTCGTTAACTGGTGCTGACATCACATTACACACTTAACAACATATGTTTTAATACATTTAATTAATTAAAGCATAATTAGATTGAATTCAAAATTTCTAAAATATACCAACAGTAGATAACATAAATACTACTTTGTAAAATTTTACAATTTACAAACATATCAAAATTATCACAAATTCTATAAATTATCATTGTGAATCTTTAATTAAATTGAAGCTCTTTTTTTTTTGGATGTTAAAATAAGTTTCTGAGAAAAAAATAGCTTCATTTTCAAAATCACCTAATAAAAAATGTCTAGAATGTACTCAAAATATTCATAATCATAATAACTATACCATATAAAAAGTTATGCGATGAAAGTTTATTAAAACAAAATTATTGTCATTTTTTGGTAATGGAAATTTAAATTTGATCAGAAAAATCCAAAAAACATAATTATTTAAATATAAAATAGGAAAACTGTAACCTACCTCAAGACGAGCAAATTTTCCAATTATGCCGATGGATAAAAACTTCTCTACAGTTGCCAAAATCTAGTTCCTTTCCTTCTCTCTCCTTTCTTTCTTCTTATTTCTCAAAATCCTTTTCTCTATTACATGAAATGAGCTAAAAGGAATTTAAATGAATTTAAAATTAAGTGACTTTAGATATTTTTATAAAATAATAATATATTAAAAGTAATATATTAATAAATTTTTAGTATAAATTTCATAGAAATTCTTTTATGGCTCCAAAAATTTTAAAAAATATCAATAGAATAAGTTTTTTTTTTTTAATAAATTTAGATGAAGTTAATTTATAAAATGGACACTTGATAGTCCAAAAACCCCACTTATACCATTAGGTGCCAATTGCTTAATGAATTTTACTAGTGCCCAAAAATTATGAAAAATTTAGGAAAACTAAAATACAATAATAGAGATGTTATAGAAAAGATAATTTATGATTTTGGCTTATAACGACACCTGAATAAATTCTTGATTGTTTCATGTCAAAATATAGTTTTAAAAAATTTGAGTTATAATAATCCACCCACCTTAAAAAATGTCATCCTCGATATTCCCAAATTCAAGTATGCTAGAATAAACTTGGATAAAACTGTATCATCTGAGATTCCTTCTCTTAAGTAGCCTTTCTAGTGGTCTTGTGCTTTCACTGCACATTGACCATTAGAATATGTTTACTCATCAACCTCTTGACATTGTATGCGAAAATCCTATATGGCTCTTCTTTGTAGTGTAGACTCGGATGAACCTATACATCATCAGCAAATAATCTCTTTCAAGAATCAGATACCCACTTTCTTAGAGAAGACACATGAAATATATTTTTTATATTGGACATATGATCAGGCAATAATAACCTGTAAGAAAAACTATCAATCCTCTCAACAATCTCAAAAGGTCCAATATACTTTAGACACTGCTTATTGATTATTCCGAATCTACAGACACATTTCATCGGGTTGACTTTGACAAAAATAAAATCACCAACCTAAAATTCTATTAACTTGTGTTTTTAATTATAATACTCCTTTTGTTTATCTTGTGTGGCTCTCAATCTTTCTTTAATCTATTCAATTTTTTTTATAGTGTCATCAAGAATTGCTGATCCTATCACATGGCTATCACCCACCTTTATAAAAGATAAATGTGTTATGCACTTCCTGTTATACAGGGCTTCATAACGAGAGATACCAATGCTGGAATGATAACAGTTGTTATATGTAAACTTAATCAATGGGATATGATCCTCCCAACTTCCTCCAAAGTCTAAAAAATAGAGTCTCAAAAGATCCTCCAGTATCTGATTAATCCTTTCAAACTGTCTATCTGTCTTTAGATGAAAAGTAGCACTAAATGAAATTTTGTACCTAGAACCTACAGAATGCCTCTCCATAATCTGGAGGTAAACCGTCTATTATGATAATATTCAATCACCTTTGGCACACCATGTAATCTAATAATATATTTAATATATATCTGTGATAATCTATCTATCAGATCAGTCTGTTGGATCATAATAAAATATGATGACTTGGTCAAACGATCAACAATAATCCAAATGACATCATGTCCCTCCCTCGATCCGGGAAAACCCATAAAAAAGTCCATCGTCACCTCCTTCTATTTCCATTTATGGATAAGTAATAACTATAGAAGACCACCTGGTCATTGATGCTCTGCCTATTGCAACTCAGGAATCTAGATTGAGAATATGATTTTTTATGATAATAAAATATTATTATTTTATTGATTTTATTATTTCTCCAAGAATGTACTTGATATTTTTTTGTTGTTATTTATATATACTCACATCTCAGGGAAATCATACTTCAATTTGGTAAAGACTCAAGATAGAGTAGATTAGGATTTTATGTAATGAAATTTGTAAAATCTTTATTTTTTTTTTCTTGAGTTTGAGAGAGTGTGGTTGTAATTAGGTAACCATGCACACAGGGGAGAGAGTCAAAACTTAAAATTTTAAAAACTAATCATATTGTACGACTACTGATCATACTGTATGATTTGTCATATTTTTCCTCCAAAATATAGTTAATAAAATCATTGTTTGAATAGTTGCTATTTGAATGATTTATATTTGTGCAACTTATGTAGTTTTGATGATTCCAAACATTATTGTTCAGATGTATAATTATCTCCTAACAATTTAGAAGATTTGCACTTGCTCTTGTGTATACTAACATTTCAGGAAAATCAGACTCCAGACTACGAAAACTTCAAATCAAATTCAACATGAGAAATTTTGTTTATTTGAAGTGTCTTTTCTTTGAATTAATTTTGAAAGGGAGTGATTGTAATTGAGTGAATAAAATCACACACACAAACTAAGGAGATCTTGAAATTCTATACTGATCGTACAGGACGATATATATCGTACTGGACGATCTGTCAGTTATCTCCTATAGAGCATTTGGAACGAATAGGAACTTGCTTCGAAAAATTTTTCTAAGTCCTATTCGTCCAGGACGAATTTTTATATCGTCCCCGGCGATGGGCGCTCTGGAAAATTTTCGTACAGACGAAAATAAATTTCGTACCGGACGAACAGCTCTCTGGAAAATTTTCGTCCAGACGAAACCATATTATCGTCCCCGACGATGGGCGCTCTGGAAAATTTTCGTCCAGACGAAATAAATCATCGTCCAGGACGATCGGCTCTCTGGAAAATTTTCGTCCAAACGATCAAATTTTCGTCCAAACGATAAACCGACTTAGGACAGTTTTCAGCAGTTTCTAGAACCGACCTTGTAATAACCGTTCGTACTGGACGAACCTAGTTCGTACAGGACGATCAGCTGTACGAAGTCATTTCGTACACATATACAAATTGGGTCGTTTCAGATCGTTTAAGTAAAATCGTCCAGGACGATCCACGATCGTACCGGACGATCCACTGCGTACAGAATTGAAAACTTGCAGTTTTTGGGCGGTTTTTCTTGTCTTTTGTATAAATACTTCAAATTAGACTGCCACCCAATCTTTTTGTCATTTGATCTTCGTGCCTATTGAGAGAATAGTCAAGGGGAGAGTGGAAGAGAGCATTCAAAGGAGGATTCCTACCATTGGAGCAAGAAGGCTTCACTTGGATTGCTAAGGTAAGAATCTCTACTTGTGAAATTGGATTCCTTCACTCTTTTCTTTCTTTCTTTTAGGTTCTTGTGAGAAGATCAATTCAAGAAGGTCCGGTTCTCTGCCGACACTTGGAGAGTGTGAACAGCCGTGGGTTCTCTGCCTACACTAGGAGAGTGTAAAAGGAAGAAGGTTCTCTGCCTACACTTGGAGAGTGTGAACAGCCGTAGGGTTCTCTGCCCACACTAGGAGAGTGTAAAAGGACGACGGTTCTCTGCCAGCACTGTGGATTGTGTAAAAGGACGACGGTTCTCTGCCGCACCGGGGAGTGGTGAAAAGAGGGTTTTGTACAGGCTTCTCCGCCTTGCTGTGGGTGCTAAAGGAGAGTCACTTTGTGGTATTAGTGCAATACTCAGAGGGTGCCTCTGAGGAGTGGATGTAGGTCTGGTTATAGACCGAACCACTATAAATCTGGTGTCATTTACTTTATTGCTTTTACGTTTCCGCATTTTAAATTTCTGTTTTAACAACTCTGTGGTTGAAAAACATTTTTCTACAAACTTTAAAAGACAATTTCATTTCGGTTCAACTTTAATTTTAAGAGGGTTTAAAATTTTTAAAAACTACCAATTCACCCCCCTCTTGGTAGCCTTGGGACATTTACTTAGGCTTAACAACCTAATTACTAGACTCAACAAGTGGTATCAGAGCATTGTTTCAAAATCATAAGTTTGAACTACTTTTTGATTAACGTAGATGGCTACATTTGGAAACCGAAACACACCTGAGGGTTACTCTATCACTAGACCTCCACTGTTTGACAATATTCCTTTTGATTTTTGGAAAACACGCATGTCTACTTTCTTACAGTCACTTGACTATCGCATGTGGATGTTAGTCCAGGAAGGTTACACAAAACCAACTAGATTAGTTGATGGAATTAGGGTAGATGCACCCTATGCAGATTGGACTATAGAAGAACGTGACTTAGCACAATTAAATGCAAAATGTTTAAATAGTTTCTTTTGTGCTTTAAAATCTGAAGACTACATGCGAGTTTCTACTTGTAAAAGCGGAAAAGACATATGGGATAGACTTTGTATTACTTATGAAGGGACAAATGAGGTTAAGCAATCAAGGCTCAATATCTTGTTACATGACTACGAACTATTTCGCATGAAACCTAATGAATCTATATCTGACATGTACACAAGATTCACTCAAATTGTCACCTCTTTGCATGCACTTGGTAGGGAATTAACTAATGCTGAAATGGTTAATAAGATTCTTCGTTGTTTACCTACTGCATACGATGCTAAAATTACTGCAATTACAGAGTCAAAAGATCTGAACATTTATTCTATTGACAATCTTCTTGGTTCACTCATTGCTTACGAGCAAGGAGTAAGTCAAAGAAAGATTGATGCAGGTGAACCAAGAAAGGACAAGAATATTGCACTAAATGTGGAAGAGTCAGAAAGTGAACACTCACAACCTGAGGATGAAGATGATATAGCACTGATGACTAGACAATTCAAAAGCTTTTTAAAGAGGAAGCAGAAGAGACGCCAGCAATGGAATAGAGGTAAGTATAATAGAAATGGCAAGGTTTCTAATGAAGTAATTTGTTATGAATGCAGGAAACCAGGTCATATAAAGACTGATTGTCCAAAACTCAAAGCCTCTCCTAGCAAGGAGAAGGTAGAGGAGAAACCAATGGTAAAGAAGGGCAAGAAGAAGTTTCAAAAGGCTTTTTGGGCGGACTCAGCTTCAGACTCATCTGAGACTGATAAAGAAGAAGAAGTCACCAACCTTTGCTTGATGGCAGATAAAGCTGAACAATCAGATCAAGAAGAGGTATGTGATTTAACTTATAATGAATTGTTTGAAGTTTCTGAACACATGCATGATGCATATAGGAAAACTAAAAAGATGCATGCTAGTATAGTTTTAGAATTGGAAGAGCTTAATAAGGAACACGAAATCCTTAGGAAAGATCATGCTTTAATTGATAGCAACCACATGAAACTACTTGATGAATATGATGACTTGAATAAAAATTTTGAGAATTTAAAATCATCCTATGCTGAACTTGAAAAAGAATTTGAGAAATTTAAGGATGAATCTGAGCACAAGACATATAGAGTCAATTATACAAATCGAATCTTGGAAGAAATGAATTCATTTTATAAACTTACTATAAGTGCTCTCGAGGATAATAGGAACCCCCCTAAACATGAAGATTTTACAAATCCTAAGTATTATCCTAAATTTATGAAATCCCTTAGAAGACAATCATATGAGAGAAAACATAGGAATATTTTTCCTAATGTTAAATGTAACAATTGTGGATTTTTGGGACATATATCTCACACCTGCACTTTAAAGATAAAACCTAATTTGGTGTGGAGAACTAAGATGCAAAAATCTAGACATATCACACATGCATCTGATTATAAATTTCATAAAGGTGAACCCAAACTAGTTTGGGTTCCCAGGTCTAACATTTGAGAATTTTGCAGGTATACTCTCACACAAGACCTCGTGAGAGTATATGGTACCTGGACAGCGGATGTTCTAAGCACATGACTGGAGATACTGCTCAATTCATAACGCTGGAAGCCAGGAGTGGAGGCAAGGTTACACTTGGAGATAATACCACAAAGAAAGTGGTTGGATCAGGTATGATTGGAAACTTGAAAAACTTTTTCATAGATAATGTTTTATTAGTTGAAGGCTTGAAACATAATTTGCTTAGCATAAGTCAGCTTTGTGATAAGGGCTATAATGTAAAATTTTTACCTACTAGCTGCATAATTAGCCTAAATGGAAAAATTGTTTTAAATGGAAAAAGGGTGAACAATGTTTACATGCTAGATTTAAATTGTATTCAATCTCCTACTGCTTTTTGTTTGAAAACTGTTTCTGATGAATCATGGCTTTGGCATAGGAGACTTTGTCATTCTAGTATGAAAAATCTTAGAAAAATTACCCAAAAGAATTTGGTGAGAGGAATACCTAAACTAGACTTTACTAAGGACCATCTGTGTGATGCATGTCAATTAGGAAAACAAGTAAGGTCCTCATTTAAGTCCATTAAAGATCTTAGGACAAGTAAACCTTTAGAAATTCTACACATGGATCTTTTTGGACCAGTAAGCACTGTTAGTCTAGGAGGAAAGGTATATGGATTTGTTATAGTAGATGATTTTTCAAGATTCACCTGGGTTAAATTTCTTTTTCATAAGAGTGAATCATTTGAGGAATTCAGAAATTTTTCAACTTGGATACAAAGAAAACTAGGATGTGAAATAATTTCTATACAAAGTGATCATGGAGGAGAATTTGAAAATGAAAGATTTGAAGATTTCTGTAAAGAAAAGGGGATTGATCACAATTTTTCTGCACCTAGAACTCCTCAACAAAATGGAGTAGTTGAAAGAAAGAACAGAACATTAATAGAAGCCGCCCGAGCAATGTTAGCAGAATACTCTCTTCCTAGATATTTTTGGGCTGAGGCGGTTAGCACTGCATGCTATGTTCTGAATAGGGTGAATGTGAGATCTAATTTGAATAAAACACCCTATGAGTTGCTAAAAGGAAGAACACCAAATTTGTCTCATTTGCATGTATTTGGTTGCAAGGTGTTCATACATAATAATGGAAAATCTGCCTTAGGAAAATTTGATCCAAAATCAGATGAAGGAATTTTTGTTGGATATTCAAGTGTTGGAAAATCTTATAGAGTATTCAACAAAAGAACTTTAGTCATTGAAGAAACCACACATGTTGTTTTTGATGAAAATGGAAACATGGAAGAGCCAAAAGTTGTTGAAGAAGAAATTGAAGAAAACTCCCAAAAGATAGATAGATTAAATTTGGAAGAAAATGTGGAAGAAAATTTAGAAAGAGAAGACCCTTTGCCTAGAGATTTGAGATTTTCTAAAAACCACCCAAAGGAATTAATCATAGGTGAACCAAGTGAGGGTGTTAGAACTAGGCGTGGATTAAACAAGGAAGTCAATCATTCAGCCTTTATTTCTACTGTTGAACCCACTAACATTGATCAAGCACTTTCAGATGAATTTTGGATATTGGCCATGCAAGAAGAGTTGAATCAATTTGTAAGAAATAAAGTTTGGGAACTAACTACAAGGCCAAAAGATCAAAGTGTTGTTGGAACCAAGTGGGTGTTCAAGAATAAAATGAATGACTCAGGAGTAGTCATTAGAAATAAGGCTAGATTAGTAGCTAAGGGGTATAACCAAATTGAAGGAATTGATTTTGAGGAAACTTTTGCCCCTGTAGCTAGACTTGAAGCAATTAGGGTTTTACTAGCCTTTGCCTGTTTTAAAGGTTTTAAATTGTTTCAAATGGATGTCAAAAGTGCCTTTTTAAATGGAATAATTGAAGAAGATGTTTTTGTAGAACAACCTCCAGGTTTTGAAAACTCTAAATTTCCAAATCATGTTTTCAAATTAAAAAAGGCATTATATGGATTGAAACAGGCACCTAGGGCTTGGTATGAGAGGTTAAGCACCTTCCTACTTGAAAGATCTTTTGAAAAAGGAAGTGTGGATACAACTCTCTTTTTAAGGAAAATTGGAAAGGATATACTTATTGTTCAAATTTATGTGGATGACATCATCTTTGGATCTTCAAATAAACATCTTTGTGATGATTTTTCTAAAACAATGAGTAGTGAATTTGAAATGAGTCTAATGGGAGATTTAAATTACTTTCTAGGTTTTAGCATTAAGCAACTTGAGGAAGGTACTTTTCTTAGTCAAACCAAATATATTAAGGACATCCTCAAAAAATATGAAATGGACAATGCTAAACCTGTTAGTACACCAATGAGTTCTTCAGTTCAGTTAGATAAAGACCTTAAGGGAAAATCTGTTGATCAAAAGAAATTTAGAGGGATAATTGGATCTTTACTTTACCTGACTGCTAGCCGACCAGATATTATGTTTAGTGTTTGCTTATGTGCTAGATTTCAATCAGATCCAAAAGAATCACATTTGACAGCAGTGAAAAGGATTTTAAGATATCTACTAGGAACTCAAAACTTAGGAATTTGGTATCCTAAGTTTAGCTCTTCATTTGAAATTATAGGTTACTCAGATTCTGACTTTGCAGGCTGTAGAGTGGATAGGAAAAGCACTTCTGGAACATGTCAATTCATTGGAAATTCATTAGTTTCATGGTCTAGTAGAAAACAAAATTCAGTGGCACTATCTACTGCAGAAGCAGAATACATTGCATTAGGAAGTTGTGTGGCACAAGTACTTTGGTTAAAACAACAGTTGATTGACTTAGGATTAACTATAGGCACTATTCCAATTTATTGTGACAATACTAGTGCTATTTGCATTTCCAAAAATCCTATTCAACATTCTAGAACCAAACACATTGATATAAGGCATCATTTCATAAGGGATCATGTATCCAAAGGAGAAATTGAACTCATACATGTTTCAACTGAAAATCAACTTGCAGACATTTTTACAAAACCTTTAGCCTTTGATACCTTTAGTACTTTAAGAACAAGGCTTGGTGTTATAGATTTGAATGCTTAACCAAAATGTCTTTGCAACATTGATATTTGTTGTATTTTGTTTTTGTGATTTTGTGAATTTTTGTGTTTTTGTATGAATTGTTTTTGAATTTATGTTTTTATCTTATGTTTTCTGTGTTGTTGATTATTTTTTGTTGTTTTTGTTAATTTAAAAATTTAAAAATCAAAAATTTTTTTTGGAGATCGTCCAGGACGAAATTGTTCGTACAGGACGATGTGTTAAGAAACAATTTGCGCGAATTTAAACTGTTTTGAGAGCAGTTTTTTATTGGATCGTCTGTACGATCTGTGATCGTCCAGTACGAATTTTTTTTCTCTCTCAAACGTCGGGACGATTGAATGCAGCGGTTGAGTGGATAAGACAGTTTTTAATACGAATTTCGTCTGTACGAAATTTTTTCGTATGTACGAACATGTGTCGATTCATTGTAGGGGACGGTTTTCAAGAGTCATTAAAACGAAACGCTTTTCTGATCGTCTGTACGAAATATTTTCGTATGTACGATCGGTCAAGTCAAAAAGCCTGTACGAAGGGACGCATCGTAAGTTGTGTTGAATACGAAAAGCCGTTACATTTTGGACGAATTGGATCGTCTGTACGAAATTACTTCGTCCTGACGAACGATAATTTTTCGTCCAGGACGAATATTTTCGTCCAGGACGAACATATCGTTTTTCTTTAAATATGAGGGCTTTCAAACTTGAAAATCACACTTTCAAACATCTTTTTCAATCCCTTTCTACATCAAATCAACTATGGCCTCCTCTAGCAAGAGACAAAAAGTTTTGGTGAAGAAACCCAACAGGAATGCTCCAGACAACTTCCTTTCCAAAGCAAATGAGGAATCTTTTCCTCGTTTTGCTTCTGCAAAAATCACTCCGTCTCGCATTCTTATCCAAACGGAGTTGAAATTTCGGGTATTACACCTCTTTGCCTCAACCCAATTTCATTTCATTCTCTCTCTTGTCCACTTCTACAATAAGCAAACCTTCCATTACTTCCTAGCCAACATGAGTTTCAATTCTGACCACTCTATCATTAGTTCTTTTGTTTTTAAGAAAAAAGTTGAGATCACCAAGCACGACCTTGGTGCATTTTTAAACTTAAGGACTGAAGGATATAGAGCTCACACCCTAATGTCAGAAAACGTCTTCCATTGGTATGAAATCAATAGGGTAATTAGAGAAAATGGAATTGACAATCATGTTGCTAGAGTGGCCGGTATGACCCAAGATGCCCGAATCATCCAGCATATCCTTAGATCCTCAATTATTCCTAAAGCTGGTGATAGGATTAACATTACTCCTCTTCTTTCTTGTCTAACTTTTTTAATCATGAAAAGACAACCTATTGATGAAGCCCAACTCATCCTAGATCATATCTATGGGCTTTCAGAAATAGGACATCCTAATCAGAAAAGGAAGAAGAATATTTCTTTAGGGCACTTGATTACTGTTATGTTTTGGAGAAGAAGTACAATATAGTCCATCCTGATGAGGAATATGAAGAGCCAGTTTATTACAACGATGCATCTTTCAGACTGCTATTCAGGGAGGAAAAAGAAAAAGAAAAAGCACATGATAGTGCTTCAGAAGAAGAAGAAGAAGGAGTGCAAGCTTCTGCTTCTCAATCAGATTACCAGAATCTGATTGAGAGATTTGATAGACTAGAGACTCACATTGATCAAAGGTTTGATCAATTTGATGCTCATCTTACGCAGCAGCAACATGACATTGGTAATATTAGAGATGAAGTTCATGAAATAAATACCAATGTAATGTTAATGGCCTCCTACTTCAATCTCTTTGGCGGCATTCCTCCTCCTCCTCCTCCAGAACAGTAGAAGTTTTTTTTATGTGTGTCTGATGTTTTTTTTTTTTTTTTTTTGTTTTGTTGTTATGTTTTTTTTTTGTTTAAGTTCAATGTTTTTATGTAATTTTCTTTTTAATTAATGAAAGTTTGTTTGTCTTAGATTTGTTTTGAAATGTGGCTAATCTTTATGAATTTCATTAATATTATTTTTAATCTACATTGTGCTCAAATTTGATTGTAATATGAGATTATCTATATTAGAAAATCTAGACTTTCTAAATTTATAATTTGTTTATAACTTGTTGTAGTTAGAATTTTTAAGTTCATGTCTATTCATTTAGACTACATAAAATTTAATATTGTTATTGCAATTTTGATGTTATCTTATTTTGTATTTCTATGCTCAAATGATGTTTATGCACCTAGAAATATTTGAAATGTTAGATTATAGATTTTGGAAAGAATTGGTCAAATTACTCTTGAAAATTGTACAAATGTACAAAAATCAAAAGGGATTCGCAAAAATTGTTTAAAGTTAAAAAGAGGCACAAAATAAGCCCAACCAAAGACAAATGCACAAAAATGTGCCCCAAAACTTTGAAAAGATGTGCAAAGCACCACATGTGGTAATTCTCTTCTTTCCAAATTCGTTTAATCTCTTAATTCAAGTTGATCTAATGTTCATTTATATTCTATTGAACTTTGAAATATAGAATTTTTTTTACATCTCACTTGTAATGATTTTCAATAATCAAAATGTCTAAATTGAATCATGTCTTTGATAAATTCTTCTTACTTACAATGTTATATCATTTCATAAATTTATGAATTTCTATGATTGACCTAATATCTTTAGTTTAAAATTGCATACTCTATGTCAAATCACAATTTAGATTAAATTTTAACAATGAATTTCATATTATTATTTACATTTCTTGTCTTTTTCTTCTTCACTTTTTGTTGCTGTCAAAAAGGGGGAGAAATTATTATGTTTGTATTTTTGTTTTGTTTGTGTTTTGTGTTTTCTGTTAAAATTTTTGAAAAAAAAAATTTAACAAACAAAAATTTTTGTTCTTTAATGCCTCCTTAATTTTTAATGTACTCATAAATTCAGGGGGAGTTTAGGAGATAAGAGATTATGTTTTAACTTGAAACCATACTAATAATAATTGTTTTGCCATCATCAAAAAGGGGGAGATTGTTTGAATAGTTGCTATTTGAATGATTTATATTTGTGCAACTTATGTAGTTTTGATGATTCCAAACATTATTGTTCAGATGTATAATTATCTCCTAACAATTTAGAAGATTTGCACTTGCTCTTGTGTATACTAACATTTCAGGAAAATCAGACTCCAGACTACGAAAACTTCAAATCAAATTCAACATGAGAAATTTTGTTTATTTGAAGTGTCTTTTCTTTGAATTAATTTTGAAAGGGAGTGATTGTAATTGAGTGAATAAAATCACACACACAAACTAAGGAGATCTTGAAATTCTATACTGATCGTACAGGACGATATATATCGTACTGGACAATCTGTCAGTTATCTCCTATAGAGCATTTGGAACGAATAGGAACTTGCTTCGAAAAATTTTTCTAAGTCCTATTCGTCCAGGACGAATTTTTATATCGTCCCCGGCGATGGGCGCTCTGGAAAATTTTCGTACAGACGAAAATAAATTTCGTACCGGACGAACAGCTCTCTGGAAAATTTTCGTCCAGACGAAACCATATTATCGTCCCCGGCGATGGGCGCTCTGGAAAATTTTCGTCCAGACGAAATAAATCATCGTCCAGGACGATCGGCTCTCTGGAAAATTTTCGTCCAAACGATCAAATTTTCGTCCAAACGATAAACCGACTTAGGACAGTTTTCAGCAGTTTCTAGAACCGACCTTGTAATAACCGTTCGTACTGGACGAACCTAGTTCGTACAGGACGATCAGCTGTACGAAGTCATTTCGTACACATATACAAATTGGGTCGTTTCAGATCGTTTAAGTAAAATCGTCCAGGACGATCCACGATCGTACCGGACGATCCACTGCGTACAGAATTGAAAACTTGCAGTTTTTGGGCGGTTTTTCTTGTCTTTTGTATAAATACTTCAAATTAGACTGCCACCCAATCTTTTTGTCATTTGATCTTCGTGCCTATTGAGAGAATAGTCAAGGGGAGAGTGGAAGAGAGCATTCAAAGGAGGATTCCTACCATTGGAGCAAGAAGGCTTCACTTGGATTGCTAAGGTAAGAATCTCTACTTGTGAAATTGGATTCCTTCACTCTTTTCTTTCTTTCTTTTAGGTTCTTGTGAGAAGATAATTCAAGAAGGTCCGGTTCTCTGCCGACACTTGGAGAGTGTGAACAGCCGTGGGTTCTCTGCCTACACTAGGAGAGTGTAAAAGGAAGAAGGTTCTCTGCCTACACTTGGAGAGTGTGAACAGCCGTAGGGTTCTCTGCCCACACTAGGAGAGTGTAAAAGGACGACGGTTCTCTGCCAGCACTGTGGATTGTGTAAAAGGACGACGGTTCTCTGCCGCACCGGGGAGTGGTGAAAAGAGGGTTTTGTACAGGCTTCTCCGCCTTGCTGTGGGTGCTAAAGGAGAGTCACTTTGTGGTATTAGTGCAATACTCAGAGGGTGCCTCTGAGGAGTGGATGTAGGTCTGGTTATAGACCGAACCACTATAAATCTGGTGTCATTTACTCTATTGCTTTTACGTTTCCGCATTTTAAATTTCTATTTTAACAACTCTGTGGTTGAAAAACATTTTTCTACAAACTTTAAAAGACAATTTCATTTCGGTTCAACTTTAATTTTAAGAGGGTTTAAAATTTTTAAAAACTACCAATTCACCCCCCTCTTGGTAGCCTTGGGACATTTACTTAGGCTTAACAACCTAATTACTAGACTCAACAATCATAACTTATATTTTTGTATTGTTTGTATTATACCAAGTTAGTTCATATAAATGACTGACAGTGTACAAAAATTGGTGCATTTCAGTTCATCCCAAATGAATTCATTTGTTTTTATAGTGTTCGTACTGTACGAAGTTAGTTTGTATAAACGACTAACACTGTACGATAATGGGTTCATTCACATTCATACTAAATGAAGCTTGATTTGTGTTAATCATTCATAATGCATGATATTAGTTTGTACATATGACTGACAATATATAAAATAAGGTTCATACCATCTCATACAATATGAACACATTTAGTTTTAAACTATTCATATATTATAATATTAATTCGTACATATGAATAACATTATACAAAAAAAGATTCATATAAAATCATACATAGATTTTTGATCTATTTGAAAGTTTATCAGGGATGTTAAACCCTTATAAATTAGTCCTGATGCTAACCAAGAGGGAGGGTGAATTGATATTTAAATCTTCTTTAAATAAACGAGAAATCTTTTATATCTTACAGCAGAAATGAATTGAATTAATAATAAAAAGATCAATAAGAGAGTTCACCCAAGCAATTAATCACAATAAAATTAAAGTACATAAATAATAAAGGAAATAACACATTAGATTTATAGTGGTTTGTTCAAACCTTGACCTACGTCTACTCATCGGAGGCACCCTCCCAGTATTACACTAAACTAAGTGTCTCTCTTTTAGCCCCCATAGCTAGGCAGAGAAGCCCTTACAAAATCACTTACACCTTCCCCAGTGTGGCAGAGTAACCAGGTCCTTTGACACCAAAGAGATCTTCTTCTTCCCAAAACTTCTCTCAAGATGACCCTTGAATCCAATGGTACTAAGGTACCAGCTTGCTGGAGCAACCATGTGAAACCTCCTCCACACTCGCTTAAAACCCCCTCCAAGGATCTTTTTCCTCTCTCAAACTCCACCATTTCCTCTCTCCCTTTCAAGTTCTCTCTTCAAGTTTCCTCCAAAAGAATGAAGCTTCAATGGCTTCCAAAGAAACTTTCAATGTCTTTGATAAAGCTTAAATAGAGGGCTTTGAAAAACCGTAAAAATTAATCTTGGCAACAAAAATTGTCAGGTTCATCCTATATGATGTACTTAAAAAGAGGGCTTCAAAAACCATAAAAATTCATTTTCGGTGCCAAATATCATTCTGGATGATAACAAGATCATCCAGTACATTATGCAGAATTTGACCTGATAGTCCTGGATGATATCTGGATAGTCTTGGACGATTAGTAGAAATTTGTATAGATCATATAGGACAATATTATGGATTATCCTGGATGATTAGAAGAAAAATTATGGTATTTTATCTTGGATGATTTAGAAAAAGCAAATATGTCAGCAAATATCATTTGATATGATATATAGATTGTCCAGGATGATTTGATTAAAAAATTTAATCATAATCAGTCCCTTAATCACATGATTAATTTAGGCATGATTGGTATTGATCATCCAGGATGATATAGTTCATTTAGGATGATTAGAATAAAATTTAAATCTTAAATCCTGTCCTAAATTATCATTGGAGGCAGTTTTTCAAGATCATAAAGGATCATCCTAGACGATCCAAAAGTGTCCAGTATGATTAGTTCAATGAGCTGATCATTCTGCATGATATAAATCATCCAGTACAATTAGTTCAAAACTTGAACTTCTGGTTTTAACTCAATCTCACTCCCCCTAAGTGTGTGTGTGGGTGGATGGTCACCAAGAAAGCATACATCCTTACAGGACATGACTCAAGAGATCAAAAATACATTAATAAATATTACAAAAATTATTACAACATAATCTATTCTATCCAATCTTGAGCCTTGGATCTTTATTGGATGGTGCATGATATTCTTAAAAAGTTAGTACACATACAAACAAACATATATTATAGATACAAGTAGACAATAGGATGTGAGCCATAATATTTGTTATAGTCAAAGATATAAACTCATAAGCTCAAGTTGCAACACTATTTGTACAAATGATCAATGATCGTACTGTATGACAATAAGTTAGTTCACTTGTAATTTTTAGTTTTTTGAATGATTTTTCTTATGTTTTTTATATAAGATATCCTAAAATTGACAATAAAGACCTTTTCTACGTCTCTTAAGAGTGGCCATTGAGTGTGAGTGTTTGGGAGAGATTATGAGAGTGAAGTGTGAGAGATCAAGTGAGGGGGAGTTGTGAGGAATTTATAAAGTTTCCCAAAGTGAGGATCACTTTATCTTCTACAAATTTCTTCCCATCTCCTATGGAGGCTTCTGATAGAAGATCTTCAATATTGTGTCTAGGTACTCTACTTTCACTAAGAGGGTGAAAAAAGATGAAGGTTTTCTACCATCACCAGGAGGGTGAGAAAAAACCAAGGTTCGCTGCCTTCATTAGGAGTGTGAAAAAGGACGTTGGTACTCTATCACACTTGGTTGGTGGAAAAGAGTTTGTAAGGACTTCTTCACCTTGTTGTGGGGGAAAAAGGAGAGTCACTTTGATTTAGTGCAACACATATATGTTGGTGGAATTTTGGAAAACAGGTTTTAAAAATTATTAGTTTTCTTTGGGGATTTTAAGATTAAGGTTGAGTTCTAATTCTAAGGTCGAATCGACTCGTTAGAAAGGGTATATCACCCCGGAGGATGAAAATAAACTTTCATAACGGTGTTCAGACTTAGAATTATGAAATCTATCTTGAATATTGTGAGCGGATGCTAAAGAGAAATTCATATGACTCCGAAGGGTCAAAATGAGGTTCAACTGAATATCCAATACAATATTCAAGAAGTGTGATCAT
This sequence comes from Dendrobium huoshanense, assembly GCA_016618105.1. NCBI lineage: Eukaryota > Viridiplantae > Streptophyta > Magnoliopsida > Asparagales > Orchidaceae > Dendrobium > Dendrobium huoshanense. Next base: position 4,229,866 of record CM028354.1, read on the forward strand.
TAGGTTCACATCCAAAGTCTTATCAAAGAAAGATGTATCTCCCCGAAGGGAGAAAATATCATTCGATAATAATTCTTTGAATATGATAATAATAATCACTAGTATTTTAAGTTTTCCCAAAGAAATCCAATTGAGTTTTGAAAAATCAATTTTTAAAATCAGGTGCGTGTGTGGTTCTAAATCTCCTACGAGCGCAAGCCCTCGTAGTTAATTACATCGTAGGGAGATAAAATCTCCTACGAAAACTCTCGATTAAAATAACTGCAAAATTTTGTTTAGAATTTCTAGGAGTGATATCAAAGTATGAATAGAATTATCGGAAAATCAAAAGGGAATGGATCAAAATTGAACAGTTATTAATGGAGTTAAAGGATGAGAGGTAGGGGACACTTTGAGATTCCAGAACCATCCGGAAATGTCCCAACTTAATCTAAGTGTTGGGCTTTATGTTTTGGACTTGAAATGATATTTAATTAGAGTTGAGCATTTTATTAGAAATTTGGGATTAGATTCCCGAAGTTTGGGGTCTTATAATCAAAGATCTGCCCCGGATCCTAAATCTATTTTGGACACTGGATCACAGTCGTCCGATCCTAACTAATGCAGTGCAAGATCTGGACTTACCCCGGCCTGGATTGGGGAGCCAGCTAACCACCTAACCAATTTAAAAGAGATGAATCCGGTCTTTTATGAAAGAGTGGTAGGGACGTTATAATTAAAGTTTTGGGGAGGCGGGGCCGACATCTAGGGATTTTCCTAATTGGCCCCTTTGACTTATGTTGGGTGCTAAAATGCTAAGGACTATGAAATTAAAATTTTGACTCTTTAATTTGTATCTAATGCAATGCATGCTGGTTAACAACCTCAAATCAAATATGCTTGAAATTTTTAAAAACAGGCTTATAAAATAATTTTTTAGAAGACTGGACTTCCCCAGGTCCGGCACCTCGTCCTCATAGGTCAGACTATCCGGACTCTACCCGCAGGCGGGGAAGGGTCTAAAGCAAGGAAAGAGTAATGCAAAAATATGCATGCGACCCCGGGGTCGATCCCCGGCTAATTCCCTAGATTCGTTATCTTTCTATGTTATTTAGACTCACTAAAATTTTAGACTTTTAAAGTTATGAGTATAAAATTTTCACACCCTCACGAGTCTCACGTATCCAGGCGAAATCAAAAGCGGCATACAATCGCCAAAAAACTAGTAAGAGCAAGTAATCCTAGAGGCAATCAAATCATCACATCAAATACAAATTAATTAATAAATGTCCATAGGCGAAATTGCCCTGCTTATTACAAACCAGAATATTACATAAAGTAAAGTGGCCGGGCACCACTGACAACAACCCGGATTCTAAGCCTAGTAATGACGCAAGTTATTTTGAGTGGGATACTCTCAATCTTCAAATCTTCAAATCTTCAAATTCATTCTTCTTTGGACTCCTTTTCTTCAATCTTCTTGGAATCTTCGTAGTGGATTACCCAAATGGACAAGAGGGCACTTCCTTTTAAGGGGAAGGCCACTCTTTCCTCTTTGGGTAAGGAAGAGGTATGATCCAAATTTGGATCTCCAAATGGAAAAGGAGTGTTCCCCAAAGGGGTATCCTTTCCTCTTTGGAATCCAAGCTTTGGATCTATGTATCCCAACTCAAAATAAACTTTCACAACACTTGACACTTGCACAAATTACATTGATATCAAAATAAAAATCTAGACTCACCTGCAGGGTTATCCTAAGCAATTAATATATAAAAAAAAAAAGTAGTTATTCCCAAGCAGTTGTATATGAGCAAAAAAGAAAGTAAACACACTGGCCACACTCTTTTATTTGGGGGCTTTAGCAGCTGAAGCACCTGTGCAAAGAGTTTATAATATTTATGCATTTTTAATTTGCCCCCTTTTTATATTGCCCTGCATGAGCGTGGCCACCTGCAGAAAACTGTGTCAACATCCAAATCGTACCTAACCTAAGGGTAATCTAGTCGCCAAACACATCAATCCATCCACAGAGTACAGAAAAAGTAAGCAGACACAGCAAAGCAATTTCATCCACAACATGCAGTGAAAACTACGAAAAATCCGGCACACAGCAGTAAAGTAAACACCGGCCTATCCTAGATCTAAAGTTGGTTGTCCTAGCACATCATCTAAAGTATGTGAGAAAGGTCGTGTGGCTGGGATAGATCCTAAAGTGGGTGATTAGTTAAAGTTGTCTAAAAGTTTGGATTTGTTGAGGCTTAGAAGGGGATTTAAATTAAAATTTTAATATTAATGAATTAAGAATTTTAATTAAACATATTTTAGAAGTTAATTGATTACTACCTTTGTTTCACACCGAGGCCGTGAAGTTTATTTCACCTTCCTTGGGGCTAAGCTAATAGCCTCGTAGGCCTGGGTTACCCAGTAGCAATCGGGGTTGATTAAGTTATTTAAATTGGTTGGAATTAAAAGAGTGGCTTGATATTAAAAAAAAAGAGTTAGTTACTGATTTTAAAAGCTTGATTAATTTAAGTTTGCCATTAATTGATTCATGGCGTTGTGCCACCAGGCTCGAGGAACCAGCCTCCTTAGGACACTTAGCCCCGCAGCCCGGAGTAGTCCAGCCGATAAACCAAATTAATGTAGTTGAATTAGAGGTTTTAAAAGGTTAAATAATTAATGATTAATCTATTTTAAAGTTTAACACCCCTTAGAATCCATTCGTGGCGTTGTGCCACCAGGCTCGAGGAACCAGCCTCCTTAGGACACTTAGCCCCGCAGCCCGGAGTAGTCCAGCCAATAAACTTCATCTTTAGGGTGGTTGTTGTGTTTTGAAGGATTTGTTAAATGTTTTAAGCATTAAACCAATATTTTCTGAGGTTTTAGAATGATTTTGGGTTTTAAGAATATTTTAGAATATTTTAATGAATTGATTAAAGGGTTGAAAATTGACTTTTTGATTAAGCTCAAATTCTGGAATGTTTGTATTTTATTAAAATACTAGACCTTGCTATGATCAGTTAGAAGGTAAGTACGTTGAAATCGGATTTTTCTACATTTTATTACAAAGGTTTGAAGTCTTGAACTAGTTTTAACTACGGTTTGACCAATTTGTTGACTTTTTAAAATATTGCAAATTTCTGAAATTTAATATTTTTAATAAATATTAGACATCACTATGAGTTGAATGCAAGTGAGTTTGGGTGATTTGGATTTTTCTAGAATTAGTTATGAATTATTGAAGTTTTGGATATTTAATGAATTTTTGTTCAATTAAAGGCCTTGAGTATTAATTTAGAATGATTATGATTTGCTCTATGATTGGTAAGAGTCGATTAAGGTTGATTAAGATTTTCTATGAATTTTATTTGATTTATTGGAGTTTATTGAACATTAAGGCTTTTAAAGAGAAAAACACCTAAATCCACTATTTATCGGAGATCAATTAATGTCAAATCAAAGTGAGTTCAATCATTGGGTTCATGACACTAGTTTTCTAAGTTTAAGTTTCATCTCAAAAGAGATGTGTGAAGTCCGCCTAAATTGATCTAAGTTAACTAAGACGCAAATCCTTAATTATTGTCCTTAATGCCACTAGGTTATGGGCCATGAAATCAATGTTCTTCTAACCCTTTGGCACTAACTACAATCACATCAAAATACAAACAATGAACAATAAAGGTGCTCCTAATGTTCTATGGAAGGATTATAGTGAATCATTATAGTTATAGGTCATTTGATGACCTATAAACTTAAACAATTTACTATAGAGGAATAGATACATCAAATTAGAATAAAATGATCTTGGGATATATATTTATGCATGTGCATATCAATATCCCTAAATCAAGAGTCAATCTAATTTGATATGATGATCATGTACAATTTATTAGTTAATTAAACTAGGTTAAGCGTGATATTGAAAGTAGATTTTAACTAAACCATACATGATCAAGATCTAAACCTATTTTCAATGAAAGGGGAGACTTTACACTGATTCCATAGAACCCTAACATGCCATGATTGGATTTAGATTGAATTGTTTATGAATTTCTAAAATCTAGTTCAAATATTGATCTAGATTTTGTAAATTCATAAACTAAGTCATATTTACATCAAACTGACTTAGAAAAATTACAGAAAATCAACCCTAGGCCCTATTACACCTCTGCCAAATTTCAGCCAAAAAGGATTTATATATTTTTATTTAAAAATAAAGGTAGATTTTAGGTATTATTAAAATTACTAATAATATACAGATCAAAATAATTTTTACTTATTTTTAGAATATAGTAGTTAAAAATATGAACAAAACAAGCCCAAGAACACCAAAAATGGATCAGAATTGAAATTCTGGTGAATTTTAGAAGTTCTTGTAATATTTTGAATTAAAATATAGTTTTAGTTAGCCGGGTCAAACGGCGGCGCTGACCCGGGACACGCGGCGGGAGCGGATGCAGCCACGCGAACGGCGGCGGTTACGCGGGACCCGCCACTTAACCAGCGCGGCAGGGCTTGCAACCGTTCGATCTTCCACGGTTCCGATCCGACGGTTGAGATCAAACCCGCGGGATCAAATTCAATCCTAGATGATCGAACGGTGGATCTAGCTCCCGCGGTTTGGCTTAACGGCCTGGATTCGGCTGGACAGAGGATCGGTCGATCCAAAGTTCTATCAATATGAAACGGAGTTCGAAATCAAACCCGATCACAGCCGTTGATCCAAACGGAATAGATCCAACGGCTAACGGGTTCTCTTCCTCCTCCAGCCAAACCGAAAACCCTAGAGGCATTTTTGTTTCGTTCTCTCAAGATACTGAACCAAATGGCTTGAAATTTTGGACAGAAATGTATTAGAGTCTAATGAGTAATGGGGAGGTATTCTTAAATCATTTGATGCAATATTAAATGGGTTATTTAAGAACCTAGAAAACAAACTAGGGTTTAGGTTTTATCACTGAAGGATGGATCAAATGAGTTGATTTTATCACGGTTGAACTTGTAGACTGTCCACGTGTTGATATCCTTCAGGCTTCAAGGTTGGAGGATCACTAGAGGTGGAGTTGAAGAAGCTTGGACGGAAATGGCTCTCGGTCAAGCCCTGATCTCGCCGCCGGTAGCTTCGAAACGCCGAGGATCGATGGGAAAATGAAGGTAGAGCTTAGAGAAATCAAAACGAAACCCTATCTGCTCTGGGGAGTGAGTGGAATGCAAGATCACTTTTAATTCGGTGGGGATTGTGTCTCTTGCCTATTCACGGGTTTGGAGCTTAAAGGGATGGCCAGGATGCATCAGAGAGGGGCTTTGGATGCTGGAAACTTGTCCCAGACTGCTATGGGACAGGAGAAGCGGTTGCCTCAGGTGAGAGAGACCTTGGGTCGTTTTCAAGTAGAGAGGGGACCACTAGGTTGATAGCTCGGGTCTAGAGCCATGCCAGCAGCTGGGGGAGGTCAGGGCAGGTTTAGGAAAGCTTTTAGAGTAAGAATTAATGCTTGTATTGGCCTGAAATGGGAATGGGAGATAATCAACATAGGATCGACCGGGTTGACCATTTAGAGCTCATTTGAACTCTTGGATGAGCTGGGGAGCATGCCAAGGCTCGGGCTGGGTCTGGCTGAGTCCTAGGTGTCTTCTAGGATTAGTTAGGATGCCTGGATGGATCTGGTTTAGTCTAGGAAATTATGTTGAGCGAATGAGCTCACTTGATTTCCCATTGACTGTTTGACCAGTCAAAGGGGTCAAGGTTTGCTGAGTTGGCATCAAGTCAGGTCATAGAACCTTTCCAAATTGCTGGATATGTTTAACTTGGGCTGGGTTCAATTGGTTAAAGAGTTTGACTATGAAAATGGTCCTTTGATCCTTGAGTTGACTTGTTGACCAGTCAACCCAATCAAGGGTTTATGTAATTGCACCAAGGTAGTCCAAATGGGCTGATTAGGTGGGTTGGAGGGGTCAATTTGGTCAAAATCACTATTTGAACCCTTAAGGGCCTGTTTGGTCAACCTGGGTTGACTTGGTCAACCAGGTTGACCCAGGGTCTGGATTTGGGCTCAACAGGTTTGAAAAGGCATTTGGAGACCATTGAGGGTAGTTCCTGGGTCTGGGGAGGTCAAATTGATCAAAAACCCTATTTGAGTCCCTAAGGGCCTGTTTGGTCAACCTGGGTTGACTTGGTCAACCAGGTTGACCCAGGGTCTGGGTTTGGGCTCAACAGGTTTGAAATGATATTTTAAGGTTAATGGAAGTGGTTGGATGGCCTAAAGAGGTCATTTGGGTCAAAACACATGTTTGGACCCTTAAAGGGCCCCTTGGGTCAAACCAGTTGACTTGGTCAACCAGGTTGACTCAAGGGTTGGAAATGGGTTCAAAAGATTTGAAATGACATTTGAAATTTGTCAAAGGTGGTTTCATCCCATTTGGAGCTCATTTGGTTTGAAATCCCCATTTGAGCCCCATAGGGGTGTTTTGGTCAATTTTGACCTATTGGTCAACTATGGTAAAAAATGGGTCTGAAAAATGCAGTTTACTGCTCAATGGGTTAAATTCAAAGGTCTGGAAGTGATTGGAGGCTTGGATAAGGGTTCCAAGGTCAAGATCTCAAAGGGGTTATGCTCAGTGGCATAGGCTGTAAATATTTGAAGGTTTTACAGCCTTTGAATTTTAATTCAAATTCTGGGGTTAGAGACCTCAGAATGAGCTCGAAATTGGAGGGTAGCCTTTAGAGACATGTCATATCACTTTGCAAGTGATAGACCCTGAATCAGAGGCCATTTGACTGGGTTTTGAGATGTTTGAAAAATCTCTGAAAAGGGTGTTTAGAACAGGGCCTTAAAGGTTTGAATTTGAGTTTAAACTTCTGGATTTGGATTTGATTTGAAGTTTAAATTAATTTGGACTTGAATTGGATGGAGTTTGAGATTCAAATTGGTTACAGGCAGGAATCAAATTGAAATTGGAGTGGATTAAATATAGGAATTGATTTAAAATTGAGATTGATCAAGGGTGGAGATTGATTTGAAATTGAAGTGGTTTTGAGATCTAGGAGAGTTCTGAGATCTAGGATTTAAAGGGATCCTGGGCTCTAGAATAGGCTCTAAGGTCTTGGATCTAGAAGGATCCTAAGGTCTAGAGTGGATCCTAGGGTCTAGGATTAAATCTGGCTTCTGGATGGGTCTTAGTGACCTCATACAAAAATGAGGTCAACAAATGGACCCCCAATGTGTGTGGTAGAAGGAACTTCTGCTGCACACATTGGCGTTGACCGAATGGAAGTAGAATTTTGGGAGTGAAAGGGAGATCATCTCCCAACCTCAAGCCTATAGGATGCTAATGGAAGGCTTACACCTATTGGATAAAGAAAACTGGTAAAACCAAGGTAGGGAATACCTAACCTTGGGTCTAAGGAAGGGCATCACCCGACCTTAGGTCTACAGGATGCTGATAGAAGACTTACTCCTAGTAGACAAGGAAACTGGAGAAACCAAGGTAGGGAATACCTAGCCTTGGGTCTAAGGGAGGGCATCACCCCACCTTAGGTCTATAGGATGCTGATAGAAGACTTACTCCAAATAGGCAAATTAACTGGAAACCAAAGTAGGGAATACCTAGCTTTGGGTCTAAGGAAGGGCATCACCCAACCTTAGGTCTACAGGATGCTGATAGAAGACTTACTCCTAGTAGACAAGAAAACTGGAGACCAAGGTAGGGAATACCTAACCTTGGGTCTAAGGAAGGGCATCACCCAACCTTAGGCCTATAGGATGCTGATAGAAGACTTACTCCAAATAGGCAGATCAACTGGAAACCAAGGTAGGGAATACCTAGCCTTGGGTCTAAGGAAGGGCATCACCCAACCTTAGGTCTACAGGATGCTGATAGAAGACTTACTCCTAGTAGACGGATTAACTGGAAACCAAGGTAGGGAAAACCTAACCTTGGGTCTAAGGAAGGGCATCACCCAACCTTAGGCCTATAGGATGCTGATAGAAGACTTACTCCAAATAGGCAAATTAACTGGAAACCAAAGTAGGGAATACCTAGCTTTGGGTCTAAGGAAGGGCATCACCCAACCTTAAGTCTACAGGATGCTGATAGAAGACTTACTCTTAGTAGACGGATTAACTGGAAACCAAGGTAGGGAATACCTAACCTTGGGTCTAAGGAAGGGCATCACCCAACCTTAGGCCTATAGGATGCTGATAGAAGACTTACTCCAAATAGGCAGATTAACTGGCAAACTAGGATGGTGCCACGAAGGGCGTACTCCACCACTAGCGAATAGTCATGTGGGGAGGAAACTTGCTCCACACAGAGGACCTCAACTGGCAAACTAGGATGGTGCCACGAAGGGCGTACTCCATCACTAGCGAATGGGAATCAGGATGGTGCCACGGAGGGCGTACTCCACCACTAATCTCCGGGACAAATGCTAGGGTGGTGCCACGGAGGGCGTACTCCACCACTAGCGGGCCTAATCCTAAGGGAAGGAAGGACCTAACCTTGAGGAAAAGAGAATTGAAAAGAATGATTGATGATTTTTAACTTGATTTGATTTCTATGAATCTTAAGGGGTGAATTTGATGTTTAATTTGATCCTCATTAGGCATGATACTTCTTAAAGAACCACCCAAATGAAATGAATCATCTGGTTGCATCTTCAAAATTAATCAATTGTCATGAACCTCCCTTATAGATTATCTCTAAGGTGGTCGATCCAGTCAACATTGATTCAAAGCTTCCATTGATCTTATGGTGGACTAAAATTGGTCTCCAAAGGGCTTTAGCCAAGTCTCCTACTTGGAAAGCCCTGAGGTGACACAGTTTATAACGAGCTTGAATCATACGTGACTTATGTAATTTCAAATTTTCTTGAGTTCAAAACAACTTTCTTCAAGGCCTTCGAGATCCTCCAATTGGAGTCAGGCACTCTACTTAGTTGTGACTCAATTTTGAAAGTCAATTTATAGCCATGTAAAACACACCTCTATATGAGAACAAGCTTGGACCCAACATAGAGTGTTATTTCACAAAGTGGATCTTAATAGAAATGATGCATATATTTAAGGACTCACATATATTTCTCAAGAATGGGATTTAAATTCTTATCGAAAATAGAAGATTCATTCTTTTTATTGAAAATTTCCTCTTAATCATTTGGACCCTGTCAAAATGACAAGTGGGAACAAATTCAAAAGTATAGTGAGAAGTAGAGTGACCCCAATTGACCCGTAAAGAGCCAAGGATTTGAATTTTGTTGACTCGGATCAAGTTTCATAGAAATTGAACTAGGTTCTCCCCTGTAGAAATTTTGAATTAAAATTAATTTCAAAAGGATTTAAGTTGGATCGAGAAATTTAATCTTTTCAATTCTCTTGCATAGAATTTTCTACCTAATAAACTGTCCTTGCATGACAATAAATCTAGATTCAAGATTTTTTTAAAGTCAAGCTATTAAAAATGATCGGGCTGTTTGAGATTTAAGGATTTAAAAAGAAGGAAGCCTCTTTCACTTTTTTTTTTTGTGATGTGCTTTGCACATCTTTTTTATTTCTTTGGCGCACTCTACGCTTCTTTTGATTTTGAATTTTTTTTTTAATGCACTTTGTGCATCCTTTGAATTTTTTTTTTAACAAGAGGCTTCACTTTCTTTAAAACCTTAAAATAATTGCTTTTTTTTTTAATCCAGGATTATATCGCAAGTATAAGAGAAGGAAATTCATTCTCTTATCCAAGGAAGAATAATCCTCAGATTTGACTCAATCTTTTGATAAGAAAATATCAACTTGACTTTGAAAATCATTGAATAAATTTAGAACATGCAAGAGAAGCCTATAAGATGAAAAATCACGAGAAGACTAAGAAGATTTTCATTTCAAAAAAACCAACTTAAGTTTGATACAAATTTTAATTCAAAAATCAAATCAACCCGCAGAAGCGGTGGGAGGGAGGGGCCTTTAAAGATCCAGTGGGGTCAATCACTACTCTCTCCTATTTTTGATTTAAAGTAGAGGTCAATTTTCATTAAAAAGATGGATCAACTATCTTGAAAATTTGGACCCATTACACTTGAGAAATAATATAATTTTCTTCAAAATAGCAAGTCCAGGTGGCAAGACCTTATCAATATAAATTATACTTCCACAATCTCTTAAAAGAAAGAGATTGTTGTGGGGTCTGCACTACCCCTAACTAGTGCTGCATCATCTCAATTTAAGGATCTATCGCGATAGGACCCATCTAGAAGTTAAATTCAAATATTGTCACTATCTGATAAGATCTCATATCCATTATTATTTCCCTCCCTAATTACTAGTAACCTAGCAATTATGAGAGTGGCACCCCGGGTGGTTTCTGCACCTCCTCCTCTACAGATGATATAGTAGGGCACGTGTAGTATCGTGACCAAACTTCATCTATTAGAGTGGATGGGTCATAACCTTCAACTAGGGGCCTATGATTTATTACAGGTGATTGCTTAGCTCTTTCTTGATTGATTCTCTCTGTGTAGTAGTCAAGAAGGTGTATCGGAGATCGTGCTCTCATTTTCACAACCTCTCTCCTTTGAGTAACAGGAGTAGGGTGGAAAACATTTCCACCATGGAGGGGGTAGGTGTAAGGAGCAACGAATTCTCGATTGGCCTCAAATTTAACTTGTTTCAAGGCTTCTACCTTAGTAGTCTTTTTGGCCTTAGCAACCTTCTTTTTTACCCTTTTAAGGCATCTCTTCCGCTTACTTTTACTGGCAATAGGGGTGTTAGAACTTGACCCAATCTCAGGTTGAGATGGTAATTCTTCCATTTTTAATGGTTCTCGGTTCTTATCCTCCTGAGTAGAGGGCACAATGGTCGAAGGGGCGACAATGACCTCCATCATGGAGATGGGGGAGTCAACTCCTGACCCTAAAGTAATCTCGACTAAGGGGACATCCCTTTGTATTCCAGCAGAGAGATCAATCACTTCTTCTCCGTTGACTGATAACTTAAAGTTTTGAAATTCTATCCCAAACTGGATCAAGTTGCCAGAGGTAATTTCTTCTATTGTCAAGTTTCTATCCAGGGAGAAGATAAGTTTTCCAGCCATTTGAGTGTTTAAGTTCCTGAAATTAAGAAGAGGTGGTTTATCTTAGTCAATTTTGGATTAAAATTTGAATTTTAAGCATGATTAATTTTATCTAAATCTTGAACCTCAATATGTTGAGTTTTCACCCAATAAGAGAGTTTACAAAATTGATTGAGAATATTCAAGGAACCTGGCTTAACTCCTTTGCTCTACCAATTAACTTGGAGGCAAAATGTCAAAGCCCGGCTTAGACAAAGATTTCACCACTCGCCTCTCTATTTGAAAGGTATTTTCTTTTAGATGTTGGCCACACTCACCCAAGAAAGAAATGGGTAGAGGGACCAACGGAAGAAAGGTAGTTAAGACTACCGATGAAACAAAATTTTGCCATTATTAAAGATGGAGAGAGAGATTTGTCCCACCGGGCGTGCCATTTTTTTGTTGGTGGAATTTTGGAAAACAGGTTTTGAAAATTATTAGTTTTCTTTGGGGATTTTAAGATTAAGGTTGAGTTCTAATTCTAAGGTCGAATCGAATCGTTAGAAAGGGTATATCACCCCGGAGGATGAAAATAAACTTTCATAACGGTGTTCAGACTTAGAATTATGAAATCTATCTTGAATATTGTGAGCGGATGCTAAAGAGAAATTCATATGACTCCGAAGGGTCAAAATGAGGTTCAACTGAATATCCAATACAATATTCAAGAAGTGTGATCATTAGGTTTACATCCAAAGTCTTATCAAAGAAAGATGTATCTCCCCGAAGGGAGAAAATATCATTCGATAATAATTCTTTGAATATGATAATAATAATCACTAGTATTTTAAGTTTTCCCAAAGAAATCCAATTGAGTTTTGAAAAATCAATTTTTAAAATCAGGTGCGTGTGTGGTTCTAAATCTCCTACGAGCGCAAGCCCTCGTAGTTAATTACATCATAGGGAGATAAAATCTCCTACGAAAACTCTCGATTAAAATAACGGCAAAATTTTGTTTAGAATTTCTAGGAGTGATATCAAAGTATGAATAGAATTATCGGAAAATCAAAAGGGAATGGATCAAAATTGAACAGTTATTAACGGAGTTAAAGGATGAGAGGTAGGGGACACTTTGAGATTCCAGAACCATCCGGAAATGTCCCAACTTAATCTAAGTGTTGGGCTTTATGTTTTGGACTTGAAATGATATTTAATTAGAGTTGAGCATTTTATTAGAAATTTGGGATTAGATTCCCGAAGTTTGGGGTCTTATAATCAAAGATCTGCCCCGGATCCTAAATCTATTTTGGACACTGGACCACAGTCGTCCGATCCTAACTAATGCAGTGCAAGATCTGGACTTACCCCGGCCTGGATTGGGGAGCCAGCTAACCACCTAACCAATTTAAAAGAGATGAATCCGGTCTTTTATGAAAGAGTGGTAGGGACGTTATAATTAAAGTTTTGGGGAGGCGGGGCCGACATCTAGGGATTTGCCTAATTGGCCCCTTTGACTCATGTTGGGTGCTAAAATGCTAAGGACTATGAAATTAAAATTTTGACTCTTTAATTTGTATCTAATGCAATGCATGCTGGTTAACAACCTCAAATCAAATATGCTTGAATTTTTTAAAAATAGGCTTATAAAATAATTTTTTAGAAGACTGGACTTCCCCAGGTCCGGCACCTCGTCCTCATAGGTCAGACTATCCGGACTCTACCCGCAGGCGGGGAAGGGTCTAAAGCAAGGAAAGAGTAATGCAAAAATATGCATGCGACCCCGGGGTCGATCCCCGGCTAATTCCCTAGATTCGTTATCTTTCTATGTTATTTAGACTCACTAAAATTTTAGACTTTTAAAGTTATGAGTATAAAATTTTCACACCCTCACGAGTCTCACGTATCCAGGCGAAATCAAAAGCGGCATACAATCGCCAAAAAACTAGTAAGAGCAAGTAATCCTAGAGGCAATCAAATCATCACATCAAATACAAATTAATTAATAAATGTCCATAGGCGGAATTGCCCTGCTTATTACAAACCAGAATATTACAAAAAGTAAAGTAGCCGGGCACCACTGACAACAACCCGGATTCTAAGCCTAGTAATGACGCAAGTTATTTTGAGTGGGATACTCTCAATCTTCAAATCTTCAAATCTTCAATTTCATTCTTCTTTGGACTCCTTTTCTTCAATCTTCTTGGAATCTTCGTAGTGGATTACCCAAATGGACAAGAGGGCACTTCCTTTTAAGGGGAAGGCCACTCTTTCCTCTTTGGGTAAGGAAGAGGTATGATCCAAATTTGGATCTCCAAATGGAAAAGGAGTGTTCCCCAAAGGGGTATCCTTTCCTCTTTGGAATCCAAGCTTTGAATCTATGTATCCCAACTCAAAATAAACTTTCACAACACTTGACACTTACACAAATTACATTGATATCAAAATAAAAATCTAGACTCACCTGCAGGGTTATCCTAAGCAATTAATATATAAAAAAAAAAGTAGTTATTCCCAAGCAGTTGTATATGAGCAGAAAAGAAAGTAAACACACTGGCCACACTCTTTTATTTGGGGGCTTTAGCAGCTGAAGCACCTGTGCAAAGAGTTTATAATATTTATGCATTTTTAATTTGCCCCCTTTTTATATTGCCCTGCATGAGCGTGGCCACCTGCAGAAAACTATGTCAACATCCAAATCGTACCTAACCTAAGGGTAATCTAGTCGCCAAACACATCAATCCATCCACAGAGTACAGAAAAAGTAAGCAGACACAGCAAAGCAATTTCATCCACAACATGCAGTGAAAACTACGAAAAATCCGGCACACAGCAGTAAAGTAAACACCGGCCTATCCTAGATCTAAAGTTGGTTGTCCTAGCACATCATCTAAAGTGTGTGAGAAAGGTCGTGTGGCTGGGATAGATCCTAAAGTGGGTGATTAGTTAAAGTTGTCTAAAAGTTTGGATTTGTTGAGGCTTAGAAGGGGATTTAAATTAAAATTTAAATATTAATGAATTAAGAATTTTAATTAAACATATTTTAGAAGTTAATTGATTACTACCTTTGTTTCACACCGAGGCCGTGAAGTTTATTTCACCTTCCTTGGGGCTAAGCTAATAACCTCGTAGGCCTGGGTTACCCAGTAGCAATCGGGGTTGATTAAGTTATTTAAATTGGTTGGAATTAAAAGAGTGGCTTGATATTAAAAAAAAAAAAAGAGTTAGTTACTGATTTTAAAAGCTTGATTAATTTAAGTTTGCCATTAATTGATTCGTGGCGTTGTGCCACCAGGCTCGAGGAACCAGCCTCCTTAGGACACTTAGCCCCGCAGCCCGGAGTAGTCCAGCCGATAAACCAAATTAATGTAGTTGAATTAGAGGTTTTAAAAGGTTACATAATTAATGATTAATCTATTTTAAAGTTTAACACCCCTTAGAATCCATTCGTGGCGTTGTGCCACCAGGCTCGAGGAACCAGCCTCCTTAGGACACTTAGCCCCGCAGCCCGGAGTAGTCCAGCCAATAAACTTCATCTTTAGGGTGGTTGTTGTGTTTTGAAGGATTTGTTAAATGTTTTAAGCATTAAACCAATATTTTCTGAGGTTTTAGAATGATTTTGGGTTTTAAGAATATTTTAGAATATTTTAATGAATTGATTAAAGGGTTGAAAATTGACTTTTTGATTAAGCTCAAATTCTGGAATGTTTGTATTTTATTAAAATACTAGACCTTGCTATGATCAGTTAGAAGGTAAGTACGTTGAAATCGAATTTTTCTACATTTTATTACAAAGGTTTGAAGTCTTGAACTAGTTTTAACTACGGTTTGACCAATTTGTTGACTTTTTAAAATATTGCAAATTTCTGAAATTTAATATTTTTAATAAATATTAGACATCACTATGAGTTGAATGCAAGTGAGTTTGGGTGATTTGGATTTTTCTAGAATTAGTTATGAATTATTGAAGTTTTGGATATTTAATGAATTTTTGTTCAATTAAAGGCCTTGAGTATTAATTTAGAATGATTATGATTTGCTCTATGATTGGTAAGAGTCGATTAAGGTTGATTAAGATTTTCTATGAATTTTATTTGATTTATTGGAGTTTATTGAACATTAAGGCTTTTAAAGAGAAAAACACCTAAATCCACTATTTATCGGAGATCAATTAATGTCAAATCAAAGTGAGTTCAATCATTGGGTTCATGACACTAGTTTTCTAAGTTTAAGTTTCATCTCAAAAGAGATGTGTGAAGTCAGCCTAAATTGATCTAAGTTAACTAAGATGCAAATCCTTAATTATTGTCCTTAATGCCACTAGGTTATGGGCCACGAAATCAATGTTCTTCTAACCCTTTGGCACTAACTACAATCACATCAAAATACAAACAATGAACAATAAAGGTGCTCCTAATGTTCTATGGAAGGATTATAGTGAATCATTATAGTTATAGGTCATTTGATGACCTATAAACTTAAACAATTTACTATAGAGGAATAGATACATCAAATTAGAATAAAATGATCTTGGGATATATATTTATGCATGTGCATATCAATATCCCTAAATCAAGAGTCAATCTAATTTGATATGATGATCATGTACAATTTATTAGTTAATTAAACTAGGTTAAGCGTGATATTGAAAGTAGATTTTAACTAAACCATACATGATCAAGATCTAAACCTATTTTCAATGAAAGGGGAGACTTTACACTGATTCCATAGAACCCTAACATGCCATGATTGGATTTAGATTGAATTGTTTATGAATTTCTAAAATCTAGTTCAAATATTGATCTAGATTTTGTAAATTCATAAACTAAGTCATATTTACATCAAACTGACTTAGAAAAATTACAGAAAATCAACCCTAGGCCCTATTACACCTCTGCCAAATTTCAGCCAAAAAGGATTTATATATTTTTATTTAAAAATAAAGGTAGATTTTAGGTATTATTAAAATTACTAATAATATACAGATCAAAATAATTTTTACTTATTTTTAGAATATAGTAGTTAAAAATATGAACAAAACAAGCCCAAGAACACCAAAAATGGATCAGAATTGAAATTCTGGTGAATTTTAGAAGTTCTGGTAATATTTTGAATTAAAATATAGTTTTAGTTAGCCGGGTCAAACGGCGGCGCTGACCCGGGACACGCGGCGGGAGCGGATGCAGCCACGCGAACGGCGGCGGTTACGCGGGACCCGCCACTTAACCAGCGCGGCAGGGCTTGCAACCGTTCGATCTTCCACGGTTCCGATCCGACGGTTGAGATCAAACCCGCGGGATCAAATTCAATCCTAGATGATCGAACGGTGGATCTAGCTCCCGCGGTTTGGCTTAACGGCCTGGATTCGGCTGGACAGAGGATCGGTCGATCCAAAGTTCTATCAATATGAAACGGAGTTCGAAATCAAACCCGATCACAGCCGTTGATCCAAACGGAATAGATCCAACGGCTAACGGGTTCTCTTCCTCCTCCAGCCAAACCGAAAACCCTAGAGGCATTTTTGTTTCGTTCTCTCAAGATACTGAACCAAATGGCTTGAAATTTTGGACAGAAACGTATTAGAGTCTAATGAGTAATGGGGAGGTATTCTTAAATCATTTGATGCAATATTAAATGGGTTATTTAAGAACCTAGAAAACAAACTAGGGTTTAGGTTTTATCACCGAAGGATGGATCAAATGAGTTGATTTTATCACGGTTGAACTTGTAGACTGTCCACGTGTTGATATCCTTCAGGCTTCAAGGTTGGAGGATCACTAGAGGTGGAGTTGAAGAAGCTTGGACGGAAATGGCTCTCGGTCAAGCCCTGATCTCGCCGCCGGCAGCTTCGAAACGCCGAGGATCGATGGGAAAATGAAGGTAGAGCTTAGAGAAATCAAAACGAAACCCTATCTGCTCTGGGGAGTGAGTGGAACGCAAGATCACTTTTAATTCGGTGGGGATTGTGTCTCTTGCCTATTCACGGGTTTGGAGCTTAAAGGGATGGCCAGGATGCATCAGAGAGGGGCTTTGGATGCTGGAAACTTGTCCCAGACTGCTATGGGACAGGAGAAGCGGTTGCCTCAGGTGAGAGAGACCTGTTGGTGGAATTTTGAAAACATGTTTTGAAAATATTGGTTTTCTTTGGGGATTTTAATATTAAGGTTAAGTTCTAATTCTAAGGTCGAATCGACTCGTTAGAAAGAGTATATCACCCCGGAGGACGAAAATAAACTTTCATAACGGTGTTCAGACTTAGAATTATGAAATTCATCTTGAATATTGTGAGCGGATGCTAAAGAGAAATTCATATGACCCCGAAGGGTCAAAATGAGGTTCAACTGAATATCCAACTACAATATTCAAGAAGTGTGATCGTTAGGTTCACATCCAAAGCCTTATCGAAGAAAGATATATCTCCCCGAAGGGAGAAAATATCACTCGATGATAATTCTTTGAATATGATAATAATGATCACTAATATTTTAAATTTTCCCAAAGAAATCCAATTGAATTTTGAAAAATCAATTTTTAAAAATCAGGTGTGTGTGGTTCTAAATCTCCTACGAGCGCAAGCCCTCGTAGTTAATTACATCGTAGGGAGATAAAATCCCCTACGAAAACTCTCGATTAAAATAGTGGCAAAATTTTGTTTAGAGTTTCTAGGAGTGGTATCAAAGTATGAATAGAATTATTGGAAAATCAAAAGGGAATGGATCAAAATTGAACAGTTATTAACGGAGTTAAAGGATGAGAGGTAGGGGACACTTTGAGATTCCAGAACTATCCGGAAGTGTCCCAACTTAATCTAAGTGTTGGGCTTTATTTTTTGGATTGAAATGATATTTAATTAGAGTTGAGCATTTTATTAGAAATTTGGGATTAGATTCCCAAAGTTTGGGGTCTTATAATCAAAGATCTGCCCCGGAACCTAAATCTATTTTGGACACTGGACCACAGTCGTCCGATCCTAACTAATGCAGTGCAAGATCTGGACTTACCCCGGCCTGGATTGGGGAGCCAGCTAACCACCTAATCGATTTAAAATACATGAATCCAGTCTTTTATGAAAGAGTGGTAGGGACGTTATAATTAAAGTTTTGGGGAGGCGGGGCCGACATCTAGAGATTTTCCTAATTGGCCCCTTTGACTTATGTTGGGTGCTAAAATGCTAAGGACTATGAAATTAAAATTTTGACTCTTTAATTTGTATCTAATGCAATGCGTGCTGGTTAACAACCTCAAATCAAATATGCTTGAAATTTTTAAAAATAGGCTTATAAAATAATTTTTAGAAGACTGGACTTCCCCAGGTCCGGCACCTCGTCCTCATAGGTCAGACTATCCGGACTCTACCCGCAGGCGGGGAAGGGTCTAAAACAAGGAAAGAAGAATGCAAAAATATGCATGCGACCCCGGGGGCGATCCCCGGCTAATTCCCTAGATTCGTTATCTTTCTATGTTATTTAGACTCACTAAAATTATAGACTTTTAAGATTATGAGTATAAAAATTTCACACCCTCACGAGCCTCACGTATCCAGGCGAAAACAAAGAGCGGCATGCAATCGCCAAAAAACTAGGAAAAACAAGTAATCCTAAAGGCAATCAAATCATCAAATCAAATACAAATTAATTAGTAAATGTCCATAGGCAGAGTTGCCTTGCTTATTACAAACCAGAATATTACAAAAAGTGAAGTGGCCGGGCACCACTGACAACAACCCGGATTCTAAGCCTAGTAATGACGCAAGTTATTTTGAGTGGGATACTCTCAATCTTCAAGTCTTCAAATCTTCAATTTCATTCTTCTTTGGACTCCTTTTCTTCGATCTTCTTGGAATCTTCGTAGTGGATTACCCAAATGGACAAGAGGGCACTTCCCTCTAAGGGGAAGGCCACTCTTTCCTCTTTGGGTAAGGAAGAGGTATGATCCAAATTTGGATTTCCAAATGGAAAAGGAGTATTCCCCAAAGGGGTATCCTTTCCTCTTTGGAATCCAAGCTTTGGATCTATGTATCCCAACTCAAAATAAACTTTCACAACACTTGACACTTGCACAAATTACATTGATATCAAAATAAAAATCTAGACTCACCTGCAGGGTTATCCTAAGCAATTAATATATAAAAAAAAAAGGCAGTTATTCCCAAGCAGTTGTATATGAGCAGAAAAGAAAGTAAACACACTGGCCACGCTCTTTTTATGATTTGGGGGCTTTAGCAGCTGAAACACCTGTGCAAAGAATTTATAATATTTATGCATTTTTTTGATTTGCCCCCTTTTTATATTGCCCTGCATGAGCGTGGCCACCTGCAGAAAACTGTGTCAACATCCAGATCGTACCTAACCTAAGGGTAATCTAGTCGCCAAACACATCAATCCATCCACAGAGTACAGAAAAAGTAAGCAGACACAGCAAAGCAATTTCATCCACAACATGCAGTGAAAACTACGAAAAATCCGGCACACAACAGTAAAGTAAACACCGGCCTATCCTAGATCTAGAGTTGGTTGTCCTAGCACATCATCTAAAGTGTGTGAGAAAGGTCGTGTGGCAGGGGTAGATCCTAAAGTTGGTGATTGGTTAAAGTTGTCTAAAAGTTTGGGTTTGTTAAAGCTTAAAAGGGATTTAAATTAAAATTTAAATATTAATGAATTAAGAATTTTAATTAAACATATTTTAAAAGTTAATTGATTACTACCTTTGTTTCACACCGAGGCCGTGAAGTTTATTTCACCTTCCTTGGGGCTAAGCTAATAGCCTCGTAGGCCTGGGTTACCCAGTAGCAATCGGGGTTGATTAAGTTATTTAAATTGGTTGGAATTAAAAAAGTGGATTAGTTATAAAAAAAAGAGTTAGTTACTGATTTTAAAAGCTTGATTAATTTAAGTTTGCCATTAATTGATTCGTGGCGTTGTGCCACCAGGCTCGAGGAACCAGCCTCCTTAGGACACTTAGCCCCGCAGCCCGGAGTAGTCCAGCCGATAAACCAAATTAATGTAATTGAAATAGAGATTTTTAAAATGTTAAATAATTAAAAATTAATCCATTTTAAGGTTTGACACCCTTTAGAATTCATTCGTGGCGTTGTGCCACCAGGCTCGAGGAACCAGCCTCCTTAGGACACTTAGCCCCGCAGCCCGGAGTAGTCCAGCCAATAAACTTCAACTTTAGGGTGGTTGTTGTGTTTTAAAGGATTTGTTAGGTGTTTTAAACATTAAGCCAGTATTTTCTAGAGTTTTAGAATAAATTTGAGTTTTATGAATATTTTAGAATATTTTAATGATTTAATTAAGGGGTTGAAAATTGACTTTTTGATTAAGCTCAAATTCTGGAATGATTATATTTTATTAAAATACTAGACCTTACTACGATCAGTTAGAAGGTAAGTACGTTAAAATCGGATTTTTCTACATTTTATTACAAAGGTTTGAAGTTTTGAACTAGTTTTAACTTAAAGTTGACCGATTTGTTGACTTTTTAAAATATTGCAAATTTCTGGAATTTAATATTTTTAATAAATACTAGAGCTTATTAGGAGTTGAATGCAAGTGAGTTTGGGTGATTTGGATTTTTCTGGAATTAGTTATGGATTATCGAAGTTTGGGCATTTTAATGAATTTTAGGAATTTCTTAATTAGAGGGTCTCTTTTGTGATTTTGCTTCAAACAAATTCCCAATCTCTTGAAAACACCTCCAAAGGTCAGGAACAACCTAAGGAGGGATCCCCAAGTGTTTGGGAGATTTTTAGATTTTTATATTATTATTAATCAATTATCTTAATTAAATATTGGTTTTCACTTAAAATTAAATTAGGGTTTAAGTTGCTGTCAAATCAGAGGGCTTTTAATTATCACAGATTAAGGACTGAATTCTGGTCAGTTTGAAGGTTTATATGTAATTTTTGGATTTAAATTGGATTTATTACAATTTTTAAAAGTTTTAAAGGCTTAATTAAGGGTTTAAGACTTAGAAAATTAATTAGGGGACCTAATGACCTAAAAAATCAGTGAAAATTTCTCTAGGGGCTGAGGATGTCACTAAGTTCAAATGTTCAAAGTTTCAACTCAAGGGGAAGTGAATCCTAATTATTGAAATTTTTTTAAGTTTTCTATACATGGGTCCTTAATTATTGTCCTTAATTATGTCACTAGTTTTGAATAGGTTCAAATCAAAGTTCCTCTAACCCTTTGAATAAACATGGCATGCATATACAAGTGGCAAGCAAACAAGTCCTTAGATCTAGGAGAACCTAGACTAGGTGGTGTGTGCACCTTAAGCATGCAATTAACTAATTAACACAATTAAGACATATTTAGTGAATAACCAAGAAATGATTATTCACCAATCATCCCCTTCATTTCTATTCAAACATGCTTAATCAACATTTAAGATCTCAAATGACTCTTAAACACTTAAGGATTTACTTATATATATAGAATTTCAAAATATATATTAAAATACATAAATATAAATGAAATTATATATATATAAATAGGAATATATATTATAAAATAATTAAATATGTGATCAAAATACATGTTAATGGGTTGAAAGACCCACTGATCTCCATAAAAGTTTGGAAATAATAAAATATATTTCTTATATTTTTTTAAATACTTAATATTTAATTAAATACAAAAAGGATGAAAATACTCCAATAATTCAAAATACCCTTAAAAACTATTCAAATAATACTGAAGAATTTTCTGGAGACCAGCCATGCACTCAGCAACATGCATGCCAAATTTCAAATAAAAATAATTTTTATATAATTAATTAAAAATGAAATATATATTTCTGTATTTCTTAAATTACCAGTAAAATAATAGTCAAAATAAACTAATTTTATTTTTAAAATAAACTAGATGAAATTCTGAAAAGTTTGATATATTATACTTAATTTTTGGTTATATATTTGATTTACTATGATTTATTTAAGTTTCAGCAATTAAAATTAATTAAAATCCATTATTTTTAATTAAATGGCGGCGGTCAGACACGCGGCGCGCTAGGATTGGCGGGATCGAAACCGCGCGGCGGCGGGGACACGCGTCGGCCGCTGGCCGCTTCACGCGGTTTTCACTTAACCACGTCAGCGGCGCGTAACAGCCGTTGGATTAACCGCGGGTTCGATCCAACGGCTGAGATCAGATCCCGCGGTTTGATCTCACCAGGAGAAGATCAGACGGCGGAGATTCGATCCCGCTATTCCGAATGGACGGCCTAGATCTCGCCGGACGGCTGATCGAGCGAGAGATCGAAAGCGCGGTCGGATCAGACCGCGGAAGGGCTCGATCTGGACCGTTGATCGAACGATCAACGGTCCAGAAAACGTACACTCGCCGAAGACCGTGAGTGACGCCCTAGAAAACGTATTTCGCTTCGTTCTCTCGATCGGATCGACCATTTCACTTAAAATTTTAAACATAGATTAAGAACATGAACAGAAATTATGGGGAATAGTTTGTTTTAGCTAAAACCCTAAAAACGTAAAGCTATTTAGGCCTAACTAATGTGACCTAGATCTAGGGTTTTAGGGAGCTATACCGTTAGATCTTCGAAATTTCTGGATGGTTGAGCTTGTAGATTGTCCAAGTGAAGATTCCCAGCGAAAATCCAAGCTCGAACGCGTCTGGAACGGCTGCTATGGGCTTGAGACGGTCTAGGTGGTGGGTTCGCCGGAGAACTCGCCGCCGGTGACGTGCAACCACTTGGGTTTTGTAGTGGGGAGGTAGAGGAAGCTCTGGAGGTTCGAAACGAACTGAGAGCTCGATCTGGGAGGCTAGGGTTAGTGAGAGAGGCTGCTTTGATCAATTGCCCTCAAAATCAACTTGTTTTCCTATTCAAGCGGCCTGGGTGAATTTGGACGGCTGGGATTGACTCCTGGGCTCTCCAGATGATGCCACCTGTCCTTGGGAAAGCTGGAAGGCTGCCCCAAAGGCTGGACATGCCTCATTCCCATTGGGTGGACTTGGGATGAGTGGAGGAGAGGGATTGCCATTTATGGCTAAACCAGGGGCAGAGCTCGGTTAAGGGGCCTATTAGAGAGCTTTAGGGCACTAATGGGTCGGCCTTGGGCAGCTTAAATCAAGGGAAAGGAGCTTAGCATGTGATAAAGCCTTCTAGAAGGGGTTTAGGCTTGAGTTTGACCAGGTTGACCAGTCAACAGGTCAAGGCTGGTGATGTGGCATGAAGGGAAATAGGAGCAGCCAATGGGAGAGCTTCCAAGCCTAATCTCACACTCCTTGAAGTTAAATAGATGGTTTGACCAATTCAAGGAGGGATTTAGGGCTTTGTTGACTTTGTTTGACCAGTCAACTAGGTCAAAGTTAGTGATGTGGCATTTAGAGAGGTAAAAGGTCATTTAGGATAGTTTGATTAAGAGTCAAAAGTCAAAAGTCAAGGGTAGGGAAAATGGGAGCCAATGTCACTAAGGATTGAGGGTTGACTTGGTCAACTCAAGTTGAGTCAAGTTGACCAAATGTCAAGTGACACTTGAGTCTTATCCAAGAATTGATTTGAATAGGTAATAGGGGTTGAAGAGCTCAGATGAGTTGATTTAACCCATTTAGACCCTCTAAGAGCTAATGGGTCAACCTAAGTTGACTGGGTCAACCAGGCTGACCCAATGGGTGAATCTGGGCTGGACAAATTTGAAAAGATATTTTAAGACCATTGAGGGTGGTTCCTAGGTCTGGGGAGGTCAAATTGACCAAAATCCCTATTTGAGCCCCTAAGGGCCTGTTTGGTCAACCTGGGTTGACTTGGTCAACCAGGTTGACCCAGGGTCTGGGTTTGGGCTCAACAGGTTTGAAATGATATTTTAAGGTTAATGGAAGTGGTTGGGTGACTTAGAGAGGTCATTTGGGTCAAAACACATGTTTGGACCCTTAAAGGGCCCCTTGGGTCAAACCAGTTGACTTGGTCAACCAGGTTGACTCAAGGGTTGGAAATAGGTTCAAAAGTTTTGAAATGGCATTTGAAATTTGTTAAAGGTGGTTGCATCCCATTTGGAGCTCATTTGGTTTGAAATCCCCATTTGAGCCCCGTAGGGGTGTTTTGGTCAATTTTGACCTATTGGTCAACTAAGGTCAAAAAGGGTTTGAAAAATGCAGTTTACTGCTCAATGGGTTAAAATCAAGGATCTGGAAGTGATTGGAGGCTTGGATAAGGGTTCCAAGGTCAAGATCTCAAAGGGGTTAGGCTCAGTGGCACAGGCTGTAAATATTTGAAGGTTTTACAGCCTTTGAGTTTTAATTCAGATTCTGGGGTTAGAGACCTCAGAATGAGCTCACACTTGGAGGGTAGCCTTTAGAGACATGTCTTATCACTTTGCAAGTGATAGACCTTGAATCAGAGGCCATTTGACTGGGTTTTGAAATGTTTGAAAAATCTCTGAAAAGGGTGTTTAGGACAGGGCCTTAAAGGTTTGAATTTGAGTTTAAACTCTGGGTCTGGATTTGATTTGAAGTTTGAATTAATTTGGATTTGAATTGGATGGAGTTTGAGATTCAAATTGGTCATAGGTAGGAATCAAATTGAAATTGGAGTGGATTAAGTATAGGAATTGATTTAAAATTGAGGTTGATCAAAGGTGGAGGTTGATTTGAAGTTGGAGTGATCCTAAGATCTAGGAGAGTTCTAAGATCTAGGATTTAAAGGAATCCTATGTTCTACAATAGGCTCAAAGGTCTAGCTCTAGGAAAGAATCCTAAGGTCTAGAGTGGATCCTAGGATCTGAAATTAATCTGGATTCTGGAAGGGTCTTAGTGACCTCATACAAAAATGAGGTCAACAAGACCTTGGGTCATTTTCAAGTAGGGAGGGGACCACTAGGTTGATAGCTCGGGTCTAGAGCCATGCCAGCAGCTGGGGGAGGTCAGGGCAGGTTTAGGAAAGCTTTTAGAGTAAGAATTAATGCTTGTATTGGCCTGAAATGGGAATGGGAGATAATCAACATAGGATCGACCGGGTTGACCATTTAGAGCTCATTTGAACTCTTGGATGAGCTGGGGAGCATGCCAAGGCTCGGGCTGGGTCTGGCTGAGTCCTAGGTGTCTTCTAGGATTAGTTAGGATGCCTGGATGGATCTGGTTTAGTCTAGGAAATTGTGTTGAGCGAATGAGCTCACTTGATTTCCCATTGACTGTTTGACCAGTCAAAGGGGTCAAGGTTTGCTGAGTTGGCATCAAGGCAGGTCATAGAACCTTTCCAAATTGCTGGATATGTTTAACTTGGGCTGGGTTCAATTGGTTAAAGAGTTTGACTATGAAAATGGTCCTTTGATCCTTGAGTTGACTTGTTGACCAGTCAACCCAATCAAGGGTTTATGTAATTGCACCAAGGTAGTCCAAATGGGCTGATTAGGTGGGTTGGAGGGGTCAATTTGGTCAAAATCACTATTTGAACCCTTAAGGGCCTGTTTGGTCAACCTGGGTTGACTTGGTCAACCAGGTTGACCCAGGGTCTGGATTTGGGCTCAACAGGTTTGAAAAGGCATTTGGAGACCATTGAGGGTAGTTCCTGGGTCTGGGGAGGTCAAATTGATCAAAAACCCTATTTGAGTCCCTAAGGGCCTGTTTGGTCAACCTGGGTTGACTTGGTCAACCAGGTTGACCCAGGGTCTGGGTTTGGGCTCAACAGGTTTGAAATGATATTTTAAGGTTAATGGAAGTGGTTGGATGGCCTAAAGAGGTCATTTGGGTCAAAACACATGTTTGGACCCTTAAAGGGCCCCTTGGGTCAAACCAGTTGACTTGGTCAACCAGGTTGACTCAAGGGTTGGAAATGGGTTCAAAAGATTTGAAATGACATTTGAAATTTGTCAAAGGTGGTTTCATCCCATTTGGAGCTCATTTGGTTTGAAATCCCCATTTGAGCCCCATAGGGGTGTTTTGGTCAATTTTGACCTATTGGTCAACTATGGTCAAAAATGGGTCTGAAAAATGCAGTTTACTGCTCAATGGGTTAAATTCAAAGGTCTGGAAGTGATTGGAGGCTTGGATAAGGGTTCCAAGGTCAAGATCTCAAAGGGGTTATGCTCAGTGGCATAGGCTGTAAATATTTGAAGGTTTTACAGCCTTTGAATTTTAATTCAAATTCTGGGGTTAGAGACCTCAGAATGAGCTCGAAATTGGAGGGTAGCCTTTAGAGACATGTCATATCACTTTGCAAGTGATAGACCCTGAATCAGAGGCCATTTGACTGGGTTTTGAGATGTTTGAAAAATCTCTGAAAAGGGTGTTTAGGACAGGGCCTTAAAGGTTTGAATTTGAGTTTAAACTTCTGGATTTGGATTTGATTTGAAGTTTAAATTAATTTGGACTTGAATTTGATGGAGTTTGAGATTCAAATTGGTTACAGGCAGGAATCAAATTGAAATTGGAGTGGATTAAATATAGGAATTGATTTAAAATTGAGATTGATCAAGGGTGGAGATTGATTTGAAATTGAAGTGGTTTTGAGATCTAGGAGAGTTCTGAGATCTAGGATTTAAAGGGATCCTTGGCTCTAGAATAGGCTCTAAGGTCTTGGATCTAGAAGGATCCTAAGGTCTAGAGTGGATCCTAGGGTCTAGGATTAAATCTGGCTTCTGGATGGGTCTTAGTGACCTCATACAAAAATGAGGTCAACAATATAGAAGGAGTCTCCAGGAAGTGGACAATTATCTAGTTTGGATTGAACCACTATAAATTTGGTGTTCTTATTTTCACTTTTTGAATTTTTTATTTTTCTACACTTTATAGTTTTTTTGGTTAAATTGTTTTTGAGATAATCATATCTAAAATAGCTACACACTCAAGAATATTTGCTAAATTTGTTTATAAATAGGTTTTGGAAATCTAAGAAATTTGTTTAATCATCGATTCAACCCCCTCTTAGTTAGCCTTGGGATAATTTAAAAAGGTCTAACAACCTACTTGAACTTTTAAGTGGTATTAGAGCCTATTTAAAAATTAAGGTTTAGATAACTTATTGAAAAAAAAGATGATTATGGCTACTTTTGGAAACCATAATATTCCTAAAGGATACTCTATCATTAGACCACATTTATTCGATAACATCCCCTTCAATTTTTGAAAAACTCGCATGTCTATTTTTATATAATCACTAACAATCACATGTGGATATTAGTACAAGAAGGTTACACTAGACCAACTAGACTTGTTGATGACATTAGAGTTAAAACACCTTTTACTGATTGGAAGTAGAAGAAAAAGACTTATCACAGCTAATTGCAAAATGTTTATATAGTTTTTTTTTTGTGCATTGAAATCACAAGACTATATGCATGTTTTTACTTGTAAAATTAGAAAAGAAATCTGGGATAGACTTTGTATAATTTATGAAGGGAAAAATAAGGTTAAATAATTCAGGTTGAATATTTTATTATATGACTATAAACTATTTCTCATGAAATCGAATGAGTTAATTTCTGATATGCATACATGTTTTAATCAGATTGTTATCTCATTACATGTTTTAGGTAAAGAACTAACTAATTCCAAAAAGGTTAATAAAATCCTATATTATTTACCTACTTCTTATGATTCAATGATAACTACCATAACAGAGTCGAAAGATCTAAATGTATATTAAATTAATAATCTGCTTGGACCACTTATTGCTTATGAGCAAATAGTGAATCAAAGATAGATTGATGAAGGTGACAAGAAAAAATAGAAGAATATTACTTTGAAAGTGGATGATTTAGAAAGTAATCAATTAATGCCTGAGGATAAAGAAGATATTGCAATCATGACTAGGCAGTTCAAAAGTTTTCTTAGAAGAAAGCAATAGAGACATTAACAATGGAACAAAGGTAAGTTCAATAAGAATGCAATAGTTTCTAATGAAGTCTTTTGTTATGAATATAGGAAGCTTAGACACATAAAACCAAATTGCCTAAATCTCAAAGCTAATCCTGGCAAGGATAAAGTTGAGGAGAAAACTAATATTAAAAAGGGCAAGAGAAGAGTTCAAAGAGCTTTTTGGGCTGACTCAACTTCGACTCCTCATAAATAGAAGAAGAAAAGAAAGTCACAAACCTGTGCTTAATGCTAGATAAACTTGATCATTCAGATCAAGAGGAGGTATGTGACTTATCCTATGATGAATTATTTAAAGTTTATGAGAAAATTCATAATGCATATAGAAAGCTTAAAAAATTACATGCTAATCTTAACTTCGAGCATTTAAATTTACAAAAAGAATATAAAAATCTTAGAAAAGATCATGCATCCATAGATAACAACCACATGGCCTTACTGAATGAATTTGATGATTTGAATAAGAAACATGAAGATTTGAATAAGAAACATGATGATTTAAAACATCCTATTCTAATCTTGAGAATGATTTTAAGGTGTTTATAGTTGAAGCAGATCAAAGAGAATATGAGTTGAAAGTTGATAATTAAATTTTAGAAAGTGTAAACTCATATCTTAAAGAAAAATTGAAAACTTTTAAGGAAAATAAGATACCTCTCACACTTGAATAATTTTACAATCTTGATAAAACTTATACAATTTCAAAATCTAGGATAATATATTATAACTCACATAAATTGGTAAATAATTTTTTTGGTATTAAATGGTTTTCATGTATAATGACAGGACATATTTCTCACACTTGAATAATTCATAGTAGAACACATCTAGTTTGGAGACCTAAGATACATAAATTACAACATTTCAAACATGCATATGAATTTTCATTGTCAAGAGGTGAAACCAAATTTATTTGGGTTCCTAAGTCTAACGTTTGATAATTTTATAGAAATACTCTTATAAAAGTCCTTGTGAGAGCATTTGGTACTTGGATAGCAAATATTCAAAACATATGACTAAAGATACAACTCAATTCATATTGCTGGAGGCAAGGGCTGGAGGTAGAGTGACACTGGAAGATAACACCACTAGGAGAACGGTAGGTACATGTATGATTAATAATAAGAATAATTTCTTTATTGAGAATTTTTTTTGGTTAAAAGCTTAAAACATAACTTATTAAGTATTAGTCAGCTTTGTGATAGAGGTTTTAATATTAAATTTTTACCTACAAGTTGCATTATAAGCCAAAATGGAATTGGTGTGTTGCATGAAAATAGGATAAATAATGTATACATACTTAATTTAAATTATATTAAGTCATCTAATGCTTTTTCTCTCAAAACTATCACTGATGAATCTTGGCTATAACATAGAAGACTTTGTCATGAGTGTATGAAAAATCATAGGAAAATTACCCCCAAAAAATGGTTAGAGGAATACCCAAATTAGACTTCACTAAAGATCATCTGTCTGATGTATGTCAATTAGAAAAATAAGTCAAGTCCTCCTTTCATTCAATTAAAGATCTTAGAACAAATAAACCACTATAAGTCATACACATGGATCATTTTGGACCAGTTAGCACTGTAAGTTTAGGAGGGAAAGTTTTTGGGTATGTAATTATTAATGATTATTCATGATTCACTTAGATTAGATTCTTATCACATAAGAATGAATCATTTGATGAATTTAGAAATTTTTTTACTTGGATTCGAAGGAAGCAAGGTTGTGAAATTCTTTCAATTCAAAGTGATCATGGAGGAGAATTTAAAAAATAAAAAATTTAAACTTATTTATAAAGAGCAAGGAATAGATCATAACTTTTCAGCTCTTAGGACCCCTCAATATAGTAGGGTTGTTGAAAGAAAGAACATAACTTTGATAGAAGCCACTAGAGTTATGTTGGTTGAATATTCACTTCTG
Organism: Dendrobium huoshanense; assembly: GCA_016618105.1. Lineage (NCBI taxonomy): Eukaryota > Viridiplantae > Streptophyta > Magnoliopsida > Asparagales > Orchidaceae > Dendrobium > Dendrobium huoshanense. Next base: position 4,259,640 of record CM028354.1, read on the forward strand.
AAATATTTTGGGTTGAAATGGTTAGTATAACTTGTTATGTTTTAATTAGGATGAATATTAGATCTTAGTCATGAAAGTTTGTTAGGGATGTTAAGCCCTGTAGAATGGGCCCAAGCTAACCAAAAGGAGGGGGGGGGGGGGGGGGGGTGAATTGGTATTTTTAAAAAATTTCTTTTCACAAAGAACAAAAACACATAAACCAAAATCACACCACGTGAAAAATAAATGCGGAAATTAAAGTGCGGAAGCAAGAAACAAGAACATATAAATTTATAGTGGTTCGGTCAACTCGACCTATGTCCACTCCCCAGAGGTGCCCTTTGAGTATTGCACTACAAACGTGACACTCCTTTAGCCCCCACAACTAGGTGGAGAAGCCTTTACAAGAACCTCCTTTTTTCCACCACGGCAAGGTAGAGAACTTATCTCCTTTTGCTTCCTCCTGAAGCTGGCAGAGAACTAACAACCAGATGCTGACTCCTTACCTCTACTGACCCTTCCACGGATAAGAAACTCTAGACGAAGAAGAAGCAGAGCGATCCTTGAAGCAATCCTTGTGAATCCCCTCACAAGCTCCCCCTCACAAGATCCTCTCTCTCTCCCTCTCTCTCTTTCTCTCCTCAAGGCCTTCTCAGATCAAGGCAGCAGCCAAAGGTTGTTCAAAACATTGAACAAGAGCTCTTAAATAGAAGAGCTTCAAAAGATCTCATTAATTGCAAGTTACCGATAATATCGTCCAGGCAGATATGGACATCGGCCTAGCCGATCAGTACAAATCTCAGAAGATCGGCCAGAGCAACACCCTGAATGCAAACTGGACGATTTAAAATTAGCTTGATCATCCAGGCTGATCTCATGATCGTCCTGGCTGATCAGTTCAAATCAGAGGAAAATTGTCCAGAGCATCGCCTTGAATTTGAGCTGGTCGATATTTATCATCCTGAAGTAACTAAGGTTTTTGAAACGATCGTCCTGGCCGATCCTGCGATCATCCAGAACGATATGATTGTATCAATCATCCTTAATTACTCCCTTAATTTCCTGATCAATTAAGACATAATTTGTGAATATCGTCCAGACCGATCAATGATCGTCCTGGCCGATGATTTAAAAATACATTATACCTTAATTGTCTATGGAGGCAACTTCTTTTTATTTTGAGCTTATCATCATGGCTGATACACATATCATCCAGGCCGATCTGTTATCAACGGCTGCCTTAATTAAGAATCCTTATTTAGACTTTCTGTTTTAAGCTTGATCGTCTAGGACGATGTAAATATCGTCTTGGCCGATATGAGTGAAAAATAGAAATTCAAATTATCTCAAGTGTGTGTGTGTTAGATTACTTAGCATCAGTCTCTTTAACCATTACAAATAGACTCAAGAAGAGAAAAAACAAAGTACAGACTAACTCAACCCTATACCTACGCAATCTTGAACTAGCTTCGTCTGTTCGTCTGATCTTTGATTCCTGAAAAGTTAGAAGCAACAAGCTGTCCAAGAGAATCAACAGTGTTTGTCAATCATCAAAACATAAGTCATGAAAATAGATTTGCAATTATCTCCTCCTTTTTGATGATGGAAAACACAAATAGGAAAAACTCAGAAAAAAGTTCACTAAAAATTTAAAGTTACAAGCATATACCCTTTTTCCTACCACATCCTACTCCCCCTTTTGTCAAAATATAAGTCATGAAAATAGATTTGCAATAATCTCCCCCTTTTTGATGATGGCAAACACAAGTAGGAAAAATTCAAAGAAAAAAAAGTTCACTAGAAATTCAAAGTTACAAGCACATACTCTTTTTCCTACCACATCCTACTCCCCATTTTGTCATCACAAAAGAAGGGACCTAGACACATAAAAGAAAAAGTAAACAACATAACATAAACTAAAACAAACCACAAGACAAACTACAGAAAACATAAAATATAAAACATAGACTAGAAAAATGAGGGACCCTGATCATCAGATGGAGGTGGTGGAGGTGGCTGCTGAAAGTAACTGGCAAGCATGGTAAACTGAGCATTGAACCAGGTGATGTACTGGCCATGCTGCTGTTGCTGGTGAGTAATGTAGCTGTCAAATCGAGCTAAATCCTCTGTGCGGTGCTGCTCATAGCGGGCAATGTCCTCAGAGTGTTGCTGCTCCTGTGTAGCAACGTAAGAGTCAAAGCGGGTCTCCCATCGATAAAAGCTCTCTTTCAACTGATCATACAGAGAGTACTGGTGGAGAGGAACAGGATCAGGAACGGGAGCGGGAGCCTCCTCCTCCTCAGCCCCCAAGGTTCCTCATCCCCAGGGTGGAGACAAGTACTGTGAAGGGTACTGAAGGAATTGTTTGAGTAGAAGGGAGTTGGGAGGTTAGGAGGAATAGGATATTGAAGTTGGTATTTGGTTTCAAGGACATAGGATATGATGTGTCCTAAGGCTAGATTGGGTTTCCTCTTATGACCTGGATCGCGGATTGTGGTTAAGTGATCAATGTACCGAAAAATTAAGTCCGCAGTATTAAATTCTCTACGAGCCATGATGTAGAAAGTAGTGAGGAAAAGTATAGGGGTGATGTGGATTCGATCCCTGGCTTTTGGAATTACGGAGGTGCGAAGAACATGTTGGATTGTCCTAGCATCTTTGACTAAAGAGCTAGTCTCTCCAACATGAAAAGGTGTATTGGTCTGGCGAAGGAAGTGATTCGCCATGGACCCGTCAAGGTCAGGATCTGAAGCGATTAAGTGAAGCTTATCGCCGGTGGTGGATAGCTGTAATAGTTTAACATAGTCCTGATATGTGATTTCGACAGGGCGTCAATTCACATAAGAGGTTAGGGCTGTGAAGGTAGGGTTAATGCGAAGGTTTGCAAAGTATTCTCGAAGAAACTCAGTATTGAAGGGGAAAGCAAGAGACAGAATGAAACAAAGAGAGGTGTGAGCAAAAAGATCCATTACCGGGTATGCGATGTAGGCAAGACTGATGATTTTGGAGACAGTTATCCCACACTCTTTGTATCGATGATAGGCGGCTTCATCTTCTACCTACCTGAAATGAGGGTCAATCCTAATCCTCGAAGAACTCCCAGAAGTTTGTCGAACACGTTTCCCATCAGCCATAGAAGAGAGTTTGCAAGGAGACACAAGAGGATAAGGAATGAAGTAAAAAATATGGCTGGATCGGCCAGAATTTAAAGAAATGGCCATATCATCCAGGCATACCGCAGAATCGTCCAGGCCGATTGCAGAATCGTCCAGGCCGATCGCAGAATCGTCCAGGCCGATATGGCTCAATAATTGCGTACAGGCTGATTGGTCGAAAAGGTGGTATGATCATCCGGGCCGATCAGATATCGGCTAGGACGATTAGACACAAGCGATCGTCCTGAGGAGGCAATTTGGGCGACCGTTAAAAAAGCAGATCATCCGGGCCGATTAGGTGTATCGTCTAGGATGATACACAATAATTGATCGTACCGACCGAAGTTAAAATGTTTTAAATCTCTACCACGTGTATCGTCCAGGATGAACAGTGGATTAGCTAGGCTGATTGTCCAATAATGGATCGTCCGGGGCCGATTTTAAGGATTTAAATGTGCTGACACGTGGATCGTCCAGGACAATCCAGTGTAGCGGCCATGACGATGCACATAAAATGCATCGGCCAGACAAAATATTCTATTGGCCAGGACTATCGTTATGATTGCAACAGAGTACGATCAGATCGTCTAGGACGATATCGTATCATCCAGGATGATGAGTTACAGCAAGCACATAAAAGGTCAGCAGATGGAATTTGAAGAGATTTTGTCAAATCGTCCAAGACGATACAGGTATCGGTCAGGACGATATGACTAGAATTTGAAACCAAGGAAAAGATGGTGATGATCAAGGCCTTTAAAAATAAAACAAAATAAAAGCAGACAAAAACACAGTAATAGAAAGCTAAAAATAACAAAAAAAATAAAAAAAATGAATATTTTTGAATTTTAATTTTTCTATTTTTTTGTTTTATCAAGGCTTCATATGAGAAGTTCTCAAATAATTAAATTTTAGAGTTCCACAAGATCAAGGAGTTTAGCCAATCCTAATCAGACAAAGGTAAAATATCCGATTCTGTTAACCCTAGATCAGACGTTCCTTATGGTACATATTTTCTTTTGAAAAACAAAAATGTTTAACTCAGAATAAACCTAATTGGGCAAAAAGAAGATCCAATCAAAACTTGTTTACAAAGAAAAATTCTCATAAATAATAAAACAAAGTAATTTGTCTCAATTAAGGAATTTGAAATCAAGCCTTTGAAATCATCAAATAATCAATGAGTTCTCTAAGTTTTAAGAGTTTAGAGAAGAGATAGTAGCTTGAATTTAGTGGGCTCATTTTATGCCTCTTTTGTCTTTAATTGGGTCTTTGAGCATCTTGATTTTCAATACACTTTTTTGTATAAATATATTTCAAATTTGCATCTTTTCAATTTCTTTCTTAATTCTTTCAAGCTACATTCCCTTTAACAAAACCCTTAAAAAGACCCTTAGTTGTGAGTATATGCTCCAAATATTAGAGAATAGGAGCTCTCTCTGTAACATAGGGAAGAACAAGTCACAAAATAAAATCAAAATCATGAGATAAAAGCAATGGCAAGATTTTAAATAACTTGAAAGATATATAAGAACTTTGGATATTATGTACAAGATAGATTATTGTAGCAAGTTAAAAAGAATCTTAGTTTCAAAAATCATTGGCTCAAATGAGTTAGACTTTTGTTTAGAGAAGAAAATCATACCACTAAACAAGGTCAGAAGAAGGGAAACCTTCAACGGTGTTTTTCACTTTATCCAATTTTAGAAAAGCTAAACACTATCTTTAAAACTCCAAAATTTAAAATCTTGACAAGATTCAACATATGAAAAACCAAATATAAAAGCAAAGATAAAACAAAAAAAATTAAAATAACAACAAAGGAGAAATAAAACACATTGAAACAAAAACACATTTCAAGAATTTATTGAAGCAGCAGGTTTAAGCATTTATGAGCTGCGAGCCTTCATATGTCCAGTTATCCTATGCTCTCACAAGGTCTTTGGTGAGAGCACACCTGCAAAACTCAACAACAGTCAGATTTAGGAACCCAAACTGGTTTGAACCTCTTCTTAGAAAAAGTAGAATGTAATGCAGGTATGGTATGCTGTGAATCATGCACCTTTGGTCTCCACACCCAATGTGTACTATGGTGAACAGTGCAAGTGTGTGAGATGTGTCTTAACATGCCACAAGAAAAACATCTAACCCTATGAAAAGAATTTCTTAAATGATTTGAGTTATAATGCCTCTTCCTAGGTTTTGGCTTAGGATCAAAGGTAGATGTCATCCGATTTTTCTTACATGTTTCCAAATCATTTTGAATCCTCAAGTTAGTTCTTTTTAATGCATCATTATCAATCCTCAATTTTTTCTCAATCTCTTTAAATTTCTTAAGATCAAAATTAAGTTAGGTGTGTGAAACTTTTAATGCATTATGTTCATCAATTAATTACAAATGCTTTTTGTTTAAATCATCAAATTCATCAAGAAGAGCCATGTGATTTAAATCAATCGTTGCATGATCTTTGAGAAAAACTTCAAGCTCTTTTTATAAATTCGAAAGTTCTAATTTTAGACTTGCATGAGTTTTCTTGAGTTTTTTGTTTGATGCATGTATTTTCTCACAAATCTCAAATAATTCATCATAGGTTGGTTTACATACCTCTTCCTCATCACTTTGATCTTCTCCCATTAAACACAAGTTTGTTGTTTCATTCTCAGGTTCCGTTTCAGATGAATCAGTACCAGATTCCACCTAAAATGCCTTTTGGATTCTCTTCTTGTTCTTTTTGAACTTAGGTTTCTCCTCAATCTTTTCCTTGCTTGTGTTGTCTTGAAGTGTCGGGCAATCAGTTCTCACCTGTCCTGGTTTCTTGTATTCATAACAAAAAACATCAGAACATCCTTTTAACATGTTTATGATCCTTAATTACCTTTTCTCCAATTTTGATGATGCTTTTGTTTCTTCCTTATAAAGCTTTTGAATTGCCTTGTGATGAAGGCAACTTCATCGCTTTCAGACCCGAAAGATTCAGAAACTGATTTGTGCACCTTCAATGCAATTATTTTCTCCTTCTTCTCACCTGCATCAAGATTTCTTGATTCACCCCTTCCTCGTAAGCAATGAGTGAGCCAAGTAAGTTATCAATAGAATAAGTGTTCAAATCCTTAGATTCAGTGATTACAATAATTTTAGCATCATATGATGAAGGCAAGCATCTCAAAATCTTATTTACTTTTTTAAATTTTGAAAGTTTTCTTCCTAGTGCATGCAGTGAAGTAACTATCTGAGTAAAGCTTGTGTACAAGTCAGAAATTGATTCATGAGGTTTCATACGAAAAAGTTCATAATCATGCAAGAGAATATTCAAACAGGATTGTTTAACCTCATTAGTACCTTCATAGGTGATACACAATTTATCCCAAATTTCTTTACCAATTTTGCAAGTGGAGACACGCATGTAATCCTCAGATTTTAAAGCACAGAAAAAATAGTTTAAACATTTTGCATTCAATTGAGCTAAGTCTCGTTCATCGAAAGTCCATTCTGTAAAAGCAACTTCAGTTTTAACACCATTAATTTTACGAGAAGGTGAAGAATAACCTTCTTTGATAAACATCTACATGCGATAATCAGTAGATTGTAAAAACGTTAACATGCAAGTTTTCCAAAAATCAAAAGGTAGGTTATCGAACAGGGGAGGTTGGGTAATAAAATACCCTTCCGTAGTGTTACAATTCCCAAGGTTAGCCATGGATCAAAATCAAAAAGTTTTGAAACTTTAAATTTTTGAATCCCGTTCTGATACCACTTGAAAGTTTGTTAGGGATGTTAAGCCCTATAGAACTTGCCCAAGCTAACCAAGATGGGGGGGGGGGGTGAATTGGTATTTTAAAAAAAATTCTTTTCACAAAGAACAAAAACAATAAACAAAAATCACACCACGTGAAAAATAAATGCAGAAATTAAAGTACGGAAGCAAAAAATAAGAACATAGAAATTTATAGTGGTTCGGTCAACTCGACCTACGTCCACTCCCCGGAGGCGCCCTCCGAGTATTACACTACAAACGTGACTCTCCTTTAGCCCCCACAGCTAGGCAGAGAAGCCTTTACAAGAACCTCCTTTTTGCCACTTCCACAAGGCAGAGAATCTATCTCCTTTTGTTTCCTCTTGAAGCTGGCAGAGAACCAACAACTAGATGCTGACTCTTTACCTCTACCAACCCTTCCACGGACAAGAAACTTTAGACAAAGAAGAAGCAGAGCGATCCTTGAAGCAACCATTATGAATCCCCTCACAAGCTCCCCCTCTCTCTCTTTCTCTCCTTAAGGCCTTCTTAGGTCAAGGCAGCAGCCAAAGGCTGTTCAAAACATTAAACAAGAGCTCTTAAATAGAAGAGCTTAAAAGGAGCTCATTAATTGAAAGTTGCCGACAATATCATCCAGACCGATATGGACATCGGCTTGGACGATCAGTACAAATCTCAGAAGATCGGCCAGAGCATCGCTTTGAATGCAAACTGGATGATTTAAAATTTGCTTGATCGTCCAGGCCGATCTCACGATCGTCCTGGCCAATCAGTTCAAATCAAAAGAAAATCATCCAGAGAATCGCCCTGAATTCAAGCTGGCCGATATTTATCATCCTGAAGTAACTAAGGTTTTTTGAATCGATCGTCCTGGCCGATCCTGTGATCGTCCATGACGATATCATCGTATCAATCATCCTTAATTACTCCCTTGATTTCCTGATCAATTAAGGCATAATTTGTGAATATAGTCAAGGCCGATCAATGATCGTCCTGGCCGATGATTTAAAAATACAGTATAACTTAATTGTCTATGGCGATAACTTCTTTCTATTTTGAGCTTATCATCCTGGCCGATACACGTATCATTCATGCCGATATGTTATCGACGACTGCCTTAATTAAGAATCCTTTTTAGACTTTCTGTTTTAATCTTGATCGTCTAGGACGATGTAAATATTGTCCTGGCCGATATGAGTAAAAATAGAAATTCTAATTCTCTCAAGTGTGTGTGTAGGGTTACTTAGCATCAGTCTCTTTGACCATTACAAATAGACTCAAGAAGAGAAAAAATAAAGTACAGGCTGACTCAACCCTAGACCTAAGCAATCTTGAACCGGCTTCGTCTGTTCGTCCGATCTTTGATTCCTGAAAAGTTAGAAGCAACAAGCAGTCCAAGAGAATCAACAATGTTTGTCAATCATCAAAATATAAGTCATTGAAATAGATTTGCAATAAGTCAAATAAGTCATCCTATAAACTTTTTAAGGGAAGAACACCCAACCTTTCACATCTACATATATTTGGATGTAAGGTGTTTATTTATAATAATAGTAAAACTCTTTTATGAAAATTTGATCTTAAGTCTAATAAGTGAATTTTTCTAGGATATTCAAGTGTTGGAAAATCTATAAAATTTTTAATAAAAAGACTTTGGTAGTTGAGGAGACCACTCATGTATTTTTTAATGAATATAATATTTCTGAAGGGTCTAAGTTGGAAGAAAAAGATGTTGAATCAATAACCCAAGGAATTGAAAATATAAATCTTGAAGGAAAGGTTAAAATAGATAATGCATTGCTTAGAGAATGGAAATATCCTAAGAGTCATCCAAAAGAACTGATTTTAAGAGATCCGAGTGAAGGTGTTAGGACTAGGCATGGACTTAACAAAGAAGTGAACCACTCAGTCTTTATTTTAATGATTGAAACTATTAATATAAATCAAACACTTTTTGATGAATTTTGAATTTTGTCCATGCATGAAGAATTAAATTAATTTGTTAGAAATAATATTTGGGAGTTAATTGAAAGACCTAAAAATCAAAGTGTTGTTAGGACTAAGTTAGTTTTTAAAAATAAGATGAATGATTCATGTGTAGTGTATAGGAATAAAGCAAGATTGGTGGCCAATGAGTATAATTAAATAAAAGGAATTGATTTTGAGGAAACTTTTACCCATGTAGCCAGACATGAAGCGATAAAGGTGCTTAAATATAACATGTCTCTTTCAATAGCCCATAGGCATTTATACTTATTACTGATATATTGCATTTTTGCTTATGGATGATACATCAGATATACAATGGATCTCCTACGGCATCTTGTATGAGATCGTATCTGCAACAATTCTCTTCAGTGTTTGCCTTGTAAATGACATGTCGAGTGCACAACAAATCTTCTATAATTACTTATAGACATTTATATTTGATGCATATCATCTGGTTCTACTTGTGGGGAGCCGGTGTATTCACTTTCAATAAAGTGTTATTATTGTCGAAAGGAAACATTTGTTTTGGACCTTTTTAATACATCTTCATCATTAGTTCATTGTATGCTTATATTGGGTGCTTGGTATTGCTGCATTTTTCCTACGTTTTCGACATCTTGTAGGCATATATATTAATTATAATCATCTAGCATTTTGCTCGAAGATAGCATCTTGGGTGTATATTTGCATTAATAAGATACATCACACCCTTTCATCTATATATGAAAGAAGTTTTTCACACTCATCGTACATCGATGGTCACTGCTTATAGGGGTATGATGTACTTTTTTATGAATTTATTGGCATCGATGGCAAAGAAATTAACCTCTCTATAATATTCTTGTTTTGCTTACATTAATGTCAACATTATGTATGAATATCAACTGTTAGGTGAGCTGCATTCACCATTAATTTCCCCACCTATGTTGTCAGTAACCTACTACATCACTATATGCTGATTTTCAATGTCCACTGAGGTTCTATCATGCTTGCTACACATCTACCACCTCTACTTGTTGGAATTCATAAGGAACATTATTGTTTACAGGCGATCAACATATTTGCTTAACACTGGACTGTTGTTGATTTTAAGAGTGTCGTAGCACTCATTACTTATCTACCATCATCACTTGCAAGAGCATAATGTGCTTGTCGATTTCCTATAGTGCTTATAAGAGGGCTACTATGTTTATCAATTTCTGCTTATAAAGGGAAAATATTGTTCACATGTTTAATTGATGTTAATATCCCTTGCTCTTACTTGCAAACTGATTTTACTAAATGCTCCAAGTTATTTCAATTTCATCATTCCTCCTCTATGTGCATTTGAGATCCTTTTACTAATGTATTTTCTTGGAGTAGAATTGTTTCTAGTGATAGGGACACTATTGGATTTTTTTATGCTCACTCACTTTACAAATTTGTTTCTTGTGTATGATTCATGGCGAACATTACAAGTTATGCATCATCCTTATAACTTGCATGGTGGACTTGCATTATCAATTAAGCACCCAAATTGATAACTTGCATGGTGGACTTGAATTATCCGTATCTATATATAGTTTTCAATTTTCAGTAACTGTGGATTTCCACCTGCTTGCAAAAGTCTAGCATGTTGACTTGCAAGTTTATGTTCAAAGACTTTCTATTTACAAGTTCTTTACAATTTTTAGATTATTGCCTATAAGTACATTGCCACATTTCTCACAATTTCTATCAATTGTTGCTTGTGAGCGAGGTATAGAAATTTCAAGCATCATATGTCATTGTTCATAGGGAGTTTTTGTATGCCCTTTGAATGTATTTGTAGCATATTTCTGCATCACTTATTTATAAGTGGTATATCACATCCATCATTAGTTTAGTTTGTGGAATTACCACATCCATTTGTACGCCAATCTCTATTATACATAAGGATTAATCATCTATGATGTACCACTAGTACTGTTGCTTGTAGGTAGAACTAGCGCATGCACGTGTATGCTAACACTAATTATTAGATAGATTGTGTTCATCATGCATTGTCAATACTTGCACCACTTATTGTGATTATATATGCTCATTTGTAAGCATGATTTAAGATGGATGTTGCAAGTCAAATATCATCATTCAAGGGTTTCATGTTATGACTTATAATTATGTCACACTTTCTATCATTTCATCATTGCTTTTGAGCAGGTTGTGGTTGGAATGTAGCAGGTTGTGGTTGGAATGTAATTCAACATTTTTTATTTATTTGGACACACTAAAAGTTATTAGTTAGTTTTGATATTTTCAGTTTGGTCTTGTAATTATCAATTAAGGTTCAATCCACTATTATTTTAATTGAGTTTTGTTCCATGCTATCCAAATTGTAAGTTCAAAACAAGTTTGCAAGTTCCATGTTGTCCATATGTATGTTCAATTTATTGTCCTTTAGTTCAAGTATAAACTTATTTTAAGTTTAATTTGTTCTCATTAACTTAATTCTAGATTCTCAGTCACTCTAAAATTTGGTAGACTCCTGGAGTCTCCCCTATTTAGGGAAAATTCAAGGAGTATAGGCCTCCTGCCATGCTAGAGAAAAGCATGTATTATATGTGTCGGATGACACGTGACCTTAAGTCTTCAATCCCACTACACTAGAGAAAAGGCATGTATGGGTCTTCGATACCCATTTGAAATTTGTTGTGGTATATTCATCCTTGCCACGCTAGAGAAAAACGTGTACAGAACTTACCTGCCTCATTGTAGGCATCGCACCCGGTTGCCTTCCTACCATGCTAGAGAAAAGCATGTATGAGTAGTTTTCTGTCTCGACGTGAACAAAGGGAGCAAGGTTTTGGAGATTTAGAACTTTATACTTGTGCAAGTGGGGTTGAAGCTGCCGACGATGAATAACGATGTACACAAAAATTTATAGCCCATCTCTTCTTTTTTTCTTTTGGACTTTTTTTTTTTGTATATTTTCCCTCCTTTTTTTGATATTTCCCCTACCTTTTTTTTTCTTTTTCTTCTTTTTTTTCTCTTTTCTTCTTCTTTTTGAATCTTATCTCTTATTTTCCTATCTCCTATTTTTGAAAATTTTTCTCTTTCTTCTTAATATAATTATTACTAATATTAATGATAAGAATAATGCTAATAATAATATTAAGAACAATCACTATTATAACTAATAATATATAAAATAAAAACTAATTAAATAATTTATGATAAGGAATATATATTATACCTACATATAGGTTTCGATTGAATGAGGACTGAAGGATCAAACAGATCAAGTATGACAGATCTAGGTTCAACTTAGTCGGGTATAAGGTCACACTAGCTATGACAAGAGGAAGAGGATCACGTTTGGATGCTTGGTTGGGATCAGGATTGAGGAGATTCATTAGCAATTGAGGAAGGAAAGGTGGTCAGATTGGGCTAGGGGAAACCAACTGGAGGAAGAGCAAGGTAGGGAAAATATTTTTTTTTTTCTCTCTCTCTCTATCTCTCTCTCCCTCTCTCTCCCTCTCTTTATATCTATCTCTATCTCTCTTTGGATCAAAGGGATCGGATAGTAATCGGCCAATTGAGAGCCAGATTCTTGCAAAGGGAAGAGAAGGTCAGAAGTAGCGGCTTGGTTTTAACGTGTGAGTAGAAGAAGGGAAGTTGGGTTTAGATAGCTGATTGCTATGGATCAGAAGTTCGGAAGACATGATAGTGGAGGCTGGTGAACAGGAGGAGTTTGATCGCTGGTTTGGGTTATGAAGCAGAGGATGCGGGCTTGGGTCTGGAGCTGAATCAGGGCTGCTTGCGGTTTGCGCTTTCGCTTGCAGTTTGCGGTTGGGTTTGAAAGGAAGAAGACTTGAGGGGAGGTTGAAGAGGTTGGTTAGCTTGAGGTGTGGATTTGATTGGAAGTGGATAATCAGAAGCAATGATGGGAGATTTGTGGTAGATTGCAACTTCGGGGAGATCGAACAAGGTAGAGGCTTCGTGGATATTGGCTTTGACAGTGAGGAAGAGTCGTGTGTGGAAGAAGAATTGAGCTCTTGAGATTTGTTCTCTTTTATTGATGCGAAAAAGTAATGCTCGGTATGTATGGGATGACTGCAACGGCACCTATTCGCAGGATATGAGAGACTGTAGCACTAGATATGGGCTAGATTTGCGGTAGTGGCAGATGTATTTTTAAGCACTTTTTTCTTTGGACATTGCACAAAGGTCAACATTTGGTCTAAAGGTGCAATAGATAAGATATCCATTTTTATGAGTTCCCCATATGTGTAGTTTTTTACCGATTCCATGTCTTCTAGTCACAAAATCAATTTTTCTATAGTTTCCTATATTTAATTCAATTGAAATCAATTCTTAATAAGATTTGACCATGATTTCCTTATCAACCTAGACTTACTATAAATGCTAGGTCCATTTATGTTTCTCTTTTTTAGATTCCTTTTTTTGGGACATTTAGGCCATTTAAGGATTACTCACACACACATTACATACACAAAGACCCGAACTCAAAACCTTTTAGTTGGAGCCTAAGTTCTTAACCAACAGGCCATGGTGAGTTGTGTTCTTTTTTAGATTCTTATTTTCACAAATATAATTAGGCCATTCGTTCTTCAGCATAAACAATCATGGGAACATTGTCGATACTTGCAATTATAAATTACTCATTCAATGTAATCAATAATCAATATAAAAAAATGAATATTTGTTAGGGATGTTAAGTCCTATAGAACTGGCCCAAGCTAACCAAGAGGGGGGGGGGGGGGGGGGAATTGGTATTTTAAAAATTCTTTTCACAAAGAAGTAAAAATGTCATAAACCAAAATCACACCACAAGAAAATTAAGCGCGGAAATTTAAAGTGCGGAAGCAAGAAATAAGAACACATAAATTTATAGTGGTTTTGTCAACTCGACCTACGTCCACTCCCCGGAGGCGCCCTCCGAGTATTACAATACAATCATGACTGTCCTTTAGCCCCCACAGCTAGGCGGAGAAGCCTTTATAAAGAACCTCCTTTTTGCCACCCCGGTAAGGTAGAGAACCTATCTCCTTTTGCTTTCTTCTGAAGCTGGAAGAGAACCATAATCAGATGCTGAATCTGTACCTCTACCGACCCTTCCATGGATGAGAAACTCTATACAAAGAAGAACAAGAGCGCAACCCTTGTGAATCCCCTCACAAGCTCCCCCTCACAAAATCTTCTCTCTCTTTCTCTCCTCAAGGTCTTCTCAGGTCAAGGCAGCAGCAAAAGATTATTCAAAACGTTGAACAAGAGCTCTTAAATAGAAGAGCTTCAATGGAGCTCACTAATTGCAAGTTGCCGACAATATCGTCCAGACCGATATGGACATCGTCCTGGCCGATCAGTAGAAATCTCAGAAGATCGGCCAGAGCATCGCCCTGAATGCAAACTGGATTATTTAAAATTGGCTTGATCATCCAGGCCGATCTCATGATCGTCCCGGCCGATCAGTTCAAATTAGAGCAAAATTGTCCAGAGCATCGCCCTGAATTTGAGTTGGCCGATATTTATCGTCTAGAAGTAACTAAGGTTTTTGAATAGATTGTCCTGGCCGATCCTGCGATCGTCCAGGACGATATGATTGTATCAATCATTTTTAATTACTCCCTTGATTTTCTGATTAATTAAGGTATAATTTGTGAATATCATCCAGGCCGATCAATGATCGTCCTGGCCGATTATTAAAAAATACATAATACCTTAATTGTCTATGGAGGCAACTTCTTTCTATTTTGAGCTTATCGTCCTAATCGATACACGTATCGTCTAAGATGATCTGTTGATGACGGCTGCCTTAATTAAGAATCCTTGTTTAGATTTTCTTTTTTAAGCCCAGATTTTTTGTTTTAAGCCCGATCGTCCGGGACGATGTTAATATTGTCCAGGACGATGTTAATATCGTCTTGGCTGATATGAGTAAAAATAGAAATTCTAAGTCTCTCAAGTGTGTGTGTGTTTGTAGGGTTACTTAGCATCAGTCTCTTTGAACATTATAAATAGACTCAAGAAGTGAAAAAATAAAGTACAGACTGACTCAACCCTAAACCTACGCAATTTTGAACTAGCTTCGTTTGTTCGAACTATCTTCAATTCCTGAAAAGTTAGAAGTAACAGACAGTCCAAGAGAATCAATAGTATTTGTCAATCATCAAAATATAAGTCATAAAAATAGATTTGCAATAATCTCCCCCTTTTTGATAATGGAAAAACACTATGAAGACAGTTAGCAGTAAAATTTTGGGATTCACAAGTGTAAAAATATCATAAACTTCTCCCCCTTTTGATATATCAAAAAGGAGGAGGAAAAAAAAAGACCAATAGCAAACAATTTTTTTTTTGAAACCAATGCATGAAAATGATGTAGTATTCCATGTGATTGATTTAAAACTTATGGGTTAATGAGTTAACAATCTCAACAATCCAAAGAGTGGTAAAATATCCGGTCATGGTTACCCTTAGCTCAGACATTTTCTTAGGGTAGAATCGTCTTTTGAAATCAATGACATAACTCAAAAAGTTAATTGAATATGAGAAAAAGAATCCATCCATCACTTGGTTTAAAAAAAATATCTTTATAAAATAATGAACCAATGTAAATCTGTCACGATCACGAAACAATCGAAATCTAGCCTTTGAGAATCAAAACTTCTAAGTTCTAAAAGATTTAAAAAGAGAGAATAGCTTGCTTTTGAGTGGGCTCATTTTATGCCTCTTGTCAATTGAGTGGCACTTTGCGCATCTTTTTATAGATTTTCAATTTTGACATCTTTGCGCTTCTTTAGTTGGCATCATTGGTCAAATTTTTTTTATTTTTGCAAGCTACATTCTCTTTTATAACCACTAAAAAATCCTTAGTTTTGAGTATATCTTCTTAGATAGTAGAGAATAGGAGCTCTCTCTCTAACATAAGGAAGAATTACCACAAGCAGAATCAATAATCAAAGACAAGAGTAACGAGGGATATTGATGTGACAAAAAAACTTTAAACATTATAAATACAAGATAGATTTGCTTAAGTAAGTTTAAGAAAAAATTCTTAATTCATACATAATCTTTAATTTGAAATAGATTTTTGATTAGAAAAGAAAACTATGCCACTAAAATAGGTTAGAGAAAAAGACACAATCACAAAATATTTTTACCATCTAAGAGATTAAGAGATGAAAAAACACATTGACTACAAATTTTCAAAAATAAGGGCATGGAATAAGTTATCATTTCAGTGATGATTTTAAAAAACTAAGTAAGAGAGAAAAAAAAGTAAAACACACCAAAAACTAAGAGAAAAAAAAAACAAAGGCAAAAGAAAGTAACTAAAAGATCAAGTTTCATGCATTTATGTCAATCACACCCAATCTGGTCCTTAAAGAACTGAAAGTGTAGAAGGCCAGTGGTTTAGTAAAGATGTCAGCCAATTAATTTTCAGTTGTCACATGGTGTAACTCAATGTCTCCCTTAGTCACATGATCTCTATTGAAGTGATTGAAAGTTTGTTAGGGATGTTAAGCCCTATAGAACTGACCCAAGCTAACCAAGAGGGGGGGTGAATTGGTATTTTAAAAATTCTTTTCACAAAGAAGTAAAAATCTCATAAACCAAAATCACACCACAAAAAAAATAAGCGTGGAAATTTAAAGTGCGGAAGCAAGAAATAAGAACATAGAAATTTATAGTTGTTCGGTCAACTCGACCTACGTCCACTCCCCGAAGGCACCCTCCGAGTATTGCACTACAATCGTGACTCTCCTTTGGCCCCCATAGCTAGGCGGAGAAGCCTTTACAACGAACCTCTTTTTGCCACCCCGGTAAGGCAGAGAACCTATCTCCTTTTGCTTCCTCCTGAAGCTGGCAGAGAACCACAATCAGATGCTAACTCCTTACCTTTACCGACCCTTCTACGGACGAGAAACTTTAGACGAAGAAGAAGCAGACCGATCCTTGAAGCAACCCTTGTGAATCTCCTCATAAGCTCCCCCTCACAAGATCCTCTCTCTCCCCCTCTCTCTCTTTCTCTCCTCAAGGCCTTCTCAGGTCAAGGTAGCAGCAAAAGATTATTCAGAATGGTTAACAAGAGCTTCTTAAATAGAAGAGCTTCAAAGGAGCTCATTAATTGCAAGTTGCCGACAATATCGTCCAGGCCGATATGGTCATCGTCCTAGACGATCAGTACAAATCTCAGAAGTTCATCCAGAGCATCGCCCTGAATGCAAACTGGATGACTTAAAATTGGCTTGATCGTCGAGGCCGATCTCAAGATCATCCCGGCCGATCAGTTCAAATCAGAGGAAAATCATCCAAAGCATCGCTCTAAATTTGAGCTGGCCGATATTTATCATCCAAAAGTGACTAAGGTTTTTGAATAGATCATCCTGGCCGATCCTGCGATCGTTCAGGACGATATGATTATATCAATCATCCTTAATTACTCCCTTAATTTTCTGATTAATTAAGGTATATTTATTAATATCGTCGAGGCCGATCAATGATCGTCCTGGCCGATTATTAAAAAATACAGAATACCTTAATTTTCTATGACGGTAACTTCTTTCTGTTTTGAGCTTATCGTCCTGGCCGATTCACGTATCATCCAGGATGATCTGTTAATGATGGCTGCCTTAATTAAGAATCCTTATTTAGATTTTTGTTTTAAGCCAGATCGTCTAGGATGATGTAAATATCGTCCTGGCCTATGTGGGTAAAAATAAAAATTCTAAGTCTCTCATGTGTGTGTGTAGGGTTACTTAGCATCAGTCTCTTTGAATATTACAAATAGACTAGATAAGAGAAAAAACAAAGTACAGACTGACTCATCCCTAAACCTACACAATCTTGAACTAGCTTTGTTTGTTCGTCCGATCTTCGATTCCTGAAAAGTTAGAAATAACAGGTAGTCCAAGAGAATCAATAGTGTTTTTTAATCATCAAAACATAAGTCATGTAAATAGATTTGCAATAATCTCCCCCTTTTTGATGATGACAAGCACGAGTAGGAATAACATAAAAAAAATAGTTCATTAAAATTTCAAAATTACAAGCATATCAACTTTTCCTACCACAACCTACTCCCCCTTTTGTCATCACAAAAGAGGGTCCTAGACACACAAAGGAAAAAGAAAACAACACAACATAAACTAAAGCAAACTACATAAAATAGAAAATAGACAACAGAAAACACATACTAGAAAAATGAGGGACCCTGATCATCAGATGGAGGTGGTGGAGGTGGCTGCTGAAAGTAGCTGGCAAGCGTAGGAAACTGAGCATTAAACCAGGCGATGTCCTGGTCATGCTGCTGCTGCTGGTGAGTAATATAGCTATCAAAACGAGCTAAATTTTCTGTGCGGTGCTGCTCGCAGTGGACAATGTCCTCAGAATGTTGCTACTCCTGTGCAGCAACATAAGCGTCAAAGTGGGTCTCCCATCGATCAAACCTTTCTATCAACTGATCAAACAGTGAGTGCTGGTGGAGAGGAACAGGATCAAGAACGGGAGCGGGAGCCTCCTCCTCCTCAGCCCCCCCGACCTTCCCCATCTCCTAGGTGGAGACGAGTACTATGAAGGATAGTGAAAGAATTGTTTGAGTTGCAAGGAGGCTGAAGGTTGTGATGAGCAGGATATTGAATATTGTGTTTGGTTTCATGAATGTAGGCTATGAGATGTCCTAAAGCAAGGTTGGGTTTCCTCCTATAGCTTGGATCATGAATAATTATTAAATAATCAATGTAGCGATAGAGTAGATCAGTGGCATTAAATTCTCTCTGGGCCATAATGAAAAAGGCAGTCAAGGAAAGTAGAGGAGTGATATGGATTCGGTCCCCAGCTTTTAGAATTATGGAGGTGCGAAGGACATGTTGGATTGTCCTAGCATCTTTGACTAAATAGCTAGTCTCTCCAACAAGAAAGGGTGTGTTGGTTTGGCGAAGAAAATGGTTTTCCATGGACCAATCAAAATCAGGATCTGTAATGATTATGTGCATCTTATCCTCGGTGGTGGATAGCTGTAAAAGCTCCGCACAGTCCTGATATGTGATCTCGACTGGGCGTCGATTCACGTAGGAGGTCAGGACTGTGAAAGTAAAATTTATGCAAAGATTTGCATAAAATTCTAGCAGGAGTTCAGAAGAAAAAGGGACAGCGAGGGTGAGTATAAAATAAAGAGATGTGTGGGCAAAGAGATTCATTACCGGATACGAGAGGTGTGCAGGATTGATTGTTCTGGAAAGGGTAATGCCACACTCTTTGTAGCGATGGTAAGCTGTCTGATCCTCTGCCTCCCGGAATCGAGGGTCCAGAGTGGCCCTCGAGGAACTCCCAGAAGTTTGTCGAGCATGTTTTCCACCAGCCATAGAAAGGAGTTAGCAAGAAAACATCAGAGGAGAAGGGATGTGAAGTGAAAATCATGTCTGGAACGGCCAGAATTTAAAGAAACGGCCATATCATCCAGGCCGATCGCAGAATTGTCCAGGACGATATGACACAATAATTGCGTACAGGCCGATTGGTCAAAAAAGCTATTTGATTGTTCGGGCCGATCAGATATCGGCCAGGATGATTAAACACAGGCGATTGTCCGGAGGAGTCAATCCGGACGATCGATGAAAAAATAGATCATCCGGGCCGATTAGGTGTATCGTCCAGGACGATGCACAATAATTGATCGTACCGGCTGAAGTTAAAATGTTTTAAATTTGTGCCACGTGTATCGTCCAGGATGAACAGTGGATCGGCTAGGACGATTGTCCAGTAATGGATCATCCGAGGCTGATTTTAAGAATTTAAACGTGCTGACACGTGGATTGTCCAGGACAATCTAGTGTATCGGCCAGGACGATGATCAAAAAATGCATCGGCCAGGATAAAATAGGTTATCGTCCAGGACTATCATCATGATTGCAACAGAGTTTGATTAGATCATCCAGGATGATAAAGTATCGTCCAGGACGAAGAATTATAGCAAGCACAAAAAAATTCAGCAGATGGGAATTTGAAGAGAATTTGCCCTATCGTCCATGACGATAAAAGTATCGGCTAGGAGGTTGTGACTAGATTTTGAAAAAAAACAATAAATGGTGGTGATGATTAAAGCCCTAAAAAATAAAACAAAAGAAAAGTAGAAGAAAAGAAAAAGAATAACGATAAAAAGCTAAAAACAAATAAGTTGAAAAGAAGCAAAATTTTTTTTTTTATCAAAGCAATTCATATGAGTATTTCTTAAATAATTTAAACTTTAGAGTTTCAAGAGATCAATAGGTTAATAAATTTCAATCGGAAGAAGGTAGAATATCCGATTTTGTTAACCCTAGATCGGACATCCTTCAAGGTATAAATTGTCTTTTGAAAAATAGAGTCCTAACACAGAATAACTAAATAGGATAAAAAGAAGATCTATTCAAAACTTATTTACTAAGAAAATATATCATAAATAATATGTCAAAATAATTTTTCTCAATCATGGAATTTGAAATCAAGCCTTTGAAAATCTCACATAACCCATAGTTCTTCTAAGTTTTAAAAGTTTTGAAAAGAGAGTATAGCTTGCTTTTTAGTGGGCTCATTTTATGCCTCTTGAATCTTTGATTGGTTCTTTGAGAATCTTTTGATTTTTGATATACATTTGTGTATATACTTTTTATTTCAATTTTGGCGTCTTTGCCACTTTTCCTTTTTATCTTTTGCAAGATCAATTCTCTTTTGCAAACTCTTAAAAGAAGTTCTTAGTTGTGAGTATATCTTCTAGATATTAGAGAATATGAGCCCTCTCTCTAACATAGGGAAGAACTACCAACAAAACAGAACTAAAAATCATATGATCAGTGCAAAGGCAAGATCTCAAATAACTTGAGAGATATATAAGAACTTTGGATATTATGCACAAGATAGGCTTTTGTAGCAAGATAAAAAGAATCTTAGTTTCAAAAAACCATTGGCTAAAATGAGTTTGACTTTTATTTAGAGAAGAAAATTATACCACTAAACAAGGTCAGATGGAGAAAAACCATCAACGATATTCCTCCTTTTAACCGATTTAGAAATGCTAAACATAATCTCTAAAACTCCAAAATTTAAAAGCTTAAAAAATAATCATGTAGGAAACCAAACATGAAAAAAACAAAATGAAAATAAAGCAATACAAAGCAAGCTCACGACAAAAATAACATAAAACTAATTAAAAAAAATCATTTGAAGAAATTATAAAGCAGCAAGTTTAAGCAATTTTGAGCTGCGAGCCTCAATGTGTCCAATTATCCTATGCTCCCACGAGGTCTTTGGTGAGAGCACACCTGCAAAACTCAACAACAATCAGATTTAGGAACCCAAACTGGTTTGAGCCCCTTCTAAGAAAAAGTAGAATACAATGCAGGTATGGTATGTTGTGAATCATGCACCTTAGGTATCCACACCTAATGTGTACTATGGTGAAAAGTACAAGTGTGTGAGATATGTCCTAGCATGCCATTAAAAAAACATCTAACTCCAGGAAAAGGATTTCTTAAATGATTTGAATTATAATTCCTCTTCCTAGGTTTTGGCTTTGGATTCAAAATGGGAATCTTCCAATTTCCCTTAAGTGTATCTAATTCATTTTTAATCCTCAAGTTTGTGTTTTGTAGAACATCATTCTCAATTCTCAAGTTTCTTTCTTTCTCTTTAGATTTCTTTAAATCAGATTCCAGTGATGTGTGTGAAACTTTTAATGCATCATGCTCATTAATTAATTCTGAATACTTTTTGTTCAAATCATCAAATTCATCAAGAAGAGTCATGTGATTAGAATCAATTGTTGAATGATCTTTAAGTATAACTTCCTACTCTTTTTTGTAAATTTACAAGTTCCAATTTTAAGTTAGCTTGAGTTCTATTATGTTTTTTATATGATACATGGATTTTCTCACAAATCTCAAACAATTCATCATAGGTTGGTTTACATACCTCTTCCTCATCACTTTTCTCAAGATAATCTTCCCCCATTAAGCACAGGTTTGTAGTCTCTTCCTCTTGTTTAGTCTCAGAGGAATTAGTACTAGATTCTGCCCATAACGCCTTTTGGACTCTCTTCTTGTCCTTCCTAAACTTAGGTTTCTCATCGCCCTTTTCCTTTTCTTTGCTCGAGTGATCTTGAAGAGTAGGACAATCGGCTTTCACATGTCCAGGCTTTCTCCATTCCTAACAAACAACATCAGAAGATCCTTTAGAATGTTTGTGATCCCTGTTGACCTCATTATTCGAGGTCAATTTCCCTAAAATCAATCTCTAGCACTTAGGTCTTTATAGCCTAGTGTAGACGTCGCCCATAGGATTTCCCTTAGGTGGACGCCAACTGACGTAGCATGGACTCAAACCTATCACTCAACTCGAATCGAAATCCATTCAATCCAATTTTTATTCAACTCCAAAATGAACTCAAATCAGGCTCGATTTTTGATTCGTCGATGTCGATCGACTCAATCTAATTTATTTTCAATCAAATTGATACATTATTGGGATCAAATCAATTCACCAATCGAATTAAAATTAAATCAAATTAACTCAAATTTAATTCAATTTCAATGGCTCCCCAATCCAGGCCGGGGTAAGTCCAGATTTGCACTTCATTAGTTAGGTTCGGGTCGCTACTTTGTAGTACCCAAATTAGATTTAGGTTCTGAGGCAGATTCTTTTTAGATCTTAAGTCCTCGCCCTCCGGGAATATAATCCCAAATTTCTAATAAAATGTCAACTTAAACATAAAATTTTCTCCTAAAATGTAAAGCCCAACATAGGATAGATTGAGGTTGTCTCTGAGCTTCTCAGAATCCGACACCTCCTACTTTTCATCCTTTGACTCGCTAATAAATGTTCAACATTGAGCTTTCACCTTGGAAAATTCCTACTTCTGTTCCTTGTCTTTTACTTCGTAGTCAAAGGGTATGAAATCACTGCTTTAATCGAGAGTTTTCTTAGGAGCATTACTCCTAAGATGTAATTAACTATAGGAGCTTGCTCCTATAGGGATTTGAGAACCCCAGACTAAAATAAACCTTGTTTTATTCATATAAAAATAAGGAAGAATCTTTGGGAATGCAGATATCTTTAAAAAACTTTATTTCTAATCTTAAATATGCTCGTAGTATGTTATTATTGTCTTTTTAGGCAATATAATTTTTTTGCTTGTTATATTTAATTTTAGAAATGATGAATTTTATAAAATTCATTCTTGATTTTGGATGTCTTGAAGAATGTTATGTTCGTCTTTCAAGATGATATAATATCTCTTTGTTATATCTAAAATAAAAGAATGAATAAATTTTCAAAAAAGTTTATTCTATTTTTAAACACATTCTTAAGAATTCATGTTTATTTTTGAAAATAATATGCTATTCTTTAATTGTTTTTGATTATAGAAATATCAATTTTCAAAAACCCTATTTTGATATTGAATCCATTTATAGATATTGTGTCGGCTCTCGAGACTGTACTTTATTCTCAATGCAGTATTCAATTACAAAATAGGAGAAAATCAAAATCTGCGTGGTGACACAATTTTTTTCCCACCAATCCCTACCTTTTCTCCAATGATGCTTTTGCTTCTTCCTTAGAAAGCTTTTGAATTGCCTTGTGATGAAGGCAACTTCATCGCTTTCAGACCCAGAAGATTCAGAATCTAATTTGTGCACCTTCAAGCAACCATGTTCTCCTTCTTTTTCTCATTTGCATCAAGATTTTTTTGATTATCCCTTGCTCGTAAGCAATGAGTGAGCCAAGTTATCAATAAAATAAGTATTCAAATCCTTAGATTCAATGATTGCAGTGATTTTAGCATCATATGATGAGGAGGAAAGCATCTCAAAATCTTGTTTAATTTTTTATAGTTGAAAGTTCTTTTCCTAATGCATGCAGTGAAGTAACTATCTGAATAAACCTAGTATACATGTCAGAAATTGATTCATGAGGTTTCATGCGAAAGTCGTAGTCATGCAAGAGAATATTCAAAACAGGATTGTAACTTCATTAGTGCCTTCATAGGTGATACACAATTTATCCCAAATTTCTTCCAGTTTTGCAAGTGGAGAATACATGTTATCCTCAGATTTTAAAGCATAGAAAAAACAGTTCAACATTTTGCATTCAATTGATCTTAATCTTGTTCATCGAAAGTCCATTCAGTAAAAGCAACTTCAGTTTTAACACCATTAATTTCACGAGAAGGTCGAGAATAACTTTCTTTGATAAGCATCTACATGCGATAATCAGTAGATTGTAAAAATGTTGACATACGGGTTTTATAGAAATGAAAAGGTAGGTTATCGAACAGGGGAGG
>CM028354.1:4884315-5174113 GCA_016618105.1 Dendrobium huoshanense
ACTTAGACTACCATACATTTTCTTCATTTTCCTATTTGCATCATGCATGTGTTCAGAAACTTCAAAAAGTTCATCATAACTTAAGTCACATACCTCTTCTTGATCTGACTGATCAAGACTATCGACCATTAAGCATAGATTAGTGTCTTCCTCTTCCTTTTCTGTCTCTAACGAGTCCGAAGCTGAGTCCACCCAAAAAGCTCTCTCAAATTTCTTCTTGCCCTTCTTCACAAATGGTTTTTCTTCTACCTTCTCCTTGCTAGGAGTGGCTTTAAGTTTTGGGAAATCTATCTTAATATGTCAAAGTTTTCTACACTCATAGCAAATCACATCATTTTAAACTTTGACATTTCTATTGAATTTATCTCTATTCCATTGCTAGTGTCTCCACTGCTTCCTCTTCAGAAAGCTTTGAATTTTCTAGTCATCAATGCGATGTCGTCTTCATCCTCAAGTTGTGAGTGTTCACTCTCAGACTCCTCCACTTTCAGTGCTATGTTCTTCTCCTTTCGTGATTCACCTGCATTTGTCTTTCTTTGGCTAACTCCTTGCTCGTAAGCAATTAGCGAACTAAGAAAATTATCAATATATTAAATGTTTAGATCTTTAGACTCTGTAATTGCGGTGATTTTAGCATCATAAGCAGTAGGAAAATAATGAATAATCTTATTAACCATTTCAGCATTCGTTAGTTCCCTACTTAATGCATGTAAAGAGGTGACTATTTATGTGAATCTTGTGTACATATCAAAAATGGATTCATTACATTTCATGTAAAATAGTTCATAATCATGCAACTACATATTAAGTCTATATTGCTTAACCTCATTAGTCCTCTCATATGTTATACAAAGTCTATCCCATATGTCCTTTCCACTCTTGCAAGTAGAAGCCCGCATGTAATCTTCGGATTTGAGTGCACAAAAGAAACTATTCAAGCATTTGATGTTTAGTTGTGCTAAGTCATGTTCTTTTACTGTCCAGTCCACAAAAGGTGTTTCAACTCTAACTCCGTCAACTAGTCTAGTTGGTTTTCTATATCCTTCCTGAACTAAGATCAACATATGGTAATCATGTGACTGTAAAATTGTAAACATGCATGTTTTCCAAAAATCAAAAGGAATATTGTGAAATAATGGATGTCTTGTTATAGAGTAACTCTCAGGTGTATTTTTCTTTCAAAATGTAGCCATCTACGTTACTCAAAAAGTAGTCTAAACTTATGATTTTGAAATAAAGCTCTGATACCACTTGTTGAAACTTATTCAGTATGAATTAGGTTGTTAAACTTAAGCTTATGTCCCAGCTGCTAACTAAGAGGGGGGATGAATTGGTAATTAAAAATTTTACCATCTTTTAAACTTTAAAACCGAGAAGTTTAACTTTAGTGAATTTTATAAAAAAAGATTTTTCAACCATAAGTTAGAAATAATAAAACAAAAATAAAAGTAGCGAAAAAATAAAAGACACGAGATTTATAGTGGTCCGGTCAAACACGACCTACATCCACTCCTTGGAGGCACTCTTCGAGTATTGCAGTAATACCAATAGTGACTCTCCTTTTGCACCCAAAGCAAGGTGAAGAAGCCTTTACAAAACTCTCTTCCACCACTACCTGGTGGGGCAGAGAACCGTCATCCTTTTACACTCTTCTTAGTGTTGGTAGAGAACCGTTTGTCCTTTCACACTTTCCCAGTATAGGCAGAGAACCCTTCATCCTTTTACACTCTCCTAGTGTGGGTAGAGAACCCTTCATCCTTTCACACTCTCCTAGTGTGGGTAGAGAACCCTTCATCCTTTAACACTCTCCTAGTGTGGGCAGAGAACCCTTCATCCTTTCACACTCTCCTAGTGTGGGCAGATAACCCATCGTCCTTTCACAGTCACCTCGTGTAGGCAGAGAACCCTTCGTTTGTTCATACTCTTTAAGTGTCGGCTGAGAATCGGGTCTCCTTGATAGATCTTCTTCATCAAAAATCTAGTAGGAGGAGAGAAAAGAGTGAAGTAATAAAAAATCACAAGTTGAGACTCTTACCTTTGAGTACCAAGTGAAACCTTCACGCTCCAGTAGTATGAATCCTCCTTTAAACACTCTCTCACACTCTCTCCTTGACTTTCCTTTCAGTAGGCTTGAAGATCAGTAGATAAAAAGATTAAGTGGTAGTTTATATTTGACTTTATAAAGGAAAGACACAAAAAATTGTCCAAAAACTATTAAAATTTAAGTCTGTCAGTAGTGGATCGTCCCATACGATCGTGGATCATCCTGGACGATAATACTTAATTCAGTTGGAAATGAACCCAATGTATATTGGTATGAACTAACTTCGTATACGTTAATCATCCTGTACGAACAAGGTTTGTCTGGTACGAACGGTTATACCATAGGTCGAATCCGAAAACTACAGGAAGTTGCCAAATTTTTAAGAGTCGGTTCGCTTCATCCTGAGAAGAATATGAGTTCGTCCAGATGAAATTTTTATAAAGAACATTTCATCCTAGCATGAATATTGATTTTATCTGAACAAAAATTTTCCAGAGGATATTTCATCCGGGGATGAATTGGAGTTCGTCTGGATGAAATTTTTCCAGAGAACATTTCATCTTGGCACTATTATGAATTTCATCTGAACAAAAATTTTCCAGAGCCAATTTCTTACTGGGATGAATAGGAAATTCGTCCTGGTCGATCAGGACTTAGAAAATTTTCTTTGCTTCCTGTTTGTTCCATTGCTCTTCCGAGGAGATAATTGACTTGATCGTCCCGTACGAACTGTGTTTGTACCATACGATTAGTATAATTTTTAAATATCTCCTTAAGTGTGTGTGTTTATTTACACAATTACAATCAACCCCTCTAAAACTCAATTCAAAGAAAAATACAAGCTTCAATTTACAAACTATCTCATGCTGAATTTGATTTGAAGAATTCATTAGTCTGGAGTTTGAATTTCCTGAAATATTAGTCCACACAAGAGCAAAAACAAATCTTCCAAAAAGTGTTAGTAGATAACAAAACTTAAAATAATAATATTTGGAATCATCAAAACTATACAAGTTGCAAGAATGTAAAACATGTAATTAGCAACTCTCTTAACAATCCTTGCTAAGTGTCTAATACGAGACAAGGGAACTTTTTGAGGAGCAACCGCATTAAGAAGGCATCTATCAAGTCTTTCCCAAATTCTCATATTTCCATCCTTGTTATTGGACCAAGTGTATTTATGACCAACAGTACCTACATCATGAAAATCATTGTTAGTCATAAACAATTTCATCTCTGGAGGTCCTTTTGAAAAAAGGAACCTCTTGCCACCTCTCTTATCATCATTAGATAATAAGCAATTGAAATCTCCTCAAAAAATTGAAAGAATGTCTTCTTTAGTAGCTTTTTCAAGCATCTCCCATAAACTTCTCCTTATACGATAATCCTTGTTAGCATACATGGTCCCCACCATCCAAGATCCAAACAAAGAAGATTTAAGCATTCCAATAACAGTTTGAGAAGAAAGATCCATAACTTGAAAGGAAACATTATTTCTATTCTATAATATCATGATTCCATCTGAAGTACCTTTAGCAGGATGGTATAAGAAATTCCACTCCCTTCCAATAACTTTATCAACATCAAGTCAAAAAAAGCTTGAGATTTTAGTCTCTACAATGCCAATAAAACAACCTTCAGAATCTTTCACTATCTAATTTAGATAGAGAAAAGTCTCCTTCTTTTTGGTCCCACCCTACAGTTCCAGAAAATAAGGGAAGCCAATAATTTATAGGAGGGGAAGAATCCACACCTTTCTTTTTGTTTTTATTAGCTCTTCTATTCTTTCTAACTCTATCCACAGGGTCCAAATCCCTGACCTCTTTAGCTAACTTCAATTTTCATGATACTGTCTTGATTACATTATCACATGTAATAACATCATTTGTTATTAACACATTTTTCTTCATTGGATTATCAGGAGAAGTGCATATAATAATATTAAAAAATTGAGGCAGATTCTCTCTCTCAACCTGCTCTATAATACCACTAGTCTCCATAGTATCTGCCATGATTGTATCTTGTATAGTTTCTTCCAGGTGCTGAAATTGTACTTCAAACATAAGCCAGAGTTGTTAGTATTCATTAATTCAAGTGAGTTACACTTATCATCAGATTCTTTACTCTTAACAACAACATTGCTTTGTGGTTCAATGATCTCACCTTCTTCTATGATGGATTCAATTTGAGCAAGTGGATCCTTCTGAATTTTTGTTTTCTGATTCGGTATACCTCCAGTTTTTCTGAACCCTTTATTATTCTTGAATTTGACCTGTATCCAAGGTCCTAATTCATCATGCTCATTTGTGTTCCCTCCTTCATGACTCACCCCTTCTTCCCTTACATTAGAAACATTAACAAATGTTTTTGTAGAAGTGTTATTGGTAAGTGGGCATGTGTTCTTTAGATGGCCAATTTTACCACAGTGATAGCACAGAGATGAGATCTTCTCATATTCTACCTTTTGGAATGATCTACCATGCAATCCTTCAATCCTAACACCTTTAGGTAATTTTTTATCTAGATCAATACGAACACAAACACTGCCATACTCCCCCTTTCCCCATTTAAATTAATTGTCATCAAGATATAAAGGAACTCCTATCATAGATGCAATTTTAGAAATATTATGTTCATCCCAACAGTGTAAAGGTAAACATGGCATACGAATCCAAATAGGTGATATAAGTATTTTAAGAGATTCAGGGGAAAATGAAGGGGACCATTTGTCCAAGCCAATAATATTTTCTCCAATAAACCATGGAACTCCTTCTAAGATTTCTTGAACAGCTTTAGGCTTGGTAAAGGAATAAAGGATCCAATTAAGACCCAAAGTTGTGAGATGGAAATTCCCAAATCTGGACCATTGCCTCCGAAGTACTCTACTGCAGACTGGGAAAGGGGTGTTGCTACCCAAGACTTTAATAACCAATGAATTCCTCAAAATGCGTGAATTAGTTTTTTCACATTCTGAATTCATAACAACTGCAATTCCATCATCAAAAATAGGAGTTGATTTCATATTATAGTTTTGCTTGATGTGTTGAGTCTTCTTCCATACATTAAGAAAGCTTTCCTTAGGATAATTTATAGTTTCCTTTGCTATAGCATCATAGCTATTCTTCTCAACATTCTCGGATTGCATGAAAGACTTAACAGGTAATTCAGTGCAAAGAACAAAAGGTTGCTTATCATCAGGATGAGATATATTGTTAACATCCTTCTGGATATTTGCATTTATCGCACGCCATAGGTAAGAGATGGCATTTGAACAACTGAATTTATTATCTTAAATCTTCATTTCTGATGAAGAAGCTTCCATATCGTTAGATTTCTGATTCAAATTTGCACTAGATTTTTAAAGTTGCGGAGTAATGCAATCAAAGCTAATCAAAATATTCTTACCTTTACCTTCCACAGCATCGACATTATTCTTAATAGGTGTTTCACTTACATCTCTAATAACTACAGGTCTTGCAAACATTTTAGCATGCGCGTTGTTTGCTTCTGAACATAGAAACCTCTGGAGATGATTACCTTCTTCTATAATTTTCCATTTGATCTTCCATTGCTGTTAAGTTTGCCGACCGGTGGTCGGCATCCTTCCGCCGTCATCACCAAGAGCCGGCGATGAGGGTTGCAGAAAAATTGTGAAATCAAAAATTTGAAATATGGCAGTTTCCCTCTCTTTCTACTCCAGAAAAGGGTAAAGCTAAAAAAATTGAAAAAGGGGCAAGCAATGAATAACAAAAAAACTCCTGGGTAGAGCTAGCTTTTGAATCATCAGACTAGGAGCAAAATGATGGTTAAACACTTGTTTGTGTGTTTTTTTGTTTGTATATGCATATTTTTGTTCATTGTTTTTTTTTTGTTTGTTTTATGTGTTTTCTTTAAGTTTATTTATTTATTTGTTTATTTTTCATTCTTTTTCTTTTACATGATTATTTTTCAAAATTTGTCTTTTTGTGAAGTTTTCTCTGATCAACACATACTTTTCATCTTTCTAAAATGAAAAACTTACCTCCTATTTTTCTTGAATTCTTACGTAAGTTATGGTTGACATCTTTAAAAATAGTGAAGGTAGGAAACTCATGATTTTTTCTTTCTATCTCTTTTCTTTAAGAGATTATTTTACTTTTGATTCAAAATCTTCATCATATTATAAATTGGATTTTAAAAAAGTTCTTTTTCATCTCCCTACTTTTTATCTATCGCATAGAAATCTTTTACAAGTTCTTGAGCCTACCTCATAATTTACTTAATCAAGTAGTTCATTTTGTCATAAGGATGAGTTTACTTTTTTTTTTAAAGATTTTAGAAAGGTAGCATATTTAAAAAAAAAATTAGCCAATGATGTCAAAACTAAAAAAAAAGGGATACACAAAGTATATCAAAAATTAAAAGATGTGCAGTGCACCAACCAATTGACAAGAGGTATAAAAGAGCCCATAAAATATAATGCTTACCATTCTCGTACTTCTTAAAGCTTAAGAAAACCCTTGATACTTTTGATACTTGAGATTGAAAATCATGATTTCTGATTCACTAATTCTTGCATTAATCTTTTATTAAAATATTTTATAGAAGGAGTTTTGAAAAAAATTAGTGTTTCTTTTTCTAATTTGTTCATTGATATAGATATTGGATTAAAAAGTTTTTGAGCCTTTAAAAGAAATTGAGCTTGGATTAACAATTTCTGAATTTCTAACATTTTTGGGTTATGCATTGTCAATACATTCCTTACAGAGTTTTTGAACAAAATCAAGAGATAACTTATCATTTTAAGAAAATTTGATTTTTTTTCTTCACTTAATTAGATATCATTTTTTTTTCTTTTAATCATTTTTTTGTTATCCTGATTGTTCATGCCGCACCTCTTTTTGATAATGTCAAACGGGAAGAAACGTACGCTTGTATTTATATCAGAACTGTTATATTTGTATCCTCCTTTTAAATAGTAATAAGAATAATAATAATAATAAAAATAATAATTTTTTTTTACATGCCTATTCGAGTGAGGGGAAGATTAAGAGAAAATATTTTCAATTTTTATAAATTCAACCAGTAAATATTTGTCATCATAAAAATGGGGGAGATTATTGCAACCCGAGCTTATGAGTTTATATTTTTGATGATAACAAATATTGTGGCTTACTTGCTATTGTCTACATGTACTTGCATTATATGTTTATTTGTGTGTGTACTAAATTTTCAGGATTACGATACACCACTCAAGGATCATGATTTAGTAGAACTGTTGTTTCTATAATTTTCCTTGATGTATTTTTTGATTTCTTGAGTCATGTCCTGTAAGGGTGTAAGCTTGCTTTGTAACCGTGCACAAACAAACTTGGGGGATTTTTCTTCTATCATTTTTTTAGATTTTTTTTGCTTTTGGTCACATCATCCAGAATGATCCATAAATCATCCTAGATGATCAATTAAAGAATAGAAATCCTAATTAGGATATCCTGGTTATGGCTACCGATATTAAGCACATCATCTTAGACGATATTTGTATTGACCGGGATGATAGATCAAATAAGAAAGAATTAGCCGCCAGATCTATTTAGGTAATTTTATTTTTTAATTATTGTCTAGGACATCGGCCTGGATGATACTGTTGAATTTTTCCTAAATTGATTTGATAATTATGAAAAGCAATTAACATTTGATTGCTCGATCAGATCATCCTGGACGTTCTCAGGATTGGCCAGGACGATCAGTTCAAAAAACCTTAGTTATTCCTGGATGATAAAGCATCATCCTGCTTCCATTCAGGGGGATTATATGGACAATCTGTGATGTTTTGAACTAATTGGCCAGGATGAATGTGAGATCACCCTGGATGATCAAGTCAATTTTTCTTCATCTAGACTCACATCCAGGGCAATGTACTGGATGATATTCTATGAATTGAACAAATCATATATTATGATATACTGTTATCCTAGATGATATGAAAAAATTTTCTTTATTTTCATCCCAAATCGGCCTGGATGATTGAGCTAAAATTATACTTATTGCACAGAATGATAGAAATACCAGCGGATTCAAGGGTCATCTTAAGGGAGGGAGAAGATCCTTAGAACGGGTTTTAAGGGAGTGTAGAGGGGGTTTCACATGCTTTCTCTAGCAAGCCCGCACCTTAGTACCATTGGATTCAAGGGTCATCTTGAGGGATGTTTTGGGAAGAAGAAGATCTCTTTGGTGTGAAAGGACCCAACTACGCTGCCGCACTGGGAAGGTGGAAGAGATTTCATAACTGCTTCTATGCCTAACTATGGGGGCTAAAGGAGAGACATTGAGTTCAGTGCAATACTCGGAGGGTGCCTCCGAGGAATTGATGTAGGTCAAGGTTTGACCGAAGCACTATAAATCTGGTGTGTTCTTTCTATTATTATTTTTGCACTTTAATTTTGTTGTGATTAATTTCTTGGGTGAAATCTCTGATTGATCTTTTTATCATTAATTTAATTCATTTTCATTGTAAGATATAAAAAGATTTCTCTTTTATTTAAAGAAGATTTAAATATCAATTCACCCTCCCTCTTGGTTAGCATCGGGACTAGTTCATAAGGCTTAACATCCCTTGAAAGTATGCTAGGGATATTAGGCCCTATAGAACTGGCCCAAAGCTAATTTAAAAGAGAGGTGAATTGGAAAACTTTAAAACCAAAGATAAAACTAAAACCAATATCACCACATAGAAAATCCAACGATGTGGAAATTAAAGTGCGAAATTAATAAAGAAAGAACACACCGGATTTATAGTGGTTCGGTCAAACCTTGACCTACGTCCACTCCTTGGAGGCACCCTCCAAGTATTGCACTAAAATCGTGACTCTCCTTTAGCCCCCACAGCTAGGCGGAGAAGCCCTTACAAAATCACTTCCACCTTCCCCGGTGCGGCGGAGTCGCCGGATCCTTTGACACCAAAGAGATCTTCTTCTTTGGTAAACTTACCTCGAGACAAGCCTTGAATCCGATGGTACTAAGGTGCAAGTTTTCCGGAGCAACCGTGTGGATCCCCCACCACACTCCCTTGAGTTCCTCCCCTCACAGGATCTTCTCCCTCTCAAACTCCACCCTTTCCTCTCTCCCTTTCAAGCTCTCTCTTCAAGTTTCCCCCACAAGAACGAAGCTACAATGGCTGCCAAAGACACTTACAAAGTGCCTTGCCAAAGCTTAAATAGAAGCTCTCAAAATGAGCTCATTAATGCAAGTTGCCGACATTATCGTCCAGGACGATAGGCATATCATCCTGGCCGATCAGTACAAATTAAGCTCATTAGCCCGGAACGATTTGAGACGATCAGAAGAAAATTGGTTACATCGTCCAGGCCGATCTCACGATCGTCCTGGCCGATTAGTTTAAAATCGATTTCAATCATCCTGATCATCGTCCTGAATACAAGCTGTCCGATGTAGATCGTCCAGGACATCGTCCTGGCCGATAATTCGATCGTCCTGAACGATGTGATCGTATCAATCAACCATTAATTCTTTCCAAAGATACCAGATCAATTTAGGCATGATTGAGTTAGATCATCCTGGACGATAATAATATCGTCCTGGCCGATAATAATATCGTCCTGTCCAATTTCCTAAAACAAAGAATACCTAAACTGGTTATTGCGGCTGATTCTTTCTGAATTGAGATTATCGTCCTGTCCGATACAAGTATCGTCCAGGCCGATCAGTTGACAGCTGCCTTAATGAGGATCCCTTAAATAGGGTTTCTGATTTTTGATAGATCATCCAGGCTGATATTAATATCGTCCCGGACGATGTTACCAAAAATAGAAA
This sequence comes from Dendrobium huoshanense, assembly GCA_016618105.1. NCBI lineage: Eukaryota > Viridiplantae > Streptophyta > Magnoliopsida > Asparagales > Orchidaceae > Dendrobium > Dendrobium huoshanense. The sequence continues at coordinate 4,894,169 of CM028354.1, forward strand.
TCATATAGGGAGAAAGAGAATTTCTACCAAGTTATAGCCACACCAAATACAACAGACTCAAGAAAGGAAAAAGATTACAAACTAACACAGACCTAGTCTACCCAATCTTGAGCTGGTTCCAAATTGCAGTTTGATTGTGTGGACCTGAAACGTTAGCACGTTAGGCAATCGTAGAGAAATTAGGAATGTTTGCTATCATCAAAATCATAGATCCATAACATCCCTTTCAAACTTTCATAGAGTTCATCTTAATAAGAATTTTAGTTAAATGAAGAGAGATGTAGACCTTAAGATTATAATGAGTAGCCATGGTGGTAGCAAGAAAATTATTACCATTCAGGATAGGACTAGCAAAAGCCACATTGAGACTACCATTGCTGTCCCTGATAGCTCAACCATAGCCCACTAAAGAGCCAGTACTAGCACCCACCACATTTAATTTAAAAAAATTAATAGGGGGTTTGAACAATTAAATTATATTATCCTTTAAAGCAGAAGGAAAACCCTCCAAATTAAGGCCTAAAGCGGTCCCAACAAAATAGTAGTTCTTAAAGTTCTTCAAAGAGAGCAGATTAACATCAAAAAGAGACAAAACCTTATCATTTACCTTCTGAATAACCTTATGATGATTCATTTGAACATCATTAAAAAGAGAATTATTCCTCTCCAACCATAAGAACCAATGTATGACAGAAGGAACAATAGTACGGATGTGTCCTTTAGAATTGACGAACCAAGCTTTAAGCATAGATTTAAGAGACTAATACACATTAAAGAAGTTTAATTGAAATAAATCATCAAAATAAACCTAAGTTTAATAGCAACTGGGCCAGAAATAGAAACATGGTGCATATTCTCCATGTGGTAACAACATTGACACTTGGAAGGCTACATAAAACCTTTTTTGATGAGGATAATAATCAGTGGGAATAAATTTATGAAGAATTCTCCAAACAAAGACAGACACAGTATTAGGGATGCTCCTATGCCTAATTAAAGAGTAAATATTATCACTATTTCTCCTATATCTAAAAATATGCCAAGCCTTCTTTAAGTGAAAACCACTTTCATTAGATAAATCACATATGATACTATCCTTGTAATCAGTATTGATAGGCAAATTAAGAATTTGATGAATAATAAAATAAGGAGTAATGTCTGTAAGTTACTCATAATCCCAACAATTATCTATAAATAAATAATTAACCTTAATCGAAGCAATGGAGGAAGAATTCAAAATAGAATCAATAAAGTGTTTACCTAACCAACGAACTTGCCAAAAGAAAACATTACCTTCACCAAGACCACAAGAAATGTAGGGCTCAACCCCCCATTTAACCTTGCAAAGTCTTTGCCACACTCTAGAATAAGTAAGCCATCACCGTTCGTATAGTACGATTCATGTTCATACAATAGAATAAATTCAATACTTGTCTCATCTAGTATAATGTAAAACACTCATCGAAATAAACTATTCAATTAATTTGAACACATTGTATATTATGATCCATAGATCATCTTGTACAATCTCTTTGATTTCCATTATTTATACATGATGAATCCTAGGATGACAGAAAAGCATCTCTGTTAATTGTTATGTATTATTATTATTGTACAATATGGTTAGTTGATTTCAAGTAGGTCGTCTACTACAATATTAATATTTTATGATACGATTAGTTAAAAAAAAATCCTTATTTCATTTGGTACGATCTTTGGAATGACCAAATTTCATCTATGTTAATCATTTAGTACGATGAATATCGTATAATGCTATCCGCTATCATTAATTAAACCATGATTTAATTGACTAATTATAGGGGTTGACTTAAGTAATATTTTAAATATTCATACAGTATAATTAACACTGTATAATATAATTAGCTCAAAAATTAAATTTCAAAATATTACTTAAATTAATCTGGTGGTTAGGGTTTTCTGATCATAACGTATCATATAAGATGATCCAGATTCTATAGTATGATTATTTCAAAAAAAAAATTAATTAACTATTAAGTCCTATTCTTTTTATACTTTTTGTACAGTATGATGATAAGTCATACATTATATTTACTGTAGAAATTTAAATTTTTAAAATTTAGCTCACTCCACCTGTGTGTATTTGCACGGTTACCAAATTTATATACTCTCTTATGTAGCCAGTCTCAAGAAATTGAAAATAAAGAAAGTAAAATTATATACTTTGTTTACTTAAATTCCAACTCTACCTATTCTTGATCTTTCAGTACCATTGAGTGGTGTATGTCTTTCCTTCAATGTTAGTGATTACCGATAGAAGAAATATCTAAAATATTTAATGAGAAAAGTAAAAATTTAAATAATAATATTTATCATCATCAAAATAATAGACTAGGGGTGCTAGATTGCAACAATATCCTCTTTTTAATGATGTCAAACACTATTAGCTGATAGGAAAGATAAAAGTACTTTTCTCCTAATTCCCCCCCCCCCCCTTTTTAATGAAAGATAATAATAAATAAAAAATAAAAAACAAAGTAAAACAAACACAAGATTCTATTAAGCTTAAATATAATAAAATTTATATTTTATTCCCTTTTTGATGTCACCAGTAGGAACAATCAAACAAAGAGAACAGTACAAGAAAAACTAGTAAGACAAAATAAATAAACACTGTAGGTATGGTGGATCTTGATCAAGTGGTTTTGTTGGTTGAAAGTATTGATGGATGGAGGAAGATTATTTGTTAATCGAGGAAAACTATTCATTAAACCATCTCATATCTTCCTTGTATTGATGTTATTATTATTGAATGTCATAATCCATCCTGGTTTCTAACCACTCACGTTGTTGGATTATATCATAATGAGGGTATGCAAGGTAGGTAGGTGCATGTGGTATTAGAGGTGGTGGAGGTCCACCTATGAGTGAAGCTACCCCTTCTTCATCAAATTCTAGCTCTGTGTTCTCTTTCCTCTGATGGAAATGGATATGGAAGGAGGCATCCGTATAAAAAATATGAACATATCGAGTTGAGTAGGATAATTAATTTGGTATTTTGTTGTCCAGAATATATCCTATGATGTGTCCAAAGGCAAAATTTATTTTCATCAGGTACTGTGATGTCGAATATGAGTCATACTTTAGATATAATTGAGAATTATTTTTTCTTCATCAAATAGGGTATTTGACATTATGAGGTAGGTGAAGATAAAAAGAAGTGGGGTTATGTTAACCTGATCCCCAACTTTGGGTATAATTGAGGTTCTATGGACATGCTAGATAACACTAGAAATTTGATTTAATGTGTGGACTAGTAGTTAATGTTGGTTTATGGGCACATTCATAAAGATCAAGCTGATAGAAGTCTAGTCAAAGTCACTTGATATAAGGGATTGTGGACGACGTCCTTCAATAGAAATACTAATATGTTCTACTAAATCAACCTTTGTGATTACTATGTGTTGTCAACAAACAAAGGAATTCATGGTAGAGGTTTCTATATTTATCCTATGGTTCGATAAGAATTCATAAAGAAGTTCAGAATTGTAGGAAATAGCTAGTACGAGAAGAAATTTAAGAGTAGTGGAGGCAAAGAGGTTCATTACCTCGAAGTTTAGGTATGTTTGATTTAACATTTGGGGTGTAATTTTTGTCTCAATTTAATTGTAATATGAATCTTAATCCCTTGTAGATAGGAAATGATAGTCAAAACGATGAGAGGAGGAGGAGCTCCCCTTAGTTATTCTGCCATGTTTGCTTCCAGCAGCTATTAGATAGGAAGGTTTAAAGGGTCTATGTTTGAAGGAGTAGTAAGTTGAGTGAATTGAAATGTTCAAATCAAATTTATAAATTTCAGGTAGATCGTATAGTATGATAAATGTTTGTACCGTACGATCAAAGTCGTTAATTCATCTGAATGACTTATCAGATAAAGTGGTCAAATCGTACAATATGATCAGGATCGTACAAGAAGATCTTAAGGAATTATGATCATCCCAAGGAGTCACCAGTACAACATTTGAAAAAAAGTATCATACAATATGAATAGGTGTTTATACAGTACATAATGCTTTAATTATCATATCGATTGAATCGAACATGCCGATCCAATTTCATCCCGATCCAATTTGATACGTGTATTATATAGTACAAGGAGAGGTATCACACCATACAATTGGCAATAGTTTCATACCAAACAAATTAAATTCCAAAATAGTTGTTCAAACATAGAGCATATAATATGAGTATAGGTTTGTATAGTATGATATACTTATCATTGATCTAATATGGATTGTTGATTAAATAAAGGGTTGTGATCGAAAAATCTATGTATATCTTGTAGTACAAATATGGATCATATAATATGATAAGAATAAAATTTGAAAGATATTGTGAGTCAATGAGTTGCGTGTGTTGTAAGCAAGAAACTTCTAAAATAATTTGTTCTTTAATCAGAAACAATAAATAATAACACATAAACATATATAAGGACGAACACATACATGGCAACACATGTTAATGAATATTTTAAATATAAAATTTTGAGTTATCTTGAATTAAGCATGAATGTCTATAACATCTAATTTTATCCTCAAGGTGCAATAGGCTTCATAGGCTAGGGGTTTTATGAAGATGTCTACTAATTAAACTCTTGTAGATTTATGTTGTAATTCTATATGTTCCCTTGGCTACAAGATCTCTTATAAAGTGATGCATAATGTCTATATGTTTTGTGTGTGAATGTTGAATTAGATTTTTGGATATGAAAATAGTACTAGTATTGTCACACATAATTGGAATGATTCCTATAAGAATTCCTAGATCTATGAGTTGTTGCTTTAGCAATAAAGCTTAAACAATACAGCTCCTTATTGTTATATTTTATACCTTATACATGGAAAGGTCTACTGATTTTTATTTTCTACTAGACTAAGAAACTAAAGATTGTCCAATGAAATGAAAGCTTCCATAGGTTTTTTTTTCTATGTATGCTACATCCTATAAAATAAGAATTCAAATATCCTATGATTTTAAAAGAAGTGTTGTGTCTAGGATATCAGATTCCTAGGTTTGGAGAGCCTAACATGCAACTAAGGATTCTCTTAACATCATTCATATGAGATTCTTTAGTATAATCTTGAAATCTAGCACCAAATAAAACACTAAACATAATATCCGGTCATCTAGCAGTTAAGTAAAGAAATGATCCATTTATTCACCTATACTTTTTTAGATCTATAGATTTTCCATTTAGGTCATTGTCTAATGAATAGAAGAGATCATGGGAGCGTTTATGGCCTTAGCATTATCATTTACATACTTTTTGAAGATGTTCTTAATATATTTATATAGGTTAAACAATATTCCATTATCCATCTTCTTTACACTAATTCAAAGAAATTTGCGTAGCTCTCCCATCATACACATCTCAAATTCTCTACTCTTTTTTTTTTAATTCCTGACCTAGGTTTTAATTTGAAGATCCAAACAGAATGTCATCAACATAAATTTTGACAAAGAGTAAGACTTATCCTTCTTTCTTAAAAAAGAGGCTTGTATCTACACTACCCTTAATAAAGCCTCTATCTAGAAGGAATGTGCTCAGCCTAATATACCAGGCTCTATGTGCTTGCTTTAACCCATACGAGGCCTTCTTTAGATTTAAGATATGATTTGGGAATTATGAATTTTTAAAATCTTGGGTTTGCTCAACATAAACATTCTCTTGAATCATCTCATTTAGGAAGGCACTCTTAATATTCATTTGATATAGTTTAAAATCTTTAAAGTAAGCAAAGGCTAACAACACCCTAATGGCTTCTAGTATAGCTACAAGGGAAAAGGTTTACTCAAAGTATATTCCTTCAATCTGATTATAACCCTTAGATACTAATCTGGCTTTATTCCTACTATTCTAGAGTCATTCATCATATATTTGAAAAACCACTATGTTCGAACCACACTCTTGTCCTTAGGTCTCATGACTACTTCCCAAACATTATTTCTAACAAATTTGTTTAACTCTTCTGTCATTACTAGGATTAAAAATTCATTAACTAGGGCTTGATCTATGTTGGTGAGTTCTATCATGTAGATAAAATTTGAATGACTGACTTCATTCCTAAGACCATGCCTTGTTTAAACACCTTTTGAAGGGTCTCCTAAAATAAGTTCTTTAAGATGACTAGAAGAATATCTTCACTCTTTTGAAATTTTTTCTTGAGGTAATACTTTGTCTCCTATAGCAATTGCTTCTACCCCTTGAATGCCACCACTTCTTCTTCTGGTTTAAATTTAGAGGTCCTATCTAATTTGTCAAATACCACATGGGTAGACTATTCTACAACTAACAGTACAGGAAAAACACTGATTTCTGACGGAATTTTCCGGCGGCTTTCTGGCGCGTTTCCGGCGGCTTTTCCTCACAAAATTTTCTGGCAGAATTACCGGCGGCTTTTTCACTTTTTCGGCGGAATTTAAAAATTTATTGAAAATAAATAAATTTTTTACTATTTAAATGATTTAACTAAAAATCATTAAAACTTATATTAACTATTTAATTAATTCTCGTTTTAAAACTAATTAGTTAGTTAATTTTTATTTTTTATTAAATATTATTTTTTATTTTAAATTAATTAGTTTTATTTTTAAAAATAAAAAAAAAATTAATTGATTTTCGGGTTGAATATACTTTAAATAAAAAATATTTACAATAAAAACAATTTTACAAAAACAACATTTTGGTTAGTTGCTTTATAATCTCACGGAAAACCGAAGTTCGAAACCCACGGAAGACACATCGCTCCATGACGCGGGAGCGGGGAGGTCGCCGGGACGCGGGAATGGCTCGCGCATTTCGGTTGTGCGAGAACGGCTCCGGTTGCGCGGGAGCTCGTCGGGACGCCGGGACGGGTTACGCGGGAACTCGCCGGGACGTGATTGCACGGGAGGCGGGTGGGGGGAGCTAGCCGGGATTGGCTGGAGCCGGTAACCACGGGAGGGGAGCTCGCCGGGACTGGATCTTTTTTTTTTTAATTTGACCGGCGGTTTAGACCGCCGGCAATCCGCCAGATTAATTTGTCGCCGGAAAAAACTGCCAGAATTTATTTTCCTACGCCGTTTTTTCTGGCTGCAACTCAACCACCAAAAAATCATCGGAACACTACAAAATCGCCGGAAAAGGTTCAATTTCCGCCGAAAAAAGTCGCAGGAAATGAGCGATTTTCCTGTAGTGTAGGGTCCACTTATTGATGATTATATAGACCTTACCTATAAATGAGTAACCTACAAGACACCTTCATCAGACATGAGATCAAAAATTTTAAGGGTTTTTTTTTAATTGATTAAGGTGAAGTATCTACATCTAAAGACATTTAAGTGAGAAAGGTAGGGTGCCCTACCCTTAAGAAGTTCATAAGATGTCTTATTAAGCTCGGAACTAACATTCACCCAATTTAAAATATAACAAGTAATATTCACTACTTCTACCCAAAAATACATATGGAGTGAATACTTAGTTACCATTTCCTTGGAAACTTTCCACCAAGGTAATATTTTTCCTTTCATCTATTCCATTCTACTTTTAGGGAAAGATAAGTTATGTTCTATTCCTATCTCTGACAAAAAGATTTAAACTTATCATTTTCAAACTCTCCACCATAATTACTATGAATTTTTAAGATTTCACATAAAAATTTTCTATAAATCTTGATGGAGAAAGTTCTAAATTCCTTAAGTGACTCACTTTTATATACAATAAATCTAACTCAGGTAAATCTAGAGTAGTCTTCCACTATTACAAATCAATATGTCTTCCCTCCTAGACAAGCTATAGTAATAAGTCTAAATAGGTCAATGTGATGGATTTCTAGTGGCTTAGAGGTGTCAATGTCTTTGATTGAATGAAACGAAGACCTTATTTATTTTCTTAGTTGGCAGGCATCACAACATAAGTGGTCCTTAGTAAAGTCTAACTTTAGTATGCCTCTAACTTAATTTTTTTGGGTGATATTTCTAAGAGACTTCATACTCACATAACATAATATCCTATGTCATAGCCAATTCATCAATTATAGTTTTTAAGCATAACAAATTTGAATATTTAATGTAGTTCAAGTCTAACATGTAAATATTGTTCATTCATTTTCCTTCTAACACAAGTTTTTTTAACTAAACTAATCATACATTTGTTAGAAAGAAATTTTATATCAAATCCTTTATCGCAAAGTTGACTAATGCTTAATAAATTATGATTTAAACCATCAACTAATAAAAAATTGTTTTTAGAGTTGCAAATTATACTTAAGCCCACCACTTTCCTAGTGGTGTTGTCTACTAATTTCACATTGCCTCCTGACCTTGCCTCTAGTATGATGAATTTCTTCATATCACAAGTTTAGCGCCTCGAGTATCCACTATCCAGGTAGCACAAGCTCTTACTAAGCCTTTTATGTGAGCACCCCTATATAGTTATTTAGAGGTTAGATTTGGTAACCCAAGTGAGTTTTATTTTCATCTTATGCTTAATTGAATGAGATGAATGCATGCTATGTTATTAAGAATAAAATTTAGGCCTCCCAACTAGATGTGTCCTATAGTGGATTATGCTAGTGCGGGCTATGTGTCCTATCATGCCACAAGAGTAACACCTAACACTAGGAAATAGGTTTACTAACTTATGTGGGTTATCGTGCCTCATCCTAGGTTTAGGTGATGCATGCTAAGTTAAGGGGTTGTACCATTGAGCTACTGTGGTTTTATTGTCCTTATGTGTAATGACTTTTAATCTAAAAAATTCAATACCATTTTCATAGCTTGCCACTTCCAGTTTTAATGCTTGGTCATAACTATCTAGTTGCCATGCAAGTTTTTCTAATTCCTTAAATGAGTTTTCTAGTTCAATATGTGATGTTTTCAAGGAATCTGGTATATTAGACATGCCAGCATACTTCTTATTTAATGCATTAAATTCATCTAATAAAATCATATAACTGCTATCTAAAGTAGAGTGCTCGATAATTAAACTAGCATGCTCCTTTTGTAAATTAAAGAATTTAGTTTTGAGACTAGCATGCATCTTTTCAGCTTCCTATACGAATCATGAAGATTTTTAGAAATAATGAGTAACTCATTATAGGAAAGTAGCATACATTATCTTGATATGATTGATCAAGATTATCATTAGCCATAAGAAATAAGTTTTTTACCCACTCTGCTTATGCTTGTGACGATTTTGAAGCCGAGTCGGCTCAAAAAGCTTCTATATTTTTTTGTTGCCCCTCTTAAACTTTGGTCTCTCTTTATCCTTCTCATTGATTGGGTGAGTCTTCAAGTTGAGGCAGTTAGCTCTGAGGTGGCATGGTTTCAAACACTTGAAGCAAATTGTGTCAGAAGTACTTATAAGGATGACACTATTTGGGTGAACTTAGTGTACATTTTAGATAGTTTAACTAGATTTCATGCAAAAAGTTCATAGTTATGCAGTAAAATATTTAACCAAGACTATTTAAATTCACTAGTTCCCTCATAATTGATACACAACCTATCCCGAATCTCCATTCCTGTAATGAATGTAGAAACTTGCATATAATTATCAAATTTTAAAGCATAAAAGAATCAATTCAAAAATTTAGCATTTAACCGGGTGAGTTCTCTATCCTTATAGCTCCATTTATTAAATGGAATATCAGTTTTGACATCATTAATTACATGAGATGGAAGTGAACAACTAGTTTGAATCATATGCTAAATTTCATAGTAAGTGGATTATAAAAAAATAGATATGTGTTTTTTTAAAAAATCAAAAGAAATATTTTCAAACAATGGTGGATAGGTTATAGAACAACCCTCCACAGCATTACAATTACCCAAATGATCTATTGGTCATTCTTCAAAAGTTTTCTAAAACCATACTTTTGAAACCTGCTATGAAACCTCATGAAAGTTTGTGAAGGTCATTAAACCTTAAAGAACTAGCTAGAGATTCACCAAGAGAGGGGGTGGGGTGGGGGTTAATTGATAATTTAAAAAAAAAATTCCAAATTCAAAATAAGGATGACAATATTTTTAAAAAAGTTTTAGAAATTGAAATAACCAAATTTTAATTAATTATAGAAATGAACATGTTTATCAAAAATAGTGATTTAACTACGTTAATATCTTGATTTATAAACTAAGCAATAATGACCAATTTCCCAAGCAGTTATAATAGAAATAAAATGTAAGAAATATAAAAGTGTAAAAAGGAAAAAAACACACAAGAGATTTCATAGTGGTTTGTTTAATCTTTACCTACGTCCACGTCCCGAAGTCCTCTACTTTGGGTATTGCACTAATAATCCTTTTGATCCCACATCAAGGTGGAGGAAGCCCTTACAGATTCACTTTCATCAAACCATGACTCATTTTTCTCCATTCTGGAAAAGAGAACCTTAGCTCATTTTTCTGCCCCCTAGAAAAGGCATAGTTCCTTATGGACTTGACCTTAAATCCCCGCTCTCTCTAGAGAGCTTCCAGAGACTCGCCAAGGCCACAGGAGGAGCAAGGGTGTAGCTAGCCTGAAGCAATCATGTGATCCCCTCACACTCCTTTTCCCTCATTCTCAACCTCACCTTCTTCTTCCATTCAAACCCTAAATTTCTTAAAAGCTTCTATCTTAGAGTACCTTCAACAATAACACAATCCTCTCACCATTTGAAAGATAATCTTTAAAACTTGTTTAAGTATTGGGCCTCAAGAAACCTTTAAAAATCATGTAACCCATCACTGTTCCTACATTACGATTCTTGTTCACACAATACAAACAGTTCTAAATGAGAGTCAACTAGTACGATATAAAATTGTCATTAAAATTAACTATTCAAATAATTTGAACACTTCGTACAATATGATCTAGAGATTATCATGTATGATTTGATTGATTTCCACTATTCACACATGACAATTCCTTGGATGACTAAAATTCTTTAATGCTAATTGCCCCACACTACTCTCGGCATACAATATTGTTAGTTTATTTTAAATAGGTTATCCATTATCATATGAATATTGTATGATATGATTAGTTTGAACAATGATTGTTTAGTTTGGTATGATCATTGGGATGACAAAATTTTATATCTACTAAGTATTTGGTACAATCAATATCATACAATAGAATTGGCTATCATTAGTTCAATCATAATTTAATTGAATAATTATGGGGATTAATTTTAGAAATATTTTAAATATTTGTATTGTACGATATTAATCGTATAATACGATTGCTTAAATAATCAAATTTCAAAATCTTACTTAAATCAGTCTGGCGGTTAGGATTTTAAGTTCATAATGAATCATACAAGATGATCAAGATTATACAATACGATTAGTTCACAAAAAATAAATTTTTAATTAACTATTAATCCTTATTATTTTTATATTGATCGTATAGTATGATTATAAGTCATACAGTATGATTAGTATAGAAATTTTAATTTTTAAAATTTCTCTCACTCCCTCTATGTGTTTATGCACAATCACCCAATTTTTGTCCACTCTTATGTAGCCAAACTCAAGAAATAGAAAATCAAGAAAAGTAAAATTACAGACTTTATTTACTTGACATTATTATTCTACCCATTCTTGAGCTTTCAGTAGTCTTAAGCAATGCATGTCTTACCTACAATATTAGTGCTCCTATTATATTTATAAAAGAAAAAACTAAAATATTTATGAGAAAAAGTAACAATTCTATTTATAATGTTTTTCTTTATCAAAATCACAGACTAGGGATCTTGGATTGCAACAAGAACTACTGTAATAAATGAAAAAGAAAAGAATGATGTTTTTATAGAGTGGAAGTGTATTATAACATAAAAACTTTATCCTCGCTCCTATTATCTAACTTTTATTGAGAATGTTTACCTTTATCAAGAATGTCAAGCATGTGTGACATTGTGAAGGTAAAGTTTTACTCACTAGGGTGGTACCTCAGAATAAAGGTAAACAAGTTGTCTTTGACGATCTGATCCAAGTCTCCACTCAATAATTCAATCTTCCTTCCACTCCACTAGATCCTGATTCTAATGTACCCAAGGCAGACTGCAACATTTAGGCTCATCTTAGGAAGCTGTTAGCCAAAATGAGCATCTATGATGCCCTCATCCTATCAAAGAAAATGAGAGAGTCTTAATCAAAGAACTTCTTGATCTAGTATTTGCCTCATTCAACTGGCTTCAACCTCAAAACATGAAGCCCATAATTTCAAAGAAATCAAATGATTAACCATTTTGGATGAAGACATACTTCTAGGTACTGCCGCTAAAACTTGCCCTCTTTTTATTATCATAAATATAGGGAAGTTTAATTAATGAGGAGTCCTTATTTATCTGGGTGCATCTGTCAGCATGATGAATATAAAGACTTTAGCCTATCTTAAAGTTGATACTAGTAAGATTAGCATAAACAAATTGGCACTATGTCGCTTTAATGAAAAAGGCAAGAGGGCTTTGGATTTGATCACCCATCTATTAGAAATTGGGGAACTCAAAATTGAATCAAAATTTTATATCATTAATTTAGTTACGTCCTTCAATGAACTTTTAGGTAGGCCCATCCATAAATTTATGATATTTCCTTTTACGCTATGTCATTGTATCAAGTACCAATGAGATTACACTGAATATATGATTAAGTTTGATTTACACCCATTCTCAATTCAAGATATCGAGATCAAGGAGGATGCAACATATTTTATACTAACAGGGTTCTCTTCCCATTTTAAAGTTAAGAACAAAATTGAGGGTAAAACAATTGAGCAAGGCTCTAGTAAAAATTGAAGATCAAAAGGATCATAATGAAAAGAAGAAGAAAATGAAAAAGAATTAGATAGTGAAGATGAGTTCCACATCATGGCATGGGTTAATGTTGTGCTTCATTTGAAAAAGAAGAACCCCGATATATATTAATCTTGAATAAAATTTTGATGAAGAACTAGAAAAATAGGGTGTTTACATTGCTTATGATTACCAAAAAATCAATCCTACTCCAAAGTTTGTTCTCACTTTAGAATAGGATAGTGAACCTAAGATGGATGCTAATAGTTCAAAGCGACAAGCCTAAATTGATCATATATGAAAAACTTAATAGGATAATTGAAGCCCTATCCTTGACCCCACTGTCAGTTAATAGGGTTATAGGGTTAGAGATTAAAGTGGCCTTTACCTAATGAATGTCCAAAAATTTTTCCAAGGCTCTTTCTCCATAAGGGATGAAAGTGATTTAACCCTTGAGGAGAAAGATTTCAACGAACTAACTGAATTAACTTTTGGCTACTTTCTTGTATGTGTGAGGAATTCTTTCTCAAATTTTTTTGTACTGTATCAATGAACTAAGGGTCAAACTAGATACCATGAAAACATTTGGCAGACAAAAATCCAGAATATTTTTACAAGTGGTATTACTTTTGGTACCATTAGTTTATTTAATGATGTTGAATACTACTTAATGATAACTTATCATCCCGAATCTTAAAATATCTCTACTAAGGTCATTGATATGCTCGATAAATTTTATTTTGAGAATTTAGAAGATCCTAATGAACTTCAAGTTTGACATGTAACACTTGAATTTGAGGAATAGATTAAATTGACAGTCAATAAGTTAAGAGAAGTTAACCTAGGAACCAATGATAACCCTTGACATACTTTCATAAGTAACATGTTGAGTGGTGATGCGTCTAAGTATCTGATTGAACTCCTTTTTTATTTTAGGGACTACTTTTCCTAGACATATGATAAAATGTCAGGCTTATCTATTGATGTAGTAGTTCATAAACATAGAGTCCAGCACGATGCCACTCCTATTAAATAACCTCCTCATTACATGTATTTAGAAATTGAGCAGTAAGTCCTACTTGAAATCAAGAAATTGGTCGAGGCACGATTTACCCAAGAGTAATACCCCTCTTTGGTAGCCAACGTCACACCAATTCAAAAGTAAAATGGTCATACCCAGATCTATGTTTACTATAGGAATCTAAATAAGGAGTATCCCAAGGATGAATTTCCTTTACCTATATCAAGATGAGTGCTATATTGATAACTTGGTTGTCTAGAGAAAAGTTAAAGAGGCTTATGTATGTGACATAAGAGTCATTTTTTGAGTAGTTGTGCCACTATGACCTCAAAATGAATCCCTTATAGTGTACTTACAATGTCAGCTCAAGGATTTCTTAGGAAACGTAGTGAGGCAACATTGAATTTAAATTGATCCCTCCAATACTTAAGCTATCTTAAATATGCCACCTTCTAAGAGCCTTAACAATTAAGATCTCTCTAAGGTAGTCTATCATACATAAGGAGGTTCATATCCAATTTTTTTGAAAGATTTCAACCCTTCTCTATCCTAGCAAAAAAGGATGCCAAATTCATTTAGGATGAAAAATGATAGAATTCTTTTGAAAGCATCAAGTATTATCTTACTAATTCGTCAGTCTTGGCAGCCCCTGTTTAGTGAAAACCTCTTATTCTTTATACTGGTTCCCTCAATGAGTCGCTTGGAGCTCATTTAGCTCAAGTCAATGATGAGGTAAAAAAAAATGCTTTCTATAACCTAAGTCGAAGACTTCTACCTATGAAAATCTAGTACCCTTCAATTGAGAAGACATAATGCATTCCCTTAGAGCCATCTCTTTTATTCCACAAAAAATTTCTACATAACTTTTCAAGCTCAAGAAGCACTCTCTTGGGAACTAAATAATTTGTAATCAAATAATTTGGCATGTAAAGTAAAGAGCTTTCAATAAGGATGAGTTTACCTCCCAAAGAAAAAGACTTCTTACTCCAAGCATTAAGTCTATCCATGACATTGCTAATAAGCTCCTGAAAATCTGCTATCTTGGGTCTTCTAAGAGATATATTCACACCTAGATACACCATTTCCTTCACCATCTTAATGCCCAGCACTTTAGTAATCTTCCTCCTCAAATTATTTCTAACCATTTTACCAAACATAACTTCAGATTTGCTGAAATTCACTTTTTGACCAGTCCATTTGCAAAAATCCTCCACTATAATCTTCATTGATTTAGCCAAGGTAGAAGAAGCATGGGAGAAGATTAACACATTATCTGCATACAAAATATGTGTAATGTTTGGTCCTCAAGAAGAAATTTGAATACCAAGAGATTGACCTCTTTGATTAATAGCATTAGACAATAGTTGGGAGCACAAAATAAAAAGGTAAGGTGAGAGTGGGCATCCTTGACGAAACCCACTAGAAGCATTAATCCAATTGGAATTATTACCATTAATGAGAATGGAGAACCTCACTTCAGTAACACATTCCAAAAGCAATTTAGAAAATTGAGATGGAAAACCATACCACTTGAGAATTTGATGAAGAGTAGCCCATCCCATACTATCATAAGCTTGCTCCATGTCTAGTTTAATAGCCATTGCACCTTTTTTGTTTTTGGAAACCTTGAACTTATGAAACATTTCTTGAGCCAAAAGATAATGTTCGGAAATAGATCTTCCAGGTATGAATGCCATCTGTTCTTCTGATACCAATCTGAAAATAATTTTCTTCAATCTATTCACAAGCATAGAGGCAATAATCTTGTAATTCATTTGACAAAGACTAATAGGTCTGAAATTGGCCGGAACAAAAGGATTATTGACTTTAGAAATCAAGATAATAAGAGTGTCCTTCCATTCTTTACACATAATACCGGTTTTAAAAAAATTATTAACAGCTTTCCATAAGGTTTCCCAAATAATACTCCAAAAGCTTTTGTAGAAAGAAGAAGTAACCCCATCTATATCAGGAGATTTATTATTACCTTGCTGGAAGACCGAGCATTTCAACTCATTCACCGAGAAATCCTCATTAAGCATATTGCTGTCCTAAAAAAAAATTTTCTGTCCCTGTAAAACCGAAGGACAACCCGTTAAACTGCATTCCTTATGTTGCCATTTCTTTTCAAAGAAGTCATAAAAAACTTTCTGGATTTGATCTTCATTAACCACCAAATTGTTGGACTCATCTTTGATTTGATTAATTCTATTCCCATTTCTACGAGCTATTGCAAAATTGTGGAAAAGTTTGGAATTCATATCACCTTCTTCATGCCATTTAGCTTTTGCTCTTTGGTTCCACCAAGTAGATAGCCTTATTAAAGTAACATTAAACTAATGTACTTTATTACGATGCAAATTAAGATCCTCATCAGTCCAACTCTCCCCCAAAGCCTCCTTTCTTTGAAGATCAATAATCTCATTTTTCAGTTTTTCCTTTAGAGTATTCAAGTCTTTGCATTTGTTTCTACTCCAAAAAAATAAGGCTTTTAGTGTTCTGCTGATCTTCTTATGAAGCACTTCATTCTCATTTCCCACATCCTTCTTCTTCCATGAATAGCTGACAATACTCTTACATGCCGGATAAGATCTCCAAGTATCTTCAAACCTGATATTTTTAGACTTGAATCCAACATCAGCATCCAATTTAAGAACAATTGGACTATGATCTGAAGCAATTCTTTCTAGGTGTTTAATAATAGCTAGAGGGGTCTTTTGAATGGCAGATGAGTTTAAAAGACATCTATCCAACCTCTCCCAAATTCGAGAGGTCCCATCCTTATTGTTACACCAAGTAAACCTTTGCCCAATATAGCCAATGTCATGAAAATCTAAATTCACCATAAAGCCTTTCATCTCTTTAGGACTTTTAGAGAAAAGAAACCTCTTACCTCCTCTCTTATCTTCCTTGCTCAAAATGCAGTTAAATCCCCTCATATGATAGAGGGAATAGAGTCCTCCATCCAATCTTCAAGTTGCTTCCATAAATTGCTTCTCTCCACACAACATCTACTACCATACACAGTTGCAATTCTCCAAATCCCCATATTAGGAATCATAAGGTCACCAATAATAACCTGAGAAGACGTTTCCTTAACCATAAAAGAAACCAATTTCACATTCCATGACACCAAAATCCCACCAGAAGTGCCAATACCCGGATGATGCCAATAATCCCAATCCTTTCCAATAAAACAATCAATCTTCCTTCTATCCATACTAGAAATCTTGGTCTCCATAAGACCAATAAAGAAAACATTTTGATCTCTAACTACTTCTTTCAAATATAAGGAGGCCTCTTTCTTTCTAGCCCTCTCTACAATTCCAAAACAAAATTGAATTCATTTAAACAATTAAAAGGGATTTATCCCTAATAATGGAACTCACCCTTCCATCCCTTTTTTTCTTCTTAAAATCACGTTCCACCAGCCCAAGAGATCTCAATTCTTTGGCTAACTTCATCTTGGCAGCACCACTTTGAGAAATCACTCCCAATTGAACAACATCAGTTTTGGCTCCTTCTAATCCATCCTTCTTTGAATTCACATCTTCTACACACTTGTCATTGTCTTTATCTTCACTACAATCAGCTAGAACAAAAAATCTGTTAATAATCTTGACTTCTACTAGTTTATTCCCCTCACATTCATCAGCCATTGGTCCATTAACAGGTTCAATAACAGATTCCACAGCATTCTCCTCTATCACCATCTTCAATTTGTTAACTTTTTGAGTCCTCAACCGATTGTTGTTAACTCTGTTCTCCATACTGTTCTTCTCCCCCATGACATTTTTGTTCAATATTTTGCTGTTAAACTTCCTATTGTTTTTGAATTGCACATGTATCCAAGGACCAAATTATGAACTATTAATAGATTTCTTCCCATCTATCACTTCTTTATTATCTTCATTGTTAACATTAACTGGCTTCGCACGTTTTTGATCTAGAATTCCAATTGATACATTTTATGGAGAAGATTTCTCTTCATAACCCACTTTTCCACAATGATAGCAAAGAAGATCAATCTTCTCATACTCCACACGTTGAAAGAACCTGCCAGCCAAGCCTTCAACCCACACACCATTTAGTAACTTCTTTTCCAATTCAATTCTAACACAAATATGAGCAAATTATCGTTTAACCCACCAAAATGTGTTACTATCAAAATACATAGGTGTTCCAACACAAGAAGCAATTCTTGCCAAATTTTCTTCATCCCAGCAGTATAGAGGTAAGTTCGGAAGTCTGATCCACACCGGAGCTGATATACACTTGAAAGAATTAGGATCAAACTCAGGACACCATCTATCCATACCAACAATGAACCTTATATACCAAGGTCCTCCATTCAAAATTTCTTCCACCACATCATTCATCTTGAATGAACAGAGTATCCAGTTCATACCAATAGAGGTCATATGAAATCCTCCATACTTACTCCATTGCTTTCTTAATTCAATACTACAAACTGAGAATGGAATGCTGCTTCCCAGAACTTTAATAACAATTGAGCATTTCAGAATTTTGACATTCTTCACCTCCGTATCAGAATTCAACTTCACTGTCATTCCAACATCAGTAAATTCTACTTGATCCTTGTTGAAAGATATCTTGATATGTTTTGGCTTTGACCAAGCCTCAGCGATCTAATTCTTATTACCCTGGATATCCATCATACTCAGATTTTCCTTCAAGATCAAGGAAGCTTCAGCAATCTTCAAATGACCCTCACCCGCCATTACATTGTTATCGACAATCCGACCCTCCATCGACGATACAGTCTTCTCAACATTCCGATCCTTCTTCGAATCAAGAACTCCAGCGAAATTGTTAACACGTAAGATTAAATCCTCCGGAACAATTGGTTCAAGAATAGTCAAATCTGTATTTCTATCTTCATCAAATTTCTTTGTAACAACACAGTCATTCAACAAGACATTCTTCCCCTTACCTTCCACTACAATCGATCATCATAGAGGTTTCACTCCTTCCCTAATCATAATCCCATTAGAACCTTTTCCAGTAGCTCGTAGAGAGCCAGATGAACGCTGGATGTTCATGAATTGATGGTGAAGAATTGTCAGCAAACCTCCGGCAACGCCTCCTTCAGTCGCAGAATTCCCGTGGTAACCAAAATTCAAAAAACCTTAAATATTTCTCTCTCTAGAAAATACTTAGAGCTTTTCTCTCCACAAGACTTTGACTTCCTTAGAGTTTACTATTTTTGGTAACATCGTCCGGGACGATCAATTCAAAAGCAGAAACCCTAATTAGGGCATCCTCATTAAAACAGCCGTCATTATGCAAAAAACATCGTCCTAGACAATTTTGTATCGGCCAAGATGATAGGCTCAAAATAGAATGAATCTGCCGCCATATCTATTTAAGAATTACTTATATTTGGACATCATCCAGGTGGATCATCCTAGACTACAAAATATCATCCAGGATGATCCAGGACAATTTTTCCAAAATTTCTCTCGAATTTAAGGAAATTAATTATTACTTGATTCCACGATAAAATCATCCTGGATGATCACAAAATTGTCCAGGCTGATACGCTAGATGATTGGACATCAGACAGTTGTTTTTCAGGGCGATATTCCATGATTTATTCTGATCGTCCAAGACGATATATTATTATCCTAGACGATATGAACAAACTTCTTCTGATTGTTTGAAATCATATCGACTGATTGGGCTTAAATTGCACTTATCGTATAGGATGATATTAGTATCATCCTGGACGATAATGTCGACAACTTGCATTAATGAGCTCGTTTTAAGATCTTCTATTTAAGATTTGACATGACACTTTGTAAGTGTCTTTGGCAGCCATTGTAGCTTCGTTCTTTTGGGGGGAACTTGAAGAGAGAGCTTGAAAGGGAGTGACGAACGGGTGAAGTCTGAGAGGGAGAAGATCTTGTGAGGGGGGACTCAAGGGAATGTAGAGGGGGGATTCCACACGGTTGCTCCGGAAGGCTTGCACCTTAATACCGTCGGATTCAAGGCTTGTCTTGAGGGAAGTTTGCCAAAGAAGAAGATCTCTTTGGTGTCAAAGAACCCTGTGTCTCCGCCGCACTGGGGAAGGTGGAAGTGATTTTGTAAGGGCTTCTCCGCCTAGCTGTGGAGGCTAAAGGAGAGACACATAGTTTAATGAAATACTTGGAGGGGCCTCCAAGTAGTGGATGTAGGTCAAGGTTTGACTGAACCACTATAAATCCATTGTGTTCTTGTCTTATTATTGCTTTTGCATTTACGTTTCCGCACTTTGATTTATGTGGTAATTTTGTTTTGAGTTTTATCTTTGTTTTTAAAGTTATCCAATTCACCTCTCTCTTTGTTAGCCTTGGGCCAGTTCATAAGGGCTTAATATCCCTAACAAACTTTCAAGTGGTATCAGAGCAGTGTTCATAAAATCTAGTTTTTAAAAGCTTTTGAATTTCGATCAATGGCTAATTTTTAAAATCATAATATTGCGAAAGGTTATTCAACCATCAGACCACCTTTGTTTGAAAATATTACATTTAATTTTTAGAAAATTCACATGTCTATTTTTTTGCAATCAATTGAATACAAAATCTTTATATTACATTTTCTATGCTTTAAATTCTAAAGATTTTATGTTACTATCCACGTGCACTACTGGTATGGAAATTTGGGAAAAACTACACACCATATATGAAGGCACTAGTGAAATCAAGCAATCCAAGTTGAACATGTTAATGTATGATTATGAACTATTTTTCATGAAACCTTATGAGATAATCTTAGATATGTATAGTAGCTTTATCTAAATTGTAACATCATTGCATGCTTTCGGAAAAGAATTTTCAAATTTTGAAAAAGTTAAAAAAATTTTCTTCGTTGTCTACTAAATAGGTTTGATTCTAAAGTAATTGTTATTTGTGAATCAAAATATTTGAATGAATATTCAATTGATAATTTGATTGGCTCACTCATTTTCTACGAGCAAAGTTTGGATCAAAGACTTGTGGATGCAGGTGAAACGATTATTCTAAAGCTGAAGATATGGAAAAAGATAGCTTAGTTGGTGACGAATGCAATGACTTGTCAAGCAAATCAAATAGCTCACCAAAGAATAAGCATCAACAAAAGTGGAATAAAGGTAAAAATGGTAAGGATGTTAATATTTCTTCTGACGTTATTTGCTTTCGTTGTAGGAAGCCTGGTTATATGAAAAATCAGTGCCCTAATTTAAGAATTCTTCCAGAAAAAAAAAGGGAAAAGCGAAGTAAATTTTAAATTGGAGAGATAATAAAAAGCAAAAAATCTCCTTGGAAGACCTGGTTTTTGAAGCATCGGACCAGGAGAAAGATAATGGTTAAAAGCCTTATTTGTGTGTTTGTGTTGTATTTTGTTTTTAGTTATTTTCTTTTTTGTTAATTTATTTTGTTTCATTTTTTATTTTGTATTTCTGTTCTTGTTTATTCTTTGAATTTTTTTGTTTCGTGAAATTTTTTCTCTGATTAACACACATTCACTTTTCTAAAAATGACAAATCTACTTCATGTTTTTTCTTGAAATCTTTGGTAAGTTGTGATTGACTTCTCTAAAATAATCAGAGGAAGTGAACTCATGATTTTGTTTCTTTTCTCTCTTCTTAAAGATGTTATTTTACTTTTAATACAAAATCTTTATCATATATTAAATTAGATTTTGAAATTGTTTTTTTTTTCTTCCTATATTTTTTCTATCGCATAGGAATCTTTTGCAAGATTGTTGAATCCTTCTTATAATTTTCTTAATCAAGTTATTTGTATTGTCAATAATTTGGGTTTACTTTAGTTTTGAAAATATAATAAATAAAGCATATGTTTTTTAAATAAAATAAAATAAAAAGTGGTCAATGATGCCAAACCAAAAGATACGCAATGACGCCAAATTAAAAAACAAAATATACAAAGTGTATTAAAAATCAAAAGATGCTCAAAGAGCCATTCTAGTGATAAAGGGCATAAAATGAACCTACAAAAAAATATGCTTATTTTTTCTTATACTTCTAAAAGCCTAAGAAAATTCTTGATATGTTCGAGACTTGTGCTTGAAAATCTTGTTTCCTGATTTAGCAATTCGTGTATTGATCTTCTATTAGATATGTTTTATGAAAGGAGTTTTAAAAAATTAATGTTTTTTTATCTAATTTGTCTTATCATTTAGATAATGAATTAAAATTTTTTTTAGCCATTTTAAAAGATCTTGAGTTTGGATTATCAAATTATGAATTTCTAACCTTTCTGGGCTATGCGTTATCAATCCAATTCTACTAAGTTTTTGATTAAAACCATGAGGAAACTTTCTCATTTTAAGAATATTAAATTTTCACTAGATCAGGAAATGTTTTTGTCTTTTGGTCATTTTGTTTTTTGTTTGTGTCTCCTCTCTTTTTGATAATGTCAATAGGGGAAGAACGTATTGTTGAATTTTTTTACTATTGACGTATTTGTATATTTTCTTCAAAAATTTAAAATAAACAACAAAAATATTGTTATCTCCTCTATGTTTAAAGTGCTACTAAAAGCAAGAAATCCTAAATAGCAATTAACATCAAACAATCAATATTAATAAACAAATCAATTAAAATTTAATGTTTATAGTAAAATACATTTTAATATTACAACCTAGAATTATAGAAAAGTAAACTAGCTAGATACTAGGTTAATTAAAAATTGATTTTAATTAAAATTAAATTTAAACATAAATCTAGAATCAAATTAAAGGTGTTTTATTTTTCTTAAGTTAAGGTTTCAATTCTTGAGAGTTTGATCTATTATTTCTAGTTTTTGAATTTAAATTTGATTTATTTTAATTTTTTGATGTTTTCAAATCTTAATTGAGGGTTTAAACTTAAGTTAATTAATTTAGGGGTTTAATGAATTTCAAAATTGCTAGAAATTTTTCTATGGGCTAGAGATGTCACTAAGTTTAAGTGTTCAAAGTTTCTAGTCAAAATATATCTCAGTTATCTAAATTGGTCCTTAATTATTATTCTTAATGAGAATTGGTTGTAGGTTTACAATCAATGTTATTCAAACCCTTTACATACACATAAATGCACATAAAACATTCACCCTAGGCATGCAAAAAATAAAATATAGCTTAATTAATTAAAGGATTAATCAATAAACAATTATTAAAGTAATTGCCCATTGATTAATCATAATTCCCGACCAATTCTATTTAAGTAAGTTTAATCTAGGTTTAAAATTTCAAGAGATCTCTCAAATATTAAATATTTAATATATAAATAAAATTTTAAATTAGGATTTTAAAATAAACATTTATATAAACCTATATATATAAAATATAAGTTTTAAAAATAAAAAATTTAAATGTTTTTTTTTAAATATTAGTTTTTAATGACTTGCGAGATCTTGTGATTTTTTTTAATTTAGAAAAAAATGTTTTTAAATTTTTAAATATTTATTATATTAATTAAATTTAATAATATCAAAATAATTCAAATTATTCAATGTAAATTAAAATTTAAAACAAAAAATTAATTTTAAATTTAATTATTTGAAATTTCCAAATTTTTGATATATTATTTAATTGTTTTTATTTAAGATGAATTTAATTTCAAATTTTAAAATTTTAAATCAATTAAAGGAATTTAAAATAAATTAAAATAAATAAAAAGTTAAAAAACTCTCAAATTATATTGGATTAAATTTTAAATATTTTTGTTTTTAAAATTATTTAAAATGATATTATTTGAAATTAAATATTATTTGAATTTAATTTCAATTAAATATCAATTAATATTTAAATATATAAATATTTTAAAATAATTAAATATATATCATAAATTATTTAAATTTTGAATTAAATTATTTTAAATTTTTTATTTAATTATTAAATTATTTTTAAATAGGTTCTTAATTTTTATAAAAATAATAAATATTTAATCAATTAAATATTAGTAAGGAAGTTAAATAATAAAATAATACAAATTAATTAAATTATACTAATTAAAATTTTAATTTTGAAATAAAAAAATAATATTAACATTTATGTAAAAATTGAAATTTAATTTTAAAATAAATTTTAAAATTTATAAAATATTATAATCATTGTTAATTAAAATTTAATTCAAAATAACTATAATTTAATATTTAAAAATAATTCAACTAAAATATTTAATATTTTAAATTTATAATGATTTAAAATTAAAGTACTAATTTTTTTAAAAAAATATTGATATAAAATATATTAATTTTAGCTTAATATTTTATTTTTAATATTTTTTTAATGAATTTTTTTTTAAATAGTTTTAAAATTAATTAAAAGCTAAATTTATTAAAATGGTAGTCATTTGGCCAGGTGGCATGCAGAGATTCGTCTAGCAGGTACATGGAGGTGGTGCCAATATTTGACGGTGATAGTTAGACACGCATTGGACGCAAACCTCATCACATGATTTACTAATCCACGCAAACAAGGATTTGAGCCCTTGATTTCACGCGGTTGTTATTTACAGCTTAGATCAAGTCGGATAGCAAGCATAACTTCAAGATGAGTCCAGGGGTTAGACGGAGCAACTAAACAACCAAAATTGAACTGTTGATCGTAAGTTCAATAGTTTAGACTTTATGTAACCTAAGGGTTACGTTAAATGAACCCTTATCAAGTAAAATGGATTGTTTGCAAGAATGGGGAATTAATTTTAGAGCTCAAAATTTGCATTTTGAAAAGCTATTTAAACACAAGTGCCTAAGCTAGGGTTTAAGATTTTACCTAAGTTAAGGGGAGATCTGACCCACTTATTGGCTTATTACATTTGTAGACTATCCAAGCTCAATTTTGTAGAAGAGTCCTCAAGCTTTCAAAGCCTGGATCAAAAAGTAAGGCTCCTTGGATTGATTTAGCCTAGGTTTGTCAGAATATCATCGCCAGTGAGGTTTCACCGGTGGGATATTGGTTGGGAAAGGTTGAGAGATGTCTGGGAAGCTCAAAAGAGCTGAGGGCTAGGCTTGAGAGGCTCAAGGTGGTGTGAGAAGGTCGATGGATTGAATGAGAGCTCTTGGAAGGGTTTTATTCTATTCAAATGTCTCCATGAGGTTTGGATGGTCTTGATTTCTTTGGATGGAGTCCAAGATGCTGCCACCTATCCATGGAGTAGTTAGGAGTATGAGGAATCAAGTACTATGAATCTAGTTTCAAGAATTATAATTTTGATGATATCAAACAGTTCTATTACTTCTATTTTTCTACGACTACCTTGCCTACTAACTTTTTAGGTCTATAAGATCAAGTTGCAAATAGAATCAGCTCAAGATTGAGTAGAGAAAGACTGAGTCAGCTTGTAATGTATGTCAAGTGTCTTTTTCCTTTTCTTGAGTCCATTATAATAAAGTGGGTCTTGATGATAAGTAACCTTCCACACACACACTTGGGGGAAAAAACTCAGTCTAATTATTAGTGTTTTCTATTTTGATCACATCATCCGTGATGATCTAAAATATTATCCTGGTTGATCAATTAAAAATAGAAATCCTAATTACGGTATCCTGGTTAAGGCAACCATAATTAAGCAAATTGTCCTGTACGATATTCTCATCGTTAGGGACGATAGGCTCAAATTAGAAATAATCAGCCGCCAGATCTATTTAGGTAAGTTTTACTTTTGGAGATAGTTTGACGATGCACTACAATTATACCTAAATTAGTCTTTTAATTAGAGAATCAATTAAAGTTTGATTGCTCGATCATTTTGTCCTAGATAATCGCAAGATCGTCTGGGATGATCAATTAAACAAACCTTATTTTTTCTTAGAGGATCAATAATTGGCTTGGTTCCATTTAGAGCGATGTTCTATCCTATATGTGATTTTTTGTACTAATCATCTAGGATGATCGTGAGATCGGCTTGGACAATCAAGTTATTTTTCATTGGCCAGACATCCATCTAGGGTGATGTCCTGGATGATATGTGACATTTTATACTAATCAGTAAGGAAGATTATGAAGATCATCCTAGACAATCAAGTTAATTTTTCATCATCTAGACATCCATCCAGGGTGATGGTCTAGACGATATTCATTGACTTAAACTAATCTTACTGGACGACATATTATCATCTCAGATGATCTGAACAAAAGAACTTTCTAATCAACCAGACTCTTCCAATTCATCATGTTTCATCGTGCTAAACTTGAATTGATTATACAAGATGATCGTTCGATCTTCGAGGATAATATTTGATGATTAGTTGCAAATAAGAGAAAATTTGGAGCTCTTGTTTAAAAGCTCTTTTATTTTCTCAAGAGAAAATCTTTTGCTATTGTTCTGACTTAAGAGAGCCAAGAGGAGAGGGAGTGTTAGGGAGAGAGAGAGAAGATCTTGTGAAGGGGAGTTTATGAAGGGTTATATAAAGGTTTCTCCAAGAAATGATCTATGTCATCTTCTCTAGTGGTCTTCCCCAGTTTGTTTGGATGTTTGAGAAAGGTATACTTCAACAACTGATTGAGGTTTTCTGCCTGCTTCAGAAGGAAGAAAATGGAGTTGGGTTCTTTGCCTCACCAGGGTTGGTGGAAAGGGGTTTTTGTATGGGCTTCTCCACCTTTCTATAGGGGCAAAAGGATAGACACTGTGTTTAGTGCAATACTTGGAGGAGAGACTCCGAGAAGTGGACGTAGATCAAGTTGTTCGAACCACCATAAAATCTGGTGTGCTCTTTCTTATTATACTTTCACATTTATTTTCTATACTTTAATTTCTGTGGTGATTGTTTGGTTGTGTTTGTGATTTTATTTGAAGAAATATTTAAATATCAATTCACCCCCCCCCCCTATAAGGGCTTAGCATCTCTGACAAACTTTCGAGTGGTATCAAAGCGAGATTCATAAAATCTTGTTTTTGAAAACTTTAAAATTTTGATCAATGGCTAACTGTAGTAATCCTAATACTACGGAAGGGTATTATATTACCTGTCCACTATTGTTTTATAATATTTCTTTTGATTATTGGAAAACTCACATGTTTACATTTTTATAATCGATTGATTATCGCATGTGGATGCTTATTAAGGATGGATATTCACCTCCGTCATACAAAATTAATAACATTAAAATTGAACTCCCGTTTATTGAATGGACTTTGACGATAGGGATTTAGCTCAACTAAATGCAAAATGCTTGAATTGTTTTTCTGTGCTTTGAAATCTTAGGATTAAATGTGTGTTTCAACTTGTTCTACTGGTAAAGAAATTTGGGATAGATTGTATATCACTTATGTTGGAACAAATGACATTAAGCAATCTAGGTTTAATAGCATGACTATAAATCTTTTTGTATAAAACCTACTGAATCAATTTCTGACATCCATACCAGGTTTACTTAAATTGTCACCAAATTGCATGCCTTAGGAAGAGAGCT
Source organism: Dendrobium huoshanense (assembly GCA_016618105.1). NCBI lineage: Eukaryota > Viridiplantae > Streptophyta > Magnoliopsida > Asparagales > Orchidaceae > Dendrobium > Dendrobium huoshanense. The sequence continues at coordinate 4,921,388 of CM028354.1, forward strand.
TCCTAACTATGAAAAAGTTAATAAAATTTTAAGATGCTTTCCTTCTTTCTTTCTTTGATACTAATATTACTGCAATCATTGAATCTAAGGATTTGAATACTTATTCTATTGATAACTTACTTGGATCACTCATTGCTTACAAGCAAGGGGTGAACCAATGATAACTTGATGCGGTAGAGCAAAAGAAGGAGAGAATTTTGGTGCTGAAGGCTAATGATTCGGATACAAATTCTTTTGGGTATGAAAGTGATGACCTTGCCTTAATCACTAGGCAATTTAAAGCTTTCTAAGGAATAATCACAAGCACTATCAGAAATGGAACAAAGGTTAGGGTAGCAAAAATTTTAAAAGTTCTTCTAATATTATTTATTTTGAATGTAGGATGCCTGGACATGTCAAAGCTGATTGTCCTACACTTAAGGATCACTAAAGCAATGAGAAGGGTGAAGAGAAATCCAAGTTCAAGAAGGACAAAAGGCATTCTAGGAAGATTCCATATCAGACTCCTCTGAGACTAAAGTTGAGGAGAAGACAACAAACTTGTGCTTAATGACCGGTTATCATCTTGATCAGTCTGACTAACAAGATGTATTTGAACTAAGCTATGATCAATTACTTGAAGTTTGTGAGAAAATTCATATATCATATAGGAAACTTAATAAATTGCATGCTAATTTAAAATTGGAGTTTTTAAATTTGCAAAAAGAGTATGATGTTTTATTTAAAGATCACGCCCAAATTGATATAAGTAATATGTCATTACTTGATGAGTTAAATAAAAAGCATTCTGAGTTGGTTATTGAGTATGATTCATTGAAAGTATCCTACACATCACTTGAGACTGATATTAAAACATATATTTAAGAATTTAAGCATAGTGAGCATTATTTGAGAGTTGATAACACTATTTTAGAAAGTGCTAACTCGAGGTTTAAAGCTGAATTGAATGCACTTAAGAAGAATAAGAATACACCAACACCTGAATAGTTTTACAAACATTATCCAAAACCAAAATTTTTTAAACCAAAGAAAAGAAATTATAACCTGAATAGATTAATAAATCCTTTTCTTGGAGTTAGATACTTTTCATGTGGCATGCTAGGACACATCTTCCACACTTGCATTATTCACCATAGTATACATTGGTTGTGAAAACCCAAATTGCATAATCCATAGCATAATAAACATGCATTGCATTCTCCATTCCACAAGAAGGGACCCAAACCTATTTGAGTTCCTAAATTTGACATTTGATGATTTTGTAAGCTTACTCTCACAAGAGGCATTGGGAGAGCATGTAGTACCTAAATAGTGGATGCTCAAGACACATGACTGGAGATGCAAACCAATTCATTTTGCAGGAGGCCAGGGCTAGAGGCAAGGTTACTCTTGAAGACAACACCACTAGAAAAGTGGTGGGCGCATGTATAATCAAAAACTCTAAGAACCTTTTGATTGAAAATAATTTGCTTGTAGATTGATTGATACACAACTTACTAAGCATCAACTAGCTACAAAATAAGGACTTCATCATAAATGTTTTGGCAAATTCTTGCATTATTAGCTTGAATAACAATACTGTTTTGCAGGGAAAGTGGATCAACAATGTTTACATGCTTGATTTAAATAATATTGAATGTGCTACATCATTTTGTTTAAAAACTATTTTTGATGATTTTTGGTTGTGGCATAAGAGATTTTGTCTTGCCAATACGAAAACTCTTAGAAGAGTGACCTAAAAGACCTAGTTAGAGGTGTTTCTAAGCTTAAGTTCACCAAAGACCATCTGTGTGATGCCTACCAACTAGTGAAGCACGTCCAATCCTCTTTCCATTCCATTAAGGACATTAGCACCTCTAAACCTTTAGAATTCCTTCACATGGATTTGTTTGGACCCATTAGCACTGCCAGCTTAGGGGGAAAAGTCTTATGGATTTGTGATTGTCAATGACTACTCAAGGTTTATTTAGATTAAATTTTTGTCACATCAGAGTGAGTCTTTTGATGAGTTTAGGTCCTTCTCCACTTGGATTTAAAAAAAGTTAGGTTATGAGCTCTTGACCATCTATAGTGACCATGGGGGAGAGTTTGAAAATTAGAGATTCAGAAATTTTTGTAAGGATAAGAGAATTAACCACAACTTCTCAGCTCATAGGACCCCTCAATAGAACGAGGTAGTTGAAAGGAAGTACCATACCTTAGTAGAAACCACTAGAGCCATGCTTGCTAAATATTCACTTCCAAAATACTTTTGGTCTGAGACAGTAAACACATCTTGTCATGTGTTGAATAGGGTGAATTTTAGAGCCAAACTTTATAAGATACCCTATTAAATCCATAAGGGTAGGACACACAACCTTTTCCACCTCCATGTCTTTGGTTGTAAGATTTTCATTCTTAATAATGGGAAGTCACAGTTAGGAAAATTCAACCTAAAATTTGATGGAGGAGTGTTCTTAGGATATTCAAATATGGGGAATCCTTTAGGGTGTTTAATAAGAGGACTTTGGTGGTGGAGGAGATTACTCATGTAGTATTTGATGAATTTGATCCCAAGAAGTCTAGAGTAGATGATGAAGATGATGTTGGAGTGAATACCCAAGGAGTTAAAATTTTGGAGAAGAGTATAGAGCTCCAAAACACTGAAGGATAGGTGAGATTACCCAAGGAGTAGAAAATGCAAATCTAGAGGAAAGGGTAGAACCTATATACACCTTGCCTAGGAATTGGAAATATTCTTTGAGTAATCTTACAAAATTAATCTTAGGAGAGCCTTCTGAAAGAGTTAGAACTAGGCATGGACTTAGAAAAGAAGTGAACCACTTTGCCTTTATCTCAATTATTGAACCTACCAATATCAATCAAAACATATCCGATGAGTTTCGGATCTTAGTCATACAAGAGGATTTAAACTAATTTGTTAGGAATGATGTTTGGGAGCTTGTAAAAGACCAAAGGGACAAAGTGTAGTTGGAATCAAATGGATCTTCTGGTGTGGTGGTTAGGAATAAGGCCATATTGGTGGCTAAGTGTTATAACCAAATAGAAGGGATTAATTTTGAGGTAACTATTACCCCTGTAGCTAGTTTGGAATCCATTTGAGTGCTACTAGCCTTTGCCTGTTATAGGAGATTTAAGTTTTTCCAAATAGACATCAAGAGTGGCTTTTTAAATGCGGTAATATAGAAAGACGTGTTTGTAGAACAACCCCCATATTTTGAGAGTTCCTAATTTCTAAATCATGTTTTCAAATTAAAAAAGGCCCTTAATGGATTAAAACAGTCATCCAAAGCTTAGTATGAGAGGCTTAGCACATTCTTACTTTAGAGGGAGTTTGTTATCGAGAGCATAGACACCACTCTTTTTCTAATGAAAGTAGGATATGAGATACTCATTGTTCAGATCTATATTGATGATATGCTTTTTGGGTCCTCTGATAAAAGATATGTGATATTTTTTCTAAAACAATTAGTAAGGAGTTTGAGATGAGTACGATGCGAGAGTTTTCCTACTTTTTGGGGCTTAACATATAACAATTGGATGATGGAACATTTCTAAATCAATCAAAGTACATTAAAGATATCTTAAAGAACTATCAAATGGATAAATCCAAGCCAATAAAGACTCCCATGACCATTGATTATTTTCCTTCCATAAACATACTTTAGCGGGGTAATTTTCTTTTCTAAATAAAAGTCTATCTCAAATTAACAAATGAACTTTGTGATTGTGATCTTTTCTACCTTGATATTGTAATCTATTTTATATTTTAAATGTTCAAAGTATTTATATTACTTTCAAATTTTTCGTAATCTTGTCGTTGTTATTATCATATGAATTTGATTATATTTTATGGTTTATTCTTTCTTATATTAGAGAGTGAGTTTTTCTTCTCTAATATCTGGAAGATATAGTCATAAATGAGAGTTTTTAAGAGTTTGAAGAGGGATCTAGCTAGCAAAAATGACAAGGGCATAAAATGAGCCCCAAAAAAAGAAAAACTAAAAAGATGCACAATGACTACAAAAAAAATAAATAAAAGATACATAAAATATATCAAAAATTAAAATATGTAAAAGTGAGCCAATTAATTGACAAGAGGCATAAAATTTTCTCACAAACGGCATGCTTCTTTCTCTTTCAAACATTTAAATCTTAAAAGAATTCATGTGTCACTTGATATTTTCAAAGACTTGATTTTGCATTTTGTAATTGTGATAATTTACGTTAGTATATTATTCTATAAGTTATTGTTCTGAAACTAAGTTTTGAACGGAACTCTTTGTTTTAAATAATTGGTTTTTCTGAGTTAGGTGAAAGTGCTCTGATATCATTTATAAAGTTTGTTAGAGATGTTAAGCCCTTATGACCTAGTCCTAAGGTTAACCAAAAGGGAGGGTGAATTGATATTTAAGTTTTCTTTAAATAAAAGAGAAATTTTTTTATGTCTTGTAGCAAAAAATAATTGAATCAATAGTAAAAAGATCAATCAGAGATTTCACCCAAGTAGATAATCACAACAAAATTAAAGTGTATAAATAATAAAGGAAAGAACACACCAGATTTATAGTGATTCGGTCAAATGTTGACCTACGTCCACTCCTCAGAGGCACCCTTCTTCTTCATAAAACTCAATGTCTCTCCTTTATCCCGCACATCTAGGCAGAGAAGCCCTTACAAAATTTCTTCCACCTTCCCCGGTGTAGCAGAGCCAGGTCCTTTGAAACCAAAGATATCTTCTTCTTCATAAAACTTCCCACAAAATGACCCTCAAATCTGATGATACTAAGGTGCAAGCTTGTCGGTGCAACCGTGTGAAACCCCATCCATACTCCCTTGAAACCCCCTCCAAGGATCGTCTCCATCTCCCAAACTCCACCTTTTCCTCTCTACTTTTTAGGTTTTCTCTTCAAGTTTCCTCTAGAAGAATGAAGCTTCAATGGCTTCCAAAGACACTTATCAAGATCCTTGACAAAGCTTAAATAGAGGGATTTGAAAAAACCCTAAAAATAATCCTGGCGATAAAAAAATGTCTACGATGATCGTAGGATTGTCTTATACGATGTGCTTAAAAAGAGGGCTCCAAAAAACCCTAAAAACTTAGTTCTAGCACCAAATATTATCCTGGATGATTGCAGGATCATCCAGTATGATATGCAAAATTTGACCTGATAGTCCTGGACGATATCTGGATAGACCTTGACGATCAGTACAAATTTATACATATCGTCCAAGATGATATTATGGATTGTCAACGATTTAGTATTTCATCTTGGATGATTTAAGAAAATCAAATATGTGGGCAAACAATGTCTGATACGATATATAGAGAGTATATCATAATCTGATTGAAAAATTTAACCATAATTAATCCTCTAATCATGTGATCATTTTAGACATGATTTGTATTAATCATGAAGGACGATATAGATTATCCAGGATGATTAGAAAAAAAAATTGAATCATAAAACCTTGCCAAAATTATCATTGGCGTCTTTTTTCAAAATCATAATGATCCTCTTGGACGATTCAAAATCATCTAGTACGATTAGTTCAATGAGTTGATCGTACTAGACAATATAAGTCATAAAGTACAATATGTTCAAAACTTAAACTTTTAGTTTTGACTCAATCTCACTCCCCCTTGAGTGTGTGTGGATGGTCACCAAGCAAGCATACACCCTTACAGGACTTAACTTAAGAAATCAAAAAATACATCAATGAATATTATAAAAATTATTTCAACATAATCTATTATATCCATTCTTAAGCCTTGACTCTCTATTGGATGGTACATGGTATTCTTGAAAAGATAGTATACACATAAACAAATATATATTGCAAATAAAGGTAGACAATAGAAAGTGAGCCATAATATTTGTTATCATCAAAAACATAAACTTATAAGTTCGAGTTGCAATAATCTCCCCCATTTTGATGATGACAAACATTACAGGTTGAATTTATAAATTTTTTAAAAAATTCTCCTAATCTTCCCCTCACTATAATAAATATTTAAAATTAGTGGAAAATTAAGTTTTTATTATTTATTTTTTATTATTTATTATTTTAAAAAATAGTTATAAATACAATAATATACTCTCCCCCTTTGCCATTATAAAAAAGAGGAAGGGCACAAACAATATGAATAATAAAAAGTTAAAAAAAATAAAATGATCTCTGATCTAGTGAAAAAAAAAATTCTTAAAATTAAAAAGTTACCTATTAATTTTATTCAAAAACTTAGTAAGAAATATATTGACAATGCATAACCCAGAAAGGTTAGAAATTGAAAAATTACTAATTCAGGCTCAGGTTTTTTTAAAGGCTCAAATATTTTTTAAACAAATATCTAAATCAAGAAACAAATTAGAAAAAGAAACTTTAATTTTTTAGAACTATAGTCATAAAACATATGTAATATAAGATTAATGCAAAAATTGGTGAATCAGGAATCATGATTTTCATGCTCATGTATCAAAAATATCAAGTTTTCTTAAGCTTTAAAAAGTATAATAAATTCAATTATTACTTTTTATAGGCTCATTTTATGCCTCTTGTCAGGTTCTTGGCATACTTTGCGCATCTTTTAATTTTTGATGCACTTTGTATATCTTTCTCAATTTGGCGTCATTGCGCATCTTATGATTTGGCAACATTGACCACTTTTTTTTTAAGTATGCTACCTTTCTAAAACCTTAAAAATAAAAGTAAACTCATTCTATTGACAAAATAAACTACTTGATTATAAAAACAATGAGGTAAATTCAATAACTTGCAAAAGATCCCTATGCGATAGACAAATTGTAGGGAGATAAAAAAGATCATTTTCAAAATCCAATTTGTAATATGATGAAGATTTTGAATCAAAAGTAAAATAACCACTATAAGAAAAGAGATAGGTAGACAAAATCATGATTTTCTTTTCCTTAACTATTTTTAGAGAAGTCAACCACAACTTACAGAAGAATTAAAGAAAAATAGGATGTAGGTTTTTCATTTTAGAATGATGAACTGTGTGTGTTGATCAGAGACAACTTCACAAAAACAAAAATTAAAGACAAATTTATAATTATAACGTAAAATAAAAAGAATGAAAAATAAAAAAAAAAAAAAAATCAAAAGAAAACATAGAAAATAAACAAAAATATAACGAACAAAAATATGCATACACAAACAAATAAACACACAAACAAGGGTTTAAACATCATCTTGCTCTGGGTATGATGATTCAAAAGCAAGGTCTGCCTCGGAGACTTTTTGCTTTTCATTATTTTCCCTTTTTAAAATCTGCTTAGCTTTACCCTTTTCTTTTGCAAGAAGAGTTCTCAAATTAGGGCACTAATTTTTCATATGTCCAAATTTCCTACATCTAAAAAAACAAAAACAACGTTAAAAGAAATCTTAACATTCTTACCATTTTTACCTTTATTCTACTTTTGTTTATGCTTTAGTGAGCTTTTCAATTTGCTTGATAAGTCATCATTTTTGTCACCAACTAAGCCAATTTTTTTGAGTTTTCAGCATTCAGCACTTTCGTTTCACCTGTATCCAAAAGTCTTTGGCCCAAAATTTGATCATAGGCAATGAGTGAGCCAATTGAATTATCAATAGAATATTCATTCAATTTTTTTGATTCACAAATAACAACAACTTTGGAGATGGAAGAGAGAGAAGCTCCACAAATCAAGGAAGGATTTTGGAAAGATAGTTTAAAGATTTTGGGTGCAAAGATTGGAGATGGAAGAAGGTGACCGGTCATGTATGGATGACCGAAACACCAAATCCATTTCATCTACCGCGAGTCCAATTATGTTGGATTCAAAAGGTAGGTTCTCGTTCAAATGCATCTCCCCGCATAATCTATGAGTTTTAAAAACTCATCTTGTTATCAAAGAGGGAGGTCTTTTGGCTAAACAAAAGACATTGTCGGACTCTAGTAATGGGAAAGAAGTAATTGTGATTTCTAACAATCTACCTAAATCTCCCTCACCGGTTTCTATTGTTCGAGCTAATGATAAAGAAGCTTCTTTATCAAGGTGAAGTTTTGTTGATATTTTGAAGACTAACAAGGATAATTTTAATAATCTTATTAATTCTTCAAATGTTCATAATTCTAATGTGAGGACTAAAAAACCACACATTAAAATTAATTGGGATACAAATCTTGAGGAGGATGAAGATTTAAACATTGTCAAACTAAATAAGGATAATGAAATATCCAATATTCAAGTTTTGAGTAAATCATTCATGGTTAAAATTCTTGGGAAAAATTTATCTTTCTCAAAATGTGCCATTGAGTTAAGAAAACAGTGGAAGAAATTTGGAGGATTCCATCTAACCATTCTTGGCTTAGATTGGCTTCTTTGTTCTTTTCAATCTCATGAAGGCATGGAAGCAGTTCTTAATGGAGGTCCATGGTTTGTTGGGTTAGACAAATGGTCGCCTAACTTTTCTCCTAATTCATTAGAAGGTGTTTCAGCTCCAATCTGGGTTCATCTTCCTCACCTTCCACTACACTGTTGGGATGAGTCCAATATCACTAGAATTGTGTCTAGAATTAGGACTCCATTACTTTTAGATGGTAATATGTTTATGTGGGGAAGGAGAGAATTTGCTAGAGCATGTATTCGAGTTAATTTAAACTCAAAACTCCCCACTGGAATATGGATTGAAGGGTTGCATGGAAGATTTTTTCAAAAGTTCGAATATAAAAATCTTTCATCACTTTATTTCAAATGTTGGAGGATAGGGCATTTGAATCAGTTTGTCCCAATGTTGAAGATATCCCTTTCATCTCAAATCATACAAAAAATCCTTGTGGTCTTTGGATGCAAGTTAAGTTCAAAAATAAGAAGAAATTAGCAAGTAATCTATTGAAAGCCAAGGTTTTTTCAGCAGCAGAAAAATCAGGAACGGCTGAAATTCTGGCTCAAGCTGAAGTACAAACATTGGCAGATGGAAACAAGCATAATTCTATGTCCGATCCAATGGTAGTTACATGTTCCAAAAGCCAACTTGACGAAACAGCTGGATTCAAGGAAGAGATGAAGGGGCGGTTAACCAGAATTTGAATTTCAAATTGGACCAGCAAACTTCTCTGAATTCAGTTGGTGTATCTAATTCATTTAATGCTGTAGCTGATGTGGATAAGGTGATGGCTGATGCATTAAATGAAACCAATAAAATAGAAAATGTAGTTTCTAAAAATCTGAACTTTCAATTTTCAAATTTTGAAAGTTCAAAAAATCTGTATCAACCAGGAATTTCGGTGTTCTCAATACTGTTCAAATTACAAATAATACTTTGATTGATACAAAGAGGGTTGAGACTCTAGCTCCGGCTTTCTCTCCAACGCTCTCAGCAATCAAATTCAAAATTACACAAACTTTGGAGGAGGAAAAGGAGGCTGGACCGATTTTGACTACTCAAGGAGCTGAAATTTCTCCCTTAACAGCTTTGACGGCTGCTACTCATTTTAATAATGCTGAAGTTTTGGGGACTCACATAACAGAATCATCAACAAATTTGGCGGCTGATGATAATGCAAATGGTAATAGTACAATCCATGATAATTCTTCTCCTCCATCAGCTATTAGTTTGAATTTGAAAAAAACTATTCTTAAAAAAGATAATTTTTTTTAAGGAAAATTTTTCCTCCAGTTCAAAGCATGTCTTATTCAAATAACTTCAAGCATTGGGACCATAGAAAGAACTACCTAGAAGGAAGATGGCTAAACACAAAGAGAAGAATGGTTTGAAAGGTTCTTCTTCCTTTTTATCTCACTAATATGAAGAAGTATAAACCCGTGGATAGCAATAAAATAGAGATTTTTTTGAAGATAGAGAAATTGATAGTAAAGTTTGGCATAGTTTTACCAAACTTTTGGAATTTATTATTGAAATGTAATTTTATTTTTAGCATTCACTTCCATTTCCTTAGTTTAATTTGTTATTTTAAACTTTGCCTAATAGTTAATGAGATCTTTACTAATTCTTATTCTCTAACTAGATGGGAACTCTGGGATACTAATCAACGCTCGGGTTGTCTTAATCTTTGGTATCCCCTGCATCTCAACAGTTTCAAAATAGGAGATAGTGGATTTCATTACATTTATAAGAAGTTTAAATTAACAAATTTATTTTTAATAAGTTCCTTTTTTCTTGTTAAAAAAAGGAATCATTAGCTTCTTCTTCCTAGTTCGTGTTAGGTTTTCTTCGTTTTTATTTTAATGCAATTTATGCATTCTCTCAAAAAAAAAAAAAATAACAACAACTTTGGCATCAAACTTATCAAGTAGACAATATAGAATTTTATTAACTTTTTAAAAGTTTGAAACATCTTTACAAAATGTATATAATGATGTCATAATTTGAATAAACCTAGTATACATGTCTAATATCATATCATAAGGTTCCATACAAAAAAGTTCATAATCATGCATTAAAGTATTCAACCTGTATTTCTTGATTTCACAAGTGCCTTCGCATATAGTGTGTAATTTATCCCAAATTTTCTTGCCAGTTGTGCACGTGGATACAAACATACAATCTTCAAAATTTAAAGCATAGAGAAAATAGTTTAACGATTTACCATTCAATTGAGCATTGATTTATTCTTCCCTACTCCATTAATTAAAAGGAATATCAGTTTTAATTCTATCTATAACACGTTACGACAAAGAATAACCAGTCAAAATCATTTGCTACAATGATAATCAATTAATTGTATAAAAGTAGACCTACAAATTTTCCAAAAATCAAAAGTAATATTTTCAAATAAAGGTGGTCAGGTAATTGAATTTCCTTCTGCAATATTACGATTACAAAAATTAACCATGGATCAAAATTTAAAAGTTTTCAAAACTAGATTTTATAAATCTCGCTCTGATACCATGTGAAAGTGAAAGTTCGTTAGTGATGTTATGCCCTATAAAACTGGCCCAAGACTAACCAAGAGGGGGGTGAATTATTATTTTAAAAACTTTAAGCAAAGCTCAAAAAATTTGACAAACCAAAACACCACAAAACATACAATGCAGAAATTTAAGTACCAAAGCAGTAAAAATAAGAACACAAAGGTTTATAGTGGTTCAAGCAAATCGACCTACATCCACACCCTGGAGGTGCCCTAAGAGTATTGCACTACAATCGTGACTCTCCTTTAGCCCCCACAGCTAGGCGGAGAAGCCTATACAAACACCTCTTTTTTCTACACCCGGCAAGGCAGAGAACCTTCCTCCTTTTGCTTCCTCCTAAAGCAGGCAGAGAACCTCGATCACTTGCTAAAACTTACCTCTCCCAACCCTTCCAAGGACAAGAGACTCTAGGAAAGAAGAAGTGGAACAATGCTTGGAGCAACCCCTTGTGAATCCCCTCACAAGCTCCCCCTCACAAGATCCTCTCTCTCTCTCTCCCTCTATCTCTCTTTCTTCTTTAAGGTTTTTTAGGTAAAGATAGCAGCCAAGAATGTTAAAAAATGTTGAACAAGAGTTCTTAAATATAAGAGCTACAAAGGAACTCATTAATTGTAAGTTGCTGACTTTATTTTCCAGGACCCTATAGAAATCGTCCTGGCCGATCAGTACAAATCTCAGAAGATCGGCCAGAGCATCGCCCTAAATGCAAACTGGATGAATGAAAATTGTCTTCATCATCTTGGATGATCTCATGATCGTCCTGACCGATCAATTCAAATCAGAGGAAAATCATCCCGAGCATCGCCCTGAATTCATGCTGGCCGATATTTATCGTCAAGGAGCAACTAAGGATTTTAGAATAGATCATCCTAGCTGATTTTGAGATCGTCCAGGATGATATGATTGTATCAATCATCCTTAATTACCTCCTTGATTGTCTGATCAATTAAGGCATAATAGTGAATATCATCCAGGCCGATCAGAGATTGTCCTAGCCGATTACCAAAAATAAATAATATCTTAATTGTATATGGTGGCAATTTCTTTCTATTTTGAGTCTATCGTCCTGGCCGATACAAGTTTTGTCCAGGCCGATTGGCTAATGATGGCTGCCTTAATTAAAAACCCCTGATTAGATTTTTTTATTTTAAGCCAGATTGTCCAAGATGATGTAAATATCATTCGGGCCGATAGGAGTAAAAATAGGAATTCTAAGTCTCTCAAGTGTGTGTGTATAGGGTTTCTTTGCATTAGTCATACCAAAGATTACAATTGACTCAAGATGGGAAAAATAAATTTACGGACTGACTCAACCCTAATCGACCCATTCTTGAGCTGGCTCCATTTTTCCGTTCGATCTTTGATTCTTATAAAGTTAGTAGTAAAAGGCAGTCCAAGACAAGTAAGAGTGTTTGCCAATCATCAAAACATTGTTCATGGACCTAAATTTGCAACAATCTCCTCCTTTTTGATGATGGCATAACACTACAACAAATATTTTAAAAATAGCAGTATAACACACGAAATTGAAAGTACAAGAAACATCATAAAACTTCTCCCCCTTTTGACATCTCAAAAAGGAGGGAATTAAAAATTAAAGCAAATCACAAGACACCTCTTTTTTTTTACCAAGGCATGAAGATGATGTAGTATTTCATATGATTGATTTTAAAAAACTTGTGAGTTAATGAGTTAACAACATCAACAATCCAAAGAACGCTAGAATATCCGATCATGATTACCCTTAGCTCGCACTTTCTCTTAGGGTATAATCATCTTTTGAAATCAATGACCTAACTCAAAAAATTAATTGGATATGAGAAAGAAGAATCCATTCATTACTTGGTTTAAGAAAAAATATCTTATAGAATAATGAACCAAAGTAAATTTGTCACAATCGTAAAACAATCGAAATCAAGTCTTCGATACATGAAAACTTCTAAGTTTTAAAAGATTTCAAAAGAGAGAATAGCTTGCTTTTGAGTGGGCTCATTTTATGCCTCTTGTTACTTTGATTGGATTTTTGAGCAACTTTTAATTTTTGATAAACTTTTGTGTATATAATTTTCTTTTCAATTTGGCGTCATTGGCCTTTTTTTTTTGCAAGATAAATTCTCTTTTTTTAATCTCTTAAAAAAAATGCTCAGTTGTGAGTATATCTTCTATATATTAGAGAATAGGAGCTCTCTCTAACATAGGAAAGAACTATCCATAAAACAAAATCAATAACTAATGACAAGAGTAACAAGGAATCTTGATGTGACAAAAAGACTTTAAGCATTATAAATACAAGATAGATTTGCTTAAGCAAGTTTAGAAAAGATCTTAATTTTATACACAATATTTAATTTGAAATAGATTTATGATTAGAAAAGAAAACTATGCCACTAAAATAGGTTAGAGAAAGAGATACAATCAACGAAATGTTTTTACCATCTAATAGATTAAGAGATGTAAAACATTGACTACGAATTCTCAAAAACAAGGACAAGGCATACAATATCATTTAAGTGATGATTTTTGAAAGCTAAAATTAAGAAAAAAAAGAAAGCAAAAAGAAAGTAAATCAAATCAAGCAAAAACTAAGAAAAAAAGAAAGGAAAACAAAGAGAAAAAAGGAAGAACAACTAGAAGAAAAAGAACAAAAATAAAATAAAGCAAATAGAAGATCAAGTTTATGCAGTTATGTCTATCACACCCAATCTGGTCCTTAAAGAGCTGAAAGTGTCAAAGGCCAGTGGTTTAGTAAAGATGTTAGCCAATTGATTTTCAGTTGTCACATGTTATAACTCAATGTCTCCCTTAGTCACATGGTCTCTAATCAAGTGATGCCTAATGTCAATATGCTTAGTCCTTGAATGTTGGATAGGATTCTTAGAGATGCATATGGCACTAGTGTTGTCACAAAAGAATGAGATGGTGCCTACAAGTAATCCTAAATCCAATACCTATTTTTTCAACCAAAGGACTTGAGCCACACAACTTCTAAGAGCAATGTACTCAGCTTCAGCAGTGAAAAGTGCAAAAGAATTTTGCTTCCTACTAGACCATGAGACCAAAGATTATCTTATGAATTGACAAGTTCCTGAAGTACATTTTCTATCCACCTTGCATCCTATAAAATCAGAGTCAGAAAATCCAATAATCTCAAAAGAAGTGTTGTGTTTAGGATATCAAATCCCTAAGCTTTGGGTCCTCAAAAGATATCTAAAAATTCTCTTAACAGTTGTCAGGTGGGAATCCTTAGGGTCGGCTTGAAATCTAGCACAAAGGTAAACACTAAACATTATGTCAGGTCGGCTCGCAGTCAAGTAGAGTAAAGATCCAATCATGCCTCTGTAATTCTTCTGATCAATAGACTTACCACTTGGGTCATTATCCAATGGAACACTAAAAGTCATGGGAGTATTAATTGGCTTAGATTTATCTATCTCATACTTCTTCAAAATATCCTTTATGTATTTTGTTTGATTAAGAAAGATTCCATCATCCAATTATTTTATGCTAAATCCCAAAAACTAGGACAACTCTCCCATCATACTCATCTCAAACTCTCTACTCATTGTCTTAGAGAACTCATCACAAAGTTTTTTATTAGAACATCCAAAGAGTATATCATCCACATAAATCTGAACAATGAGCAAATTATCTCCAAATTTTTTTTTTAAAAGGTGGTGTCTATGCTCCCCTAATTAACAAACTCCCTTTCTAGTAAAAATGTGATAAGCCTCTCATACCCTGCTCTTGGTGCTTGCTTTAAACCATACAAAGCCTTTTTTAATTTAAAAACATGATTTGGAAATTGAAAACTCTCAAAACCTTGGGGTTGTTCTACAAACACATCCTCTTTTATTTCCCCATTCAAAAAGGTACTCTTGACATCCATTTGATAAACCTTAAATCCTTTATAATAGGCAAAGACTAATAGCACTCTAATGGCTTCTAATCTAGCTACAGGGGAAAATGTCTCCTCAAAATCTACCCCTTCTATTTGGTTATACCCCTTAGCCACCAATCTTGCTTTATTCCTAACCACCACTCCAGAATCATTCACTTTGTTCTTAAAGACCCACTTTGTCCCAACTACACTTTGACCCTTAGGTATTTCTACAAGCTCCCAAACTTCATTTCTGACAAATTGGTTCAACTCCTCCTGCATGGCTAAAATCCAAAACTCATCAGTAAGGGCTTAGTTTATGTTGGTGGGTTCAGTCATTGAGATAAAGGCAGAGTGGTTCACCTCCTTAATTCCATGTCTAGTCTTAACTCCATTAGAAGGGTCTTCTAAGATCAAATCATTGGGGTGACTTGTAGAGTATCTCTAATCTCTAGGTAAGGTGTGAGAAGGTCCAACCCTTTCCTCCATATCTAAATTTTTTACTCCTTGGGTGACATCTCCTACTCCTTCTATGTTTTGGTGACCTACTTCCTTCTCTAAATTTTCTACTCCATTAGTAATCTCTCTAATATCATCATCATCCTCAACTCCATGCTTTTTAGGATCAAACTCATCAAATACTACATGTGTAGTCTCTTCTACCACTAAAATTCTCTTGTTCAACACCCTAAAAGACTTCCCAACACTAGAATATCCAAAGAACAGTCCTTCATCAGATTTAGGATCAAATTTTCCCAATTGAGACTTCCCATTATTGTGAATGAAAACCTTACAACCAATGACATTAAGGTGAGAAATATTGGGTGTCCTACCCTTAAGGATCTCATAGGGTGTCTTTTTTAATTTGGCTTTAACATTCACCATATTCAACACATAACAAGCTGTGTTAACCGCTTCAGCCCAAAAGTATTTTGGAAGTGAATACTCACAAGCATGGCTCTAGCGGCTTCCACCAAGGTCCGATTCTTCCTTTCAGCTACCCCATTCTACTGAGGGGTCCTAGGAGCTGAGAAGTTGTGGCTAATCCCCTTATCCTCACAAAAATCTCCAAATCTATCAATCTCAAACTCTCCCCTATAATCACTATAGATGGTCAAGATCTCACAACCTAGCTTTTTTTGAATCCAAGTAGAAAATGTATTAAACTCCTCAAAAGTCTCATTTTTTTGTGTAAGAATTCTAGTCCAAGTAAACCTTGAGTAGTCATCAACAATCACAAATCCATAGACTTTTGGTCACCAAGTTGGTAGTGCTAATGGGTCCAAACAAATCCATGTGAAGTACTTCTAAAGATCTAGAGGTGCTAATGTCCTTAATGGGGTGAATGGTGGAGTGGACTTGCTTTCCTAGTTGATAGGCATCACAAAGGTGGTCTTTTGAAATCTTGAGTTTGGAGACACCTCTAACTAGGTTATTTTGGATCACTTTCCTTAGTGTTTTCATACTGCATGACATAGTCTCCAGTGCCACAACCAGGAATCATCAACCACTATTTTAAAAAAAATGAATCAGTAGATTCAATGTTATTTAAATCAAGCATGTAGACATTGTTGATCCTCTTTCCCTGCAAAATAGTGTTGTTACTTAAACTTACAATGCATGAATTTGTAAAGAATTGCACAACGAATTCCTTGTCACAAAGTTGACTTATGCTCAACAGGTTGTGCTTCAATCCATCTACAAGAAAAATATTTTCAATCATAAGGTTCTTGGAATTACCAATTATACCTGAGCCTACCACCTTCCTGGTGGTGTTGTCTCTAAGACTAACCTTGACTCTAGTCCTGGACTCCAGTAAAATAAACTAATTAGCATCACCAGTCATATGTCGAGAGCATCCGCTGTCCAGGTACCACATACTCTCATGAGGCCTTTTGTGAGAGCCCACCTGCAAGATTATCAAATGTCATATATAGGAACCCAAATAGGTTTAGGTCCCATCTTATGAAAAGTAGAATGCAATGCATGTGTGGTATGTTATGGATCATGCAACTTAGGTCTCCACACCCAATATGTACTATGGTGAACTGTGCAAGTGTGTGAGATTTGTCCTAGCATGCCACAGGAAAAACATCTAACTCTAGGAAAAGGGTTTCTTAAATGGTTTGAGTTATATTGCCTCTTCCTAAGTTTTGGCTTTTGATCAAAAGTAGGTGTCATCCTAGATTTCTTACATGTATCTAATTCATTCTCAATCCTCAAATTTTTCTCCATCTCTTTAGACTTTTTAAAATCAGAATCAAGTGAGGTGTGTGTGACTTTTAATGACTCATGCTCTTCAATTAATTCACAATGTTTTTTGTTTAACTCATCAAATTCATTAAGTAGAGCTATATGATTTGAATCAATTGTAGAATGATCTTTAGTCATAATTGCATGCTCTTTTTGTAACTCCAAAAATTCCAATTTTAAGCTTTTATGTGTTTTCTTGAGTTTCCTATATGATGCATGAATTTTTTCATAAACTTCAAGAAGTTGATCCTAGGAAAGTTCACATACCTCTTCTTGATCAAGATTATCGTCTACCATCAAGCACAATTTTATTGTCTCATCTTCTGATTCTGTCTCTGATGAATCCTATGTAGAATCCGCCCAAAATGCTTTTTGAAGTCTCTTCTTGTCCTTCCTGAACTTGGGTTTCTCCTCACCCTTTCCTTTGCTGAGTGATATTGAAGTGTAGGACAATCAGCTTTCACATGTCCGGGTTTTCTGCATTCATAACAGACAACATCAGAATATCCCTTTGAATATTTATTATCCTTACCTTTTCTCCAATGATGCTTTTGCTTCTTTCTTAGAAAGCTTTTGAATTGCCTTGTGATTAAGGAAAATTCATTGCTTTTAGACCCGGAAGAGTTAGAATCCGATTTGTGAGCCTCCAGTGCCACCATTTTCTCTTTCTTCTTCTCACCTACATCAAGATTTCTTTGATTCACTCTTTGCTCGTAAGCAATGAGTGAGCCAAGTAGGTTGTCAATCGAATAGGTGTTTAAATCCTTAGATTCAATTATAACAATGATTTTAGCATCAAACGACAAAGGCAAGCATCTTAAAATCTTGTTCACTTTTTCAAAATTTGAAAGTTCTCTTCCTAATGCATGTAATGAGGTAACAATCTGAGTGAATCGTGTATAAATTTTAGAAATAGATTCAGAAGGATTCATATGAAATAGTTCGTAGTCATGCAAGAGAATGTTCAAACGGGATTGTTTCACTTCGTTGGTTCCTTCATAAGTAATGCATAACCTATCTCAAATTTCCTTACCAGTTGAGCAAGTGAAAACACACATGTAATCCTCATATTTCAAAGCACAAAAAAAAAATAGTTTAAACATTTTGCATTCAATTGAGCTAAATCTCTTTCATCGAAAGTCCATTCAGTAAAAGCAACTTCCATTTTAATTCTATTAATTTCACACGAAGGTGGAGAATACCCTTCTTTAATAAGCATCCACATGTGATAATCAGTAGATTGTAAAAACTATACCATATGGGTTTTCCAAAAATCAAAAGGTAGGTTATACAACAAGGGAGGTCGTGTAATCAAATATCCTTCAGTAGTGTTACGATTCCCAAAGTTAGCCAAGGATCAAAATTCAAAAAGTTTTCAAACTCAGTTTTTATGAATCCCGCTCTGATAGCACTTGAAAGTTTGTTAGGGATGTTAAGCTCTATTGAACTGTTCCAAGACTAACCAAGAGGGGGGGGGGGGGGGGGGGGTTAATTGGTATTTTAAAAACTTTAAGCAAAGCTCAACAAATTTTACAAACCAAAACACCACAAAACAAATAATGCAAAAATTTAAGTGCAAAAGCAATAAAAATAAGAACACATAGGTTTATAATGGTTTGGTCAACTCGACCTACATCCACTCCCCGGAGCTGCCCTCCGAGTATTGCACTACAATCGTGACTCTTCTTTAGCCCCCACAGCTAGGCGGAGAAGCCTTTACAAACACCTCTTTTTGCCACAACCGACAAGGCAGAGAACCTTCCTCCTTTTGCTTCCTATTGAAGCAGGCAGAGAACCTCGATCACTTGCTAAAACTTACCTCTCCCAATCCTTCTAAGGACAAGAGACTCTAGGGAAGAAGAAGTGGAATAATGCTTGGAGCAACCCCTTGTGAATCCCCTCGAAAGCTCCCCCTCACAAGATCCTCTCTCTCTCTCTCCTTTAGGTTTTCTCAAGTCAAGATAGTTGCCAAGGATGTTCAAAAATGTTGAACAAGAGCTCTTAAATAGAAGAGCTTCAAAGGAGCTCATTAATTACAATTTGCTGACTTTATCGTCCAGGACGATATAGAAATCGTCCTGGCCGATCAGTACAAATCTCTGAAGATCGGCAAGAGCATCACCCTGAATGCAAACTGGACGATTGAAATTGGCTTCATCATCCTGGATGATCTCACGATCGTCCAGGCCGATCAGTTCAAATCAGAGGAAAATCGTCCTGAGCATCGCCCTGAATTCATGCTGGCCAATATTTATCATCTAGGAGCAACTAAGGATTTTCGAATAGATCATTCTGGCTGATCTTGAGATCATCCAAGATGATATGATCGTATCAATCATCCTTAATTACCTCCTTGATTGTCTAGTCAGTTAATGCATAATTGTGAATAACGTCTAGGTCGATCAGAGATCGTCCTGACTGATTACCAAAAATATAGAATACCTTAATTATTTATGGTGGCAATTTCTTTATGTTTTGAGCCTATAGTCCTGGACGATACAAGTTTCATCCAGGCCGATTGGATAATGATGGCTGCCTTAATTAAGAACCCCTGATTAGATTTTCTGTTTTAAGCCAGATCATCTAGGATGATGTGAATATCATCCGGGCCTATTGGAGTAAAAATATGAATTCTAAGTCTCTCAAGTGTATGTGTGTAGGGTTACTTTGCATCTGTCACACTAAAGATTGCAATTGACTCAAGAAGGATAAAATAAAATTACAGACTGACTCAACCCTAATATACCAAATCTTGAGCTGGCTCCATTTTTCTGTCCGATCTTTAATTCCTAAAAAGTCAGTAGTAAAAGGCAGTCCAAGACAAGTAAGAGTGTTTGCCAATCATTAAAACATAGTTCATGAACCTGAATTTGCAACAGAAAGTGCTCTGATACCACTTGAAAGTTTGTCAGGGATGTTAAGCCCTTATGAACTAGTCCCGAGCCTAACCAAGAGGGAGGCTGAATTGATATTTAATTATTCTTTAAATAAAAGAGAAAACTTTTTATATCTTACAGTAGAAACGAATTGAATCAATAATAAAAAGATCAATCAAAGATTTCACCCAAGAAGTTAATCACCATAAAATTAAACTGTGGAAATAATAAAGGAAAGAACACACAAGATTAATAGTGGTTTAGTCAAACGTTGACCTATGTCCATCCTCAGAGGCACCCTCCGTGTATTGAATTAAACTCAGTGTCTGTCATTTAGCCCCTACAACTTGGCGGAGAAGCCCATATAAAATCACTTCCAACTTCCCTAGTGTGGTGGAGTAGCAGAGTCCTTTGATACTAAAGATATCTTCTTCTTCCAAAACTTCCCTCAAGATGACCCTTAAATCCAGTTGTACTAAGCTGAGAGCTTGTCGGAGCAACCATGTGAAATGCCCTCCATACTCCCTTGAAACCCTCTCCAAGGATCTTCTCCCTCTCTCAAACTCCACCCTTTCATCTCTCCCTTTCAAGTTCTCTCTTCAAGTTTCCTCCAGAAGAACAAAGCTTCCATGGCTGCCAAAGATAATAATCAAGTGCCTTGACAAAGCTTAAATAGAGGGCTTTAAAAAAACCTTAAAAAATAATCTTGGCTATAAAAATTGTCTAGGATGATCATAGATGTGCTTTAAAAGAGGGCTACAGAAAATCCTAAAAACTCAATTCCGGCTCCTAATATCATCTAGACAATCAAATGA
The DNA here is from genome assembly GCA_016618105.1 of Dendrobium huoshanense. Classification (NCBI taxonomy): domain Eukaryota; kingdom Viridiplantae; phylum Streptophyta; class Magnoliopsida; order Asparagales; family Orchidaceae; genus Dendrobium; species Dendrobium huoshanense. Next base: position 4,942,128 of record CM028354.1, read on the forward strand.
TCATCCAGTATAATATGCAGAATTTGACTTGATAGTCCTAAACGATATCTGGATAGTCCTGAATGATCAATACAAATTTGTACAGATCATCTAGGAAAGTATTATGGATCGTCATTCAGAATTAGAAGAGAAATTATGGTATTTCATCTATGACGATTTAAGAAAATTAAGTATGTCGGCAAACATCGTCCGGTACAATATAAAGGTCATCCAGGATTATCTGATTGAAAATTTTAATCATAATTAATCCTCTAATCACGTGATCAATTTAGGCATGATTTGTGTTGATTGTCTAGGACAATATAGATCGTCCATAAGGATTAGAACAAAAATTTAATTGTAAAACCTTGCCTAAATTATCATTGACGGCTATTTTATAAGATCATAAAGGATCATCTTGAATGATTCAAAATTGTCTAGTGCGATTAGTTCAATGAGCTGATCATCCTTGATGATATAAATTATCCAGTACGACGAGTTCAAAACTTAAACTTCTAGTTTTGACTCAATCTCACTACCCATGAGTGTGTATGTGGATGGTCACCAAGTAAGTAGACACCCTTACAAGACTTGACTTAAGAAATAAAAAAATACATCAACGAATATTATAAAAAATTATTACAACATAATCTATTCTATCCAATCTTGAGCCTTGAATCTCTATTGAATGGTGCATGTTATTCCTAAAAAGTTAGTTTACAAACAAAAAAACATATATTACAAATACATATAGATAATAGAAAGTGAGTCACAATATTTATTATCATTAAAAAAATAAACTCATAAGCTCGAGTTGCAACAATCTCCCCCTTTTTTATGATGGAATATATTACTGGTTAAATTTGCAAAATTTAAAACATTTTCTGCTAATTTCCCCCTCACTAGAATAAAAATTTTAAATTAGAGGAAAACCATTTTTTTTATTTTAAAAAATAGTTACAAATATAATAATACGTTCTCCCATTTTGCCATTATCAAAAAGAGGAGGGGCACAAACAATCAGAATAATAAAAAAATTAAAAAAATAAAATGATCTCTAATCTAGTGAAAAAAAGTCTTAAAATTAGAAAGTTACCTCTTTATTTTATTTAAATACTTAGTAAGAAATATATTGATAAATCATAAACCATAAAGGTTGGAAATTTAGAAATTATTAATCCAACCTCATGTTTTTTAAAGGCTCAAAGTCTTTTTAATCAAATATCTAAATCAAGGAACAAATTAGAAAAAGAAACATAAATATTTTTAGAACTCCTTTCATAAAATATATCTAATAGAAGATTAATGCAAAAATTGGTGAATTAGAAATTATGATTTTCAATCTCAATGATCAAAAATATCAAGGAGTTTCTTAGGCTTTAAGAAGTACAATAAAGGTAAGCATTACTTTTTTGGGGCTCATTTTATACCTCTTGTCCGTTGTTTTACGCACTTCATGTGTTTTTTTAATTTTTGATACACTTTGTGCATCTTTCTCAATTTGGCGTCATTACACATCTTTTGATTTGACATCAATGGCCACTTTTTTTTTTAAAATATGCTACCTTTCTGAAATCTTAAAAACAAATATAAACCCATTTTATTAACAAAATGAACAACTTGATTAAGAAAATTATTAGGTAGATTCAACAACTTGCAAAAGATCCCTATGCGATAGACAAAATGTAGGGAGATGAAAAAGATCAGTTTCAAAATCAGATTTATAATATGATGAAGATTTTGAATAAAAAAAAAAATAATCTCTTTAAGAAAAGGGATAGAGAGACAAAATCACGATTTTTTTTTTCATTTGACTGTTTTTAAAGAAGTCATCCACAACTTACATAAGAATTTAAGAAGAATAAGAGGTAGGTTTTTCCTTTTTTAGAAAGGTAAAATGTATGTGTTGAACAGAGAGAACTTCACAAAAAGAAAAAAATAAAGACAAATTTAAAATTATAATGTAAAAGAGAAAGAACAAAAATAAAGAAATAAATAAATAAACCTAAAGAAAATACATAATTTAAACAAAAATATAATGAACAAAAATATGTATACACAAACAAATAAACACACAAACAATTGTTTAAACATCATCTTACTCCTAGTCTGATGATTTAGAAGGAAGGTCTTCCCAGGAGATTTTTTATTTTTTATTATTTTCCCATTTTACAATTTTCTTAGCTTTACCCTTTTGTTTTGCAAGAAGAGTTTTCAAATTAGGGCATTGATTTTTCATGTGTACAGGTTTTCTACATCCAAAGAAAATAACGTTAGAAAAAATCTTAACATTCTTACCATTTTTACCTTTATTCTACTTTGATTATGCTTTATTGAGTTTTCAATTTGCTTGATAAGAGATCACTTTTGTCACCAACTAAGCCACTTTTTTTCATGTTTTCAGCATTCAGCACTATCGTTTCACTTGCATCCAAAAGTCTTTGGCCCAAACTTTGATCGTAGGCAATGAGTGAGCCAATCAAATTATCAATAAAATAATCATTTAAATATTTTGATTTACAAATAATGATAACTTTTGTATCAAACTTATCAAGTAGATAACATAGAACTTTATTTACATTTTTAAAGTTTGAAAAATCTTTACCTAAAGCATGTAATGATGTCACAATTTGAATAAACCTAGTATAAATGTCTAAGATCATCTCATATGATTTCATACAAAATAGTTCATAACCATGCATTAAAGTATTCAACCTCGGTTGCTTAATTTTACTAGTGCCATCGAATTTAGTGTGCAATTTATCATAAATTTCCTTGTCAGTAGTGCACGTGGACACAAACATACAATCTTCAAAACTTAAAGCACAGAAAAAATAATTTTATGATTTAGCATTCAATTAAGCATGATTTATTCTTCTCTACTCCACTGATTAAAAGGAATATCAGTTTTAATTCTATCTATAACATGTGATGACATAGATTAACCAGTCAAAATGATTTGCCATAATTACTAATCAATTGATTGCAAGAAAGTAGACATGCAAGTTTTCTAAAAATAAAAAGTAATATTTTTAAATAAAGGTGGTTAGGTGATTGAATATCCTTTTGCAATATTATGATAACAAAAATTTGCTATGGATCAAAATTCAAAAGTTTTCAAAAACTAAATTTTATGAATCTCACTCTAATACCACTAGAAAGTGCTCTGATACTACTTGAAAGTTTATCAAGGATATTAAGCCCTTATGAACTAGTCCTGAGGCAAACCAAGAGGGAGGGTGAATTAATATTTAAATCTTATTTAAATAAAAAGAAATATTTTTATATCTTGCAAAAGAAATAAATTTAATCAATAATAAAAAGATCAATGAGAGATTTCACCCCAGCAATTAATCACAATAAAATTAAAGTGTGGAAATAAAAAAGGAAAGAACACATCAGATTTATAGTGGTTCAATCAAACCTTCACCTATGTCCACTCCTCAAAGGAACCCTCCGGATATTGTACTAAACTCAGTGTCTCTCCTTTAGCCCCCACAACTAGGCAGAGAAGCCCTTACAAAATCACTTCCACCTTCTCTAGTGCGGCGGAGTAGCCAGGTCCTTTGACACCAAAGATGTCTTCTTCTTCCCAAAACTTGCCTTAAGATAACCCTTAAATCTGATGGTACTAAAGTATGAGCTTGTCGGAGCAATCATATGAAACCCCCTCCACACTCCTTTGAAACCCCTAGCAAGGATCTTCTCCCTCTCTCAAATTCCAACCTTTCTCACTCCCTTTCAAGTTCTCTCTTTAAGTTTCCTCCAGAAGAATGAAGCTCAATGGCTGCTAAAGACACTTATTAAGTGTCTTGACAAAGCTTAAATAGAGGGCTTTGAAAAACCCCTAAAAATTAATCATGGTGACAAAAATTATCCAGGACGATTGCAGGATTGTTCTTGTATAATGTGCTTAAAAATAGGTCTCCAAAAAAACTAAAAAAATTCAATTATAGTGCAAAATATCATTACGAACGACCGCAGGATCATCTAGCACGATGTGTAGAATTTGACCTGATAGTCCTGGATGATATCTGAATAGTCCTAGATGATAAGTACAAATTTATACATATCATCCAAATTATATTATGGATCGTCCTGGATGACTAAAGAAAATTATGGTTTTTTATCTTAGAAAAATTAGGAAAATCAAGTATGTCAACAAACATCGTTCGGTATGATATACAGATCAAGAAGGACAATCTGATTGAAAACTTTAACCATAATTAATCCCCTATTCACGTGATTAATTTAGTCATGATTTGTATTGATCGTCCAAGATGATATAGATCATCCGGGATGATTAGAATAAAAATTGAATCATAAAACCTTAACTATGTTATCATTGGCGGTTATTTTCCAATATTATAAAGGATCATCCTGGATGATTCAAAATTGTGTAGTATGATTAGTTCAATGAGCTGATTGTCCAGAATAATATAAATAATCCAGTATGATTAGTTTAAAACTTAAACTTCTACTTTTGACTTAATCTCACTCCCCCTGAGTGTGTGTGTGGCTGGTCATGAAGCAAGTATACACCCTTATAGTTATTGAATCAAGAAATCAAAAAATATATCAATGAATATTATAAAAATTATTATAATATAATCTATTCTATCCAATCTTGAGCCTTGAATCTCTATTGGATGGTGCATGGTATTCTTGAAAAGTTAATATACACACAAATAAACATACATTGCAAATACTTGTAGACAATAGAAAGTGAGTCCATAATATTTATTATCATAAAAAAATATAAGCTCATATGCTTGAGTTACAACATTAGGTCTTCTGTTTACAAAAGATGATTTTGTCCAAAGAGAAGTCCGAGCAAGGGCTAATAGGATCGGCTATTCTATCATTTTTTTTATTTCGATGATGTTAACTCATTATTCTTTCTAATTTTTAAACTTAATCATATGGAGATTTTATCATATTCATGCTTTGATAAAAAAAATGCTTTCATTCTTCTTTTTCATCTTCTATTCTACATTTCTTTTTTGGCTTTTCTCCTCTTTTTTGTGATGTCAAAAGGAGTAGTGTTTCATAGTATTTGAGTTATTTTTATTGTATTATTTTACTTCTGTTTGTGTTTTAGTTAGGTTTGAATATTTTCCATCATAAAAAAGGGGAGATTATTGCGAACTTGGTTTTAGGAATTATATTTTTGATGATAACAAACATTTTTGTTACTTATTTTTTTCTACGATTTCCTTGCCTACTAACTTTTTAGGTTCACAAGAATAAATTACAAATCAAACCAACTCAACATTAGGTAGAGTAGGACTGTATTAACTTGTAATATATGTCAAGTGTCTTTTTCATTTTCTTGATTTCATTATAATAGTGTGGGTCCTGATGCTAAGTAACCTTGCACACACATTTGGGGGAAATTTTTTGTCTGACTGTTAGTGTTTTCAATTTTTATCACATCGTTAGGGATGATCTAAAAAATCATCATAGATGATCAATTAAAAATAGAAACCCTAATTAGGACATCTTGTTTAAGGCAACCACAACTAAGCAAATCGTCCTGGATAATATTCTCATCATCTGAGACGATAGGCTCAAATTAGAAAAATTCAACCACTAGATCTATTTAGGTATGTTTTACTTTTGGATATTATCCAGGACATCATCTTGAATGATGCAGTAAAATTATGCCTAAATTAGTTTGGTAAATATGTAAAGCAATTAAGGTTTGATTTCTAAATTATTTTGTATTGGACGATCACAAGATCGTTCAGGATGATCAGTTAAACAAACCTTTTTTCTTCTTGGACAATCAATAATCGGCTTGGCTCCATTCAGGGTGATGTTTTGGTGGATATGTGATGTTTTGTATTAATCATTCTGGATGATTAGGAGATCAACTTGCACGATCAAGGTTTTTTTTCATCGGCCAGACATCCATCCAGAGCAACATTCTAGATAATATGTGACATTTTGTACTAATCAACCCGGATGATCATGAAGATCATCCTAGATGATTAAGTTACTTTTTGATCATCCAGACATCCATCTAGGGTGATAGTTTGTATGATATTTGTCGACATAAACTAATCTTACAAGATGATATACTATCATCCTAAATGATCTGAATGAAAGAACCTTCCAATCATCCATACTCTCCAAAAACTTTATGGCTAATTGTGTTAAACAAAATGATTGTACGTTCGATTGTCCTGGACAATATTGGATGATTTGTTGCTAATTAGGGCAAATTTGGAGCCCTTGTTTAAAAGCTCTCTTATTTTCTCAAGAGAAAAATCTTTTGTTGTTGTCCTGACCTGAGAGAGCTAAGAGGAGAGGGAGAGCAAGGGAAAGAAAGAGAGGATCTTATGAGGGGGAGTTTGTGAGGGGTTTCACAAAGGTTGATCCAAGCAAGTATCCATGTCATCTTCTCTTGTTGTCATCCCTAATTCCTTAAGGTTTAAAATAGGTCTACTTTAGCAACTAATCGAGGTTCTCTGCCTACTTCAGGATGATGCAAAAGGAGTTGGGTTCTCTTCATATTTCAGGAGGAAGCAAAAAGAGTTGGGTTCTCTACCTCACTAGGGTTGGTGGAAAGGCATTTTTGTAAGGGCTTCTCCACCTTGCTGTGGGGCAAAAGGAGAGACACTATGTTTAGTGCAATATCTAGAGGAGCAACTCTGAGGAGTGGATATAGGCCAAGTTAACCAAACCACTATAAAATTTGGTGTGTTCTTTCTTATTGTGCTTTCACATTTAATTTTCACACTTTAATTTCTTTATTTATTATTTGGTTGTGTTTGTTATTTTGTTTAAAAAAAAATTTAAATACCAATTTACCCCCCTGGTTAACCTTGGGACTAGTTTATAAGGGCTTAACATCCCTGATGAACTTACATCAAAGATAAGAGGACATCCTAGGTGGAAAGTATCCTTTGTCCCCATGTGAGCATGTGGGAGTGTTTTGGACCATTTAATCAAGTTCCAAGGATTAGGATAGACCCTAAGAATGTTCTAGAGTCTGATTAAGTAGCTAGATAGGTTTATGAAAGAAGGGATTAAGCTTAAGAGGCCTTTTGACCCACTTTGACCTCTCTAAAGCCTTGGTTTGACCCTTTGACCAGTCCGCTTGCCATGGGGACATCTAAGGTCACAATAAGAGGTATTGAGCTATTAGTGTAATGTATTAGAGAATGGATTAATGGTTGGAGATTAAAACTTGAATGTTTAAAAGGGAATTTCAAGTGGTTTGACCAAATCTTATTATGTTGAATTTGTCAACTTAAGTTGATATTGATTTACCATTAATTGAGATTTGTTGAGCTCATGGATTAGAGTTGCTTTAGAGTTTGATTTGATAAAGGCTTGACCATAGATTAAGGTTTAATCATGATTAAGTTTTTAAAAAGTCAAACTTAATATGATTTAACTCCAAATAAATTTGAATGTATTTGAAACATGCCTTGAAAGGGGTTTGATAGTTTAAAAGGTTTGATTTGGTTAAATGGTTTGAAATGACCAATTTAAAGTTTTAACGGACTTGGGTCAACCTAAGTTGACTTGGTCAACTAGGTTGATCCAGGAGCTAGGTTTGGGCTCAACAAGTTTGAAATGATATTCTGAGATTGTTAGAGGTTGTCTCAGGGTCTGGGGGTCATTTGTTAAAAATTACCATAAGGAGCATTTTGGTCAAAAGGTGTTGACCTAGTTAATAAAGCTTGACTAGGGTTTGAGTTTAGGTCCATTACACTCCTAATGATGATTAGGATTCACTGTAAGGAGTTCTAGAGTTTGAATTTGAAAAGGGCATGTTAAAGTTTAGAGAACATTTCAAAATTCTACTTAAGTGAAATTTTTGGTCATTTTGAACTTAGGTCAACTGGGGGTCAAAGTGAGTTCACCAAAATATAGTTTAATGTTCAATGAGTCATAATCAAGGGTCTAGTAGTGATTGGAGGCTTTGGAGAAAGCTCCAATGTCAAAATCAATTAGATGGTAGGTATAGTGGCGTAGGCCGTTAATATTTAAAGATTTTATAGCATTTGGAAATCAATTAAATATTTGGTGTTAGAGAACTCAGAATGGGCTCAAATTTAAAGGGTTGCCTTTAGAGACATAACCTATCAATATTAAATTGATATATTCAAAATTTTAGGTCATTTGACTTAGGTTTGAAGTGTTTGAAAAATCCCTAAAAAGGGCCTCTTGAATACGGCCTTTGTATTTATGATTTTGGTATAGATTTCTATATTTGAGCTGGATACTAGATTTGATTGATTGAGTTTAAATTACCCTCATCTCTCATAACTAAATGGGTGATTATGAATGATTGGATAGGATTGAAGTTTGATCTTAGGCAAGATTAACTAGAGTTTGATCTAGAGATTTAATCGCCTAGGAGTCTAAACAAGTTTGAAGCTTGAGTGGGTTTGAAGTCTGGGTTGGTTTGATGTTTGAATAGAATTGAGATATATAAACGTTTGAAGTATTGGTTTGATTTGAATCAAGATTAATCAAAATTCAAAATTGATATAGGATATAGGTTGACCTAAGATAAGATGATCTTATAGTGTGGACTAACCAGAAGTATGGAATATATAAGATTTGAATTAATCTTAGGGTCTAGAGTCTAGAAAAATCCTAGGATCTAGAATCTAAGAGAACTCTAGAGTCTAAGAAGTCTTAGGGTATAGGGTCTAGAAGAATCCTAGGACAAAGATAGGTCCTAAGTTCTAGATTGGTCTGGGGAAATCCTAGGGTCTAGATAGATCCTAGGGTCGGGATTCATAAAGAATCCTAGGCTCTTGAAAAATCCTTATGTCTGGATAGATTCTAGGGTCTAAAGTTTAAAAGGATCCTAAAGTCTAGAGTGGTCTGGAGGCTAAACGGGTAGTCTAGGAATAGCCCTAGTGACCTCACGCAAAAATGAGGTTAACATATATTTATCTATGTGTTAACTAATATTTCATGTATAACATGTACGATTATTTGAAAATATAGGGCTCAAGATGGGATAGAATACGTTATGTTGAAAGTGTCTATAATTTCAGCTATTTAATTTTAATTTATTGAGTTAAGTCTTCTTAGGGTGTATACTAGCCTGGTGATTGTGCACACACACACTTGGGGAGCAAAAATAATTTTAAATATTTTAATTATTTTATACATCAAACTGTATGATATGGATTGCACTGTACAATCTAGTGTTACAAAAATTATTTAAAATATTTTATTTTTGAAAAAAGTAATTTTAAAATATAACTATTTATACATTACAAATACTACATCATACTAGAAAATCTGTTATAATTGGAAGCCCCATTCATTAAATTAGGTAAAAGCTTGAATTTGAAATGTTGTTCTATTTGTAATATATGAACCTAATCATAATGTACAATGTTTAAAATATTACATAATTTAATATAATGATTAATCAATCAAATCTGCTTAATTTTAATGTTGTAATCGTATTATATAAATTGGATCGTACTTATGATCAATATAGATAATATTTTGTGGTCTAATGATTCGTCTTGATGAATTGTATTTTGGTTGAACTAATCGTACTGTATGATTGGTCATTCAAACTGATGATCGTACAATACTAACAAGAAATTTTAACTAACCATATTGTATTAATTAAAGATCGCACAATACTAACATGTTAAATTTTGCACATTGCACTAGTTGATACTGTGAACATACTGTATGATCTTTGACGGTTGAATTAAATCTTTTGGGTTTTTTTAAGCCCATTATTTAGGTTTTCTCATAATACTTTATAATAGTCTTTTCAAAATTCATTGAGTTGTTTTGTTTTGACGAAATCTTGAAGAGAGAGCTTTGGGCTAGGGAGAGAAAGGATAAAGTTTGTAAGAGAGGGAGAATATCCTTATGGGCTTCAAGGGAGTGTGAGAAGGGGTTTTCACACTATTGCTTTGGAAAACAAGCAAATTAGTTCCTCCAAGAGTCAAGGTTTGTCTTGAGGGAAGCTTTGGGAAGAATACCACTTTTGTGTCAAAAGACCTGGCTACTTCGCCACACCATGGAAGGTGAAAGTGATTCAAGGTTCTCTACCGCACCAGGAGGGTGATAAGGAGTCCATGTTCTCTTCTGAAAGTTCGCAAGGGATGTTAAGCCCTATAGAACTGTCCCAAGCTAACCAAGAGGGGGGTGAATTGGTATTTAAAAAAAAATTTTTACTAAGAATGAAAATCACAAACCAAAATCTCACCACAAAAATAAAAGCGGAATTAAAAGTGCGGAAGCAAAAATAAGAACACAAAAATTTATAGTGGTTCGGTCAACTCGACCTACGTCCACTCCTTGGAGGCACCCTCCAAGTATTGCACAACAAAACATGACTCTCCTTTAGCCCCCACGGCTAGCGGAGAAGCCCTCACAAGAACCTCCTTTTTGCCACCCCGGCAAGGCAGAGAACCTACCTCCTTTTGCTTCCTCCTGAAGCTGGCAGAGAACCACAACCAAAAGCTAACTCCTTACCTCTACCAACTCTTGCACGGACTAGAAACTTTAGATGAAGAACAAGCAGAGCGATCCTTGAAGCAACCCTTGTGAATCCCCTCACAAGCGCCCCCTCACCAGATCCTCTCTCTCCCTCTCTCTCTCTCTTTCTCTCCTCAAGGTCTTCTCAGGTCAAGGCAGCAGCCCAAGGTTTTTAAAAATGTTGAACTTGAGCTCTTAAATAGAAGAGCTTCAAAGGAGCTCATTAATTGCAAGTTGTCGACTTTATCGTCCAGGCCGATATGGACATCGGCCTGGCCGATCAGTACAAATCAAAGAAGATCGGCCATAGCATCGCCCTGGATGCAAAACAGGACAATTGAAAATTTTCTTGATCGTCCAGGCCGATCTCACGATCGTCCTGGCCGATCAGTTCAAATCAGAGGAAAATCGTCCTGAGCATAGCCCTAGATACGAGCTGGCCGATATTTATCGTCCTGAAGTAACTTAAGGTTTTTGACTGGATCGTCCCGGCCGATCCTGCGATCGTCCAGGATGATATGATCGTATCAATTATGCTTAATTACTCCTTTGATTTCCTGAACAATTAAGGCATAATATGTGGATATCATCCAGGCCGATACAGGATCGTCCTGGCCGATAATTTAAAAATTTAGTATACCTTAATTATCTATGGCGGCTACTTCTTTCAGTTTTGAGAATATTGTCCTAGCCGATACATGTATCATCGAGGCTGATATGTTAATGATGGCTTCCTTAATTAAGAATCCTTATTTAGAATTTTTGTTTTAAGCCTAATCGTCTAGGCCGATCAAAAAATCGTCCGGGCCGATATGAGTGAAAACACAAATTCTAAGTCTCTCAAGTATGTGTGTGAAGGGTTACTTAGCATCAATCTCTTTGACCATTAAAAGTAGACTCAAGAAGTGAAAAAACAAAAGTACAGACTGACTCAACCCCAAACCTACGCAATCCTGAATTGGCTTCGTCTTGTTCGTCCGATCTTCGATTCCTTAAACGTTAGAAGCAACAAGCAGTCCAAGAGAAATAGTGTTTGTCAATCATCAAAACATAAACTATGAAAAATAGATTTGCAACAATCTTCCCCTCTCTGATGATGGCAAACACAAGTAGGAAAATATCCAAAAAATATATATATTAGAATTTCAAGGTTTCAACAACTTTTCCTACCACACACCCTACTCCCCCTTTTGTCATCACAAAAAGAGGGTCCAGATACAAAAGAAAAAAAACAAACAAAGACTAAAAAGCAAACTACAAAAAAAATAGGAAACAAACAACAAAAAACATAGACTAAAAGAACGAGGTATCCTGATCATCTGATGGAGGTGGGAAGGACATGTTGGATTGTCCTAGCATCTTTGAATAAAGAGCTAATCTCTCCAACATGGTAAGAGTGATTCACCGTGGACCAGTCAAGATTAGGATTAGAGGCGATTAAGTGCAGCTTATCCTCGGTGGTGGATAGCTGTAAAAGATCAACACAATCCTGATATGTGATTTCGACAGGGCATCGATTCACATAAGAGGTCAGGGCTGTGAAGGTAGGGTTAATGCGAATGTTTGCAAAAAACTTTCGAAGAAACTCGGAATTGAAAGGGAAGGAAAGAGACAGAATGAAGCAAAGGGAGGTGTGAGCGAAAAGATCCATTACCGGGTAAGAGATGTGGACAGGATTAATTATTCTGGAGACAGTTATCCCACACTCTTTGTAACGATGATAGGCAGCTTCATCTTCTGCTTCCCTGAACGAGGGTCAATCCTTGCCCTCGAAGAACTCCCAGAAGTTTGACGGACATGTTTCCCACCAGCCATAGAGAGGAGTTAGCAAGAAAACACAGTAGGAAAAAGCGTGGAAAGTGAAAAACTATGGCTGGAACGGCAAGATTTTAAAGAAACGGCCATATCATCCTGGCCGATCACAGAATCGTCCAGGCCGATATGGCTCAATAATTGAGTACAGGCCGATTGGTCAAAAAGGTGGTTCGATCGTCCGGACCGATCAGATATCGACCAGGCCTATTAGACACACGCGATCGGCCTGAGGAGTCAATCCGGACGACCATTAAAAAAGTAGATCGTCCGGGCCGATTAGGTGTATCGTCCAAGATGATGCATAATAATTGATCGTATTGGCCGAAGTTAAAATGTTTTAAATCATTACCACGTTTATCATCCAGGACGAACAGTGGATCGGCCCGGTCGATTTTCCAATAATGGATTGTCTGGGGCCGAATTTAAAGATTTAAATATGCTGACACGTTGATCGTCCAGGATGATCCAGTGTATCGGCCAGGACAATGCACATAAATTGCATTGGCCAAATGAAATATTCTATCAGCCAGGACTATCATCATGATTGCAACAGAGTTTGATCAGATCGTCCAGGACGACATAGGATTGTCCAGGACGATCAGAGACAGCAAGCACAGAAAAGTTCAGCAGATGGATTTTAAAAAGAATTTGCCCTATCATCCAGGACGATAAAGGTATCAGCCAGGATGATGTAACTAGAATTTGAAACAAAGGAATATATGGTGATGATCAAGGCCCTCAAACAAAAAAACAAAAGAAAAATAAACAAAAAACACAGTAATAGAAAGCAAAAATACAAGAAAAAAAAAAACGAATATTTTTGGATTTTAATTTTTCAAAATTTTTTTTGTTTTATGGAGGCAACATATGAGAATTTTTCAAAAAGTTAGACTTTTAAAGTTCCAAGAGATCAAGGAGTTTAACAAATCCCAACCAGAAGAAGATAAAACATCTGATTCTGTTAACCCTAGATCGGACATCCTTCAGGGTACAAAATTCTTTTGGAAAATAGAGGCCTAACTCATAATAACTAAATAGGATAAGAAGATCCATTCAAAACTTGTTTACAAAGAAAATATCTCATAGTTAATAAAACAAAGTAATTTTTTTCAATCATGGAAATTGAAATCAAGTCTTTGAATGCATCACATAATCAATGAGTTCTCTAAGTTTTAAGAGTTTTAGCGAAGAGAGGATAGCTTGCATTTAGTGGGCTCATTTTATGCCTCTTGACACTTTGATTGGCTCTTTCAGCATCTTTTGATTTTTTGATACACTTTTGTGTATATAGCTTTCTTTTCAATTTGGCTTCATTGGCCTCTTTTCCTTTTTGATTCTTGCAAGCTAGAAACTCTTTAATATACCCTTAAAAAAAAACTTAGTTGTGAGTATATCCTCCAAATATTAGAGAATAGGAGCTCTCTCTCTAACATAGGGAAGAACAATCCACAACACAAAATCAAAATCATGTGATAAATGCAATGGCAAGATTTCAAAAAACTTGAAAGATATATAAGAACTTTGGCTATTATGCATAAGATAAATTGATGTAGCAAGATAAGAAAAAGGATCTTAATTAAAAAACCATTGGTTAGAATGAGTTTAGACTTTTGTTTAGAGAAGAAAATCATACCACTAAATAAGGTCAGAAGGAGGGAAAACATCAACAGTATTTCTCCCTTTAACCAATTTAGAAAAGCTAAACACTATCTCCAAAACTCCAAAATCTAAAAGCTTGAAAAAAACTCACCATATGTGACACAAAAAAAGAAAACAAAGCAAACTAGAACAATACAAAGCAAGCACAAAACAACACAAAAATAGAAACATACAACACAAAAACTAAAAATTTCAAGAAAGTTATAAGGCAGTGAGTTTAAGCAATTTTTGAGCTGCCAGCCTCCTTATGTAAATTTATCCTATGCTCCCACGAGGTCTTTGGTGAGAGCAACCCTACAATACTCAACAACAATCAGATTTAGGAACCCAAAGAGGTTTGGGCCCCTTCTTAGGAAAAATAAAGTGCAATGCAGATATGGTATGCTGTGAATCATGCATCTTAGGTCTCCACACCCAATGTGTACTACGGTGAACGGTCCAAGTGTGTGAGATGTGTCCTAGCATGCCACATGAGAAACATCTAACTCCAAGAAAAGGGTTTCTTAAATGGTTTGAGTTGTAATGCCTCTTCCTAGATTCTGGCTTAAGATTAAAGTAGATGTCATCTTATTTTTCTTAATTGTATCCAAATCATTTTGAATCCTCAAGTTAGTTCTTTTTAATGCCTCATTATCAATCCTCAAATTTTTCTCAATCTCTTTAGATTTCTTAAGATCAGAATTAAGTGAGGTGTGTGAAACTTTTAATACCTTATGTTCATTAATTAATTCTGATTGCTTTTTGTTCAATTCATCAAGAAGATCCATGTGATTAGAATCAATCGTTGAATGATCTTTAAGAATGACTTCATACTCTTTATGCAAATTTACAAGTTCCACTTTTAAGCTAGCATGTGTCTTCTTAAGTTTTTTGTATGATGCATGGATTTTTTTATAAATTTCAAATAATTCATCATAGGTTGGTTAACATACCTCTTCCTCATCACTTTGCTCAAGATGATCTTCCCCTATTAAGCACAGGTTTGTTGTCTCTTCCTCTGGTTTAGTTTCAGAGGAATCAGTATCAGATTCTGCTCAGAATGCCTTTTAAATTCACTTCTTCTTCTTCTTAAACTTAGATTTTTTTTCAATCTTTTCCTTGCTTGTGTTTTCTTGAAGTGTTGGGAAATCAGATCTCACATGTTCAGGCTTCCTGCATTCAAAACAGACAAAATCAAAAGATACTTTAACATGTTTATGTTCCTTACCTTTTCTCCAACTTTGATGATGCTTTTGTTTCTTCCTTAGAAAGCTTTTGAATTACCTTGTGATGAAGGCAACTTCATTGCTTTCAGACCTAGAAGATTCAGAATCTGATTTGTGTGCCTTCAGTGCAATTGTTTTCTCTTTTTTCTTCTCACCTGCATCAAGATTTCTTTGATTCACCCCTTGCTCGTAAGTAATGAGTGAGACAAGTAAGTTATCAATAGAATAGGTGTTCAAAACCATAGATTCAGTGATTGCAGTGATTTTAGCATCATATGACGAAGGTAAGCATCTTAAAATCTTATTTACTTTTTCATAGTTTGAAAGTTCTTTTCCTAGTGCATGCAGTGAAGTAACTATCTGAGTAAATCTTATATACATGTCAGAAATCGATTCATGAGGTTTCATACGAAAAAGTTCATAGTCATGCAAGAGAATGTTCAAACGGTATTGTGTAACTTCATTAGTACCTTCATAGGTGATGCACAATTTATCCCAAATCTTCTTACCAGTTTTGCAAGTAGAGACACGCATGTAATCCTCAGATTTTAAAGCACAGAAAAAATAGTTCAAACATTTTGCATTTAATTAAGCTAAATCACGTTCATCAAAAGTCCATTAAGTAAAAGATATTTCAGTTTTAACACCATTAATTTTATGATAAGATGGAGAATAACCTTCTTGAATAAGCATCCACATGCGATAATCAGTAGATTGTAAAAATTTTGACATGCGGGTTTTCCAAAAGTCAAAAGGTAGGTTATCAAATAGGGGAGGTCGGGTAATAGAAGACCCTTCCATAGTGTTACGATTCCCAAGGTTAGCCATGGATCAAATTCAAAAAGATTTCAAACTTAAATTTTTGAATCCTGCTCTGATACCACTTGAAAGTTCGCTAGAGATGTTAAGCCCTATAGAACTGTCCCAAGCTAACCAAGAGGGGGGGGGGGGGGGGGGGTGAATTGATATTTTAAAAAAATTCTTTTTACTAAGAATGAAAATCACAAACCAAAATCTCACCACAAAAATAAATGTGGAATTAAAAGTGTGGAAGCAAAAATAAGAACACAAAAATTTATAGTGGTTCGGTCAACTCAACCTACGTCTACTCATTGGAGGCACCCTCCAAGTATTGCACTTCAAAATGTGACTCTTCTTTAGCCCCCACGGCTAGGCGGAGAAGCCCTCACAAGAACCTCCTTTTTGTCACCCCGGCAAGGTAGAGAACCTACCTCCTTTTGCTTCCTCCTGAAGCTGGCAGAGAACCACAACTAAAAGCTAACTCCTTACCTCTACCGACCCTTCCACGGATGAGAAACTCTAGACGATGAACAAGCAGAGCAATCCTTGAAGAAACCCTTGTGAATCCCCTCACAAGCTCCCCCTCACAAGATCCTCTCTCTCTCCCTCTCTCTCTTTCTCTCCTCAAGGTCTTCTCAGGTCAAGGCAGTAGCCAAAGGTTTTTAAAAACGTTGAACATGAGCTCTTAAATAGAAGAGCTTCGAAAGAGCTCATTAATTGCAAGTTGCCGACTTTATCGTCCAGGACGATATGGACATCGGCCTGGCTGATCAGTACAAATCAAAGAAGATCAGCCAGAGCATCGCCTTGGATGTAAAACAGGACGATTGAAAATTGGCTTGATCGTCCAAGCCGATCTCACGATCGTCCTGGCCGATTAGTTCAAATTAGAGGAAAATCGTCCTGAGCATAGCCCTGGATACGAGCTGGCCGATATTTATCGTCCTGAAGTAACTTAAAGTTTTTGACTAGATCGTCCCGACCGATCCTGCGATCGTCCAGGACGATATGATCGTATCAATTATCCTTAATTACTCCCTTGATTTCTAGAATAATTAAGGCATAATTTGTGAATATCGTCCAGGCCGATACAGGATCGTCCTGACCGATAATTAAAAAATTCAGTATACCTTAATTATCTATGGCGGCTACTTCTTTCTATTTTGAGAATATCGTCCTGGCCGATAAACGTATCGTCCACTCCGATATGTTAATGACGGCTGCCTTAATTAAGAATCCTTATTTAGACTTTCTGTTTTAAGCCTAATCGTCCAGGCCGATCGAAAAATTGTCCTGGCCGATATGTGTAAAAACAGAAATTCTAAGTCTCTCAAGTATGTGTGTGAAGGGTTACTTAGCATCAGTCTCTTTGACCATTACAAGTAGACTCAAGAAGTGAAAAAACAAAAGTACAGACTGACTCAACCCTTAACCTACACAATCCTGAATTGGCTTCGTCTTGTTCGTCCGATCTTCAATTCCTGAAACGTTAGAAACAACAAGCAGTCCAAGAGAAATAGTGTTTGTCAATCATCAAAACATAAACCATGAAAAATAGATTTGCAACATCTTCCTCACCAGGAGGGTGAAAAGGAGACAAAGTTCTCTGCTTGTGAAAGGAGTATGACCCTCTGCCATAGCGGATTAGTAGAAGAGAGTTTGTAAGGGCTTCTCCGCCAAGCTGTCTGGACTAAAGAAGAGTCACTAAAGAATTTCAAGGAATTCTTAGAGAGGAGGACTCTAGGGAGAAGATGTATGTTACAGTTTGGCCAAACCACTATAAATCTAGTGTGCTCATTCTAATTTTTACTTTCTACACTATCTTTTGCATTTTATTTACATTATAACTACTTAGAAAAATTTGTGATTATTGTTTAGTTTCATAAATCAAGATATCATCATAGTTTAATCAAAATTTTTTTTAAAATTATTTTTTTGCAAGTAATTAAAATATGATATTTTTTATTCTTCTGAAATGTTTCAAAAATATTTTTATTATTATTTTAAGTTAAGAAAAATATTTAAATTATCGATTCACCCCTTCTTGGTAAGCCTCAGCTTGTTCCTTAAGGTCTAACAACCTTCACAAACTTTTATGACCTACCTAGAATTCTTTCTAGTGACCCAATGATTAGAAGGTGACCACTTTTCAATCATATAGGTCCCAGTCAAAATCAAATCCAATCCTAATCAAATTCAATTCTGCTTTCCAATCTCCAGTTAAACCTTTAATAAACCTTTAAATCATATCCAATCAATCTCAACTGCTCATTTGGTTGTCATTATGATGGATAACTCAAACTCAACCATTCAAGTAAAAAAATTGAATCCAAGTCCAAATTTCCAAATCAAATCCCAAGGTTAAGGTCCCAACTCCTTAAATCCTTTTTAGGTGATTTTTCTATCACCTTGAAACTCTGTCAAATGACCTCTAATTTGGGATATATAAAGTGAACATTGTCTAGATATGTCTCTTTAATCAACCAACCAAATTTTATCTCATTCTAAGGCCCCTATCCCAATAAACTAAACTAATTTTCAAATGCTACAAAACAATCAAATATTTATAGCCTGTGCCACTGGACTTTCCATTCAGTAGAATTTTATCTTGGGACTTTTTCCAAACCTTTTAATCACATCTTGGGCCCTTTTCGTGACTTATTGACCAGTAACCTACATTTTGTTCGACCTCGTTTTACCAAATATTGATCTGTTTAAAATGATAAAAATGACCTTCAAAAGGATTTTTTGTGTTTTCCCTAAAACAAAACATGGCCTGCCAATATCAAACTTCAAAACCTATTCAAATGGATCTTAATTATAATTAACAACACATTAGACCTAGACTCATCCTTTGGTTTGACATGGTTGACCAAATCAACTATTGTTGACCAAAGTAGCCCATAAGGGTTTAAACATCCATTTCAAACCAAATGAGCTCCCCTTGACTTGGGACCACTTCCATTGAGTTCATATGATAAATTTGAACTCAATGGACCCAACCATTGATCCTAGGTTAACAGTGTTGACTAGGTTTGACAAAATATACATATACCTTCCCCCTATTCAGACCCTTTGACCAAGGCCTTATCAAGCCAACCCAAACCAATGGCGTGACTCATTAGGTTTCTAGGAGACCCCTTTTGAGGACCCAATACTTAGAACCACTTGGCTTAGCCATTTAGCTTGACCCAAGTACCCAATGAGAGGTTTCCCACGAGCCAAATCCCACTCCAAAATAAATTAGATTAACCTAATAGTGGCATTAGGCCCCCATGACCTAACAAACCTTTCCTCATTGATCGTGTCTTTTAATCAAATTAGGTTAGTAATATGGATAACCCAAAGTGGTTAAAACCATTATTGGTTGAGCCAGTTCTCAATCTAAGTCCCACCAAGCCAAACCAACGCCTCTATTAGGTGGCTAAGTCCAACACATCTACCCTAGTTTTCCCCAACCTTGGGTTAACATTAGTTAACCCCATAGGTTAGCCTAATAGGGTCAACACCTCTTTGTCACAAGCCCTCTTCCACCTCAAACTCAATTAGATCTAATTGGCACTTGCATTGGATATCAATTGACCCAATGTACCTTCCACCTCAATCCCACCACCTAGCTTGACCTAGGTCACGCCCAAGTTGACCCAAACCATGCAGTTTTGGGTTGACTTGAGCTCATTATAGTGATCAACTTACCTCCTGCCTGATTGAGCTCATGGATTATTGCATCTCAAGCTCACAAGTTTATATTTTTGAAGATAACAAATATTATGGCTCACATCCATTTATCTACTTGTATTTGTAATATATTTTTGTTTGTGTGAACTAACATTTTAGGAACACCATGCAACATCCAACAAAGTTTTAAAGCTCAAGATTAGGTAGAAAAGGTTATGGTATAATAATTATTGTAATATTTATTTATGTGTTTTTTATTTCATGAATAAAGTCATATAAGGGTGTAGGCTTACTTGGTGACCATGCACACACACACACACTAAGGGGGAGTGAGATTGAGTCAAAACTAAAATTTTAATTTTTAAACTTATCATACTATATAATCAGCTCATCTAACTAATCTTACTGGATGATTTAGATCGTCCAGGATGATTGGTTATGATCATGAAAAATAGCTGCCAATCATAATTTAGGGAAGATTTTGAATTTCATTTTTTTTATAATTGTTCTGGATGATCTATGAAAATGATGCCTAAATTGATCCTATAATTTGGGTACTAATTATGGTTAAATTGCTTGATTAGATTATATAGGATGATCTTTGATATTTCATGGGGTGACCCTCAATTATATTAGACAAAATACCATATTTTTTTCTTTTAATCATCTAGAACAATCCACAATGTCATATAGGATGATCATTATAAAATTGAACTGAACGTCTAGAACTATCTTGAGATCATCAAGGATTATTAGGTAAAATTATACACGTTGTACTAGATAATTATGAGATCATTCAGCATAGTATTTGGTGCTAGAATTAAGTTTTAGGGTTTTCTAAAGCCCCATATTTAAGCACGTTATACTGGAAGAACATGCGATCATACTGCACAATCTTTGTCACCATAATTGATTTTTATGATTTTTCAAAGCCCTGTATTTAAGCTTTGTCAAGGCACTTGGTAAGTGTCTTTGGCTGTAATTATTTCTTTATTATTTTGTAGAATACTTAAATAGAAAACTTCAAAGGGAATGAGGAAAGGGTGGAGTTTGAGAGGGAGAAGATATTTGGAGGGGTTTTGAAGGGAGTGTGGAAGGAATTCACATGGTTACTATGACAAGCTTACACCTTAGTACCATTAGATTCAATGTTTGTCTTGAGGAAAGTTTTGGGAAGAAGAAGATCGCTTTAGTGTCAAATGCCCCAGTTACTCTGTCTCACTGGGGAAGGTGGAAATGATTTCGTAAAGGATTCTTTGCCTAACTGTGGGGGCTAAAGGATAGTAAATAAAGGTTTAGTGAAATACTCGGAGGGTGCCTTTGAGGAGTGGATGTAGGTCAGGTTGGACCAAACCACAATAAATATTATGTTTTCTTTCTAATTCTATTTTTATGGACTTTATTTTCTGCATTTATTTTAGATATAACTACTTAGTTGAAAATCTGTTATTGATATTACGTTGTATTGATTATCTATTTTTAGATGTTAAAAAAGCTTTAAGAATGGGATTTTTCTTTTTGTTGAATGAAGGTTTTTTCAATATCAAATTCACCCCCCCCCCCCCTCCTCTTGGTTAGCCTTGGGACAAGTTATTTAGGGTTTAATACCCCTCACAAACTTTCATGGATGAGTTTGCTTAATCCCTAGCTTCCTTTCCAGTTTTACTTGACCCAACCCATGGCTAGCGACGACTGGAACAAATGAGAAACACGTTCCAGTGGACCCCCCCCCCCCCCACTTCCTTGTGCTCCTTCCAAAGGCTTCCAAAGCTTTGTTTTGCAAGGATTAAGCTAAGAAAGCTCTAGGATGATGTCCCCTTCCACCTGGAGGCCATTGAACAGCTATGCCGAATGACCTCGACTTTCCAAGCTCAAGACTAACACTTGAGTAGGGCACCCTCACTATAGCCCCTCATTCAAATCCATTATTTTGAAAACACTCCCTAGGGCTCCCTAAGTATTTTCCCCTTGATCCACAGCTTCCCATCCCTCTCTAACTAGTGATTTGAGCAAGCTCAGATGAAACCCATCAACATCCTGCTCTAAGTCCCATCCTTGGACATCCTTCGATCTTAGTGTCTAAAGAAGAAACCTTTATCTTCATCTCCTCAAGCATCAATGTAGAAAAATCCATTCATTTCATCTTCTTAAGCTTCCTGATAGAAAACCCATTTGTTGTGGCTTTCTATATGTGAGAACCCTTTTTCGAGCTCCATATCAAGATAGTCTAAGTAAGTGTGAAGAGAACTTCCAATCAAACTGATTTCCCTCATTAGATTGAAAGTCCCCATTATCTTGATCTTTCCTATGAAATTTTAAAGGAGGTCACTAGAGGGACCTCTAAGATTATACTAGAGAACATCTATGCCTTCAAGTTCATGTGAGAGGTTTAATACACAATCCTCGACATTGATTTCAATCAATGATTTGGATTAGATCCCCGGGTTTTACAGCCCATTTAATCACAACCACTCAATTAATGATCTAATTGATGTAATCAATCTAGCATTTTCATAGTCTGGAAGTAATTATAGCCCCATAAATTAGACAACTCTTCATATTAAAGTGCAATCCAACTGTGTAAATCTAGATTTAATTAATTCAAAAAACATATGAAACTTAAAAAATCATTTCTTCTTACAGACTTAGCCAATTTCGGTGCCTTTGGTTCATTGGAAAGACCTTAAGGAGATCTTTAAAAGACTTGTAGTCTCAAGCATAGATTTTACATGAAACTTAGTAAATTTTAGTAACTATCATGGGTGTGTTTTAGATCATTTTCTTGGTATTGAATTAAACATAGCTTGGGAGCTTGGGAAATTAAACTTGTGCATGTCTCTAATTTTAAAATGTTTAAGGGTACCTTTGAGTTGATTTGGGATTAGTGGTCATAGTTTAACCCCTAAATTTAAATTCAATTTATGAACTTTCCAATTGGAATTAGGATTTTATTGTTTGTTTGATGATTATGGTTAGGATAGACAGTTTAGAGCCATTGATTTCATCTCCCTCAAAGCCTAAGATAGTGACTTAGGATTTTTTGAAGGTAACCTATATGATGCATGCAGTGTTTTTTTTAAGCACCTTAGAGAGTTCATCTTGAGCCAAAATTCAAAGTGATTGGACCTTGGGATCAGTTGATCTCATGGTCTAACTTTCACTAGAAATAGAATTCATTTGACTTACCTACTAAGAACCCCAAAATCTCGCCTTAGATTTGGTATAGAAATTTAATAAAATCATAATTAATTTTTAAAAAATCCTAAAAAACTAAAAAAAGTGCTCAAATCTCTTATATTTAAACCCTTACTCCAAGAAAATAAAAAGCCATATAATTAGTCATCAGTTATAACACTAATTTAATAATTAAGGTAAATTGATGAAGAATTAAATTAATTAGTTAAATATTTAAAAACTCTAAAAAAATCCCAAAATACTTGTAAACATCCCCTTAGGTCATTCCTGGCCTTTGGAAATGTTTATAAGAGGGTTAGGATTGATTTGGATAAAAATCTATAAATCCCCTTAATTATACTATTTTAAGAAATCCAAAAATAACTTAACTTTGAAATTTGACAAGTAATTCTAGAAAAAACCAATTTAATCAAACTCAAAGCCGTTCAACTTCAATTAAAATATAATATTTTTCTAAAAATGTCAAACCTCCAAATTAAATTAAAGTCAAAAAGTCAACTCTCCTATCAACCATAGTTTAAAACTAGGTTAAAACTTTAGAAAATCATAACTTAATGTAGAAAATTCCAAATTGAGCAAACTCATAGTCTAATTACTCATCTTAAGATCTAGTAATTGTGAAAAAATATTCAAATTCTAAAAATTACTTTTATTTTATAATTCAACTTTTAAATCTTTAATTACCACAATTAAACAACTCTAACAATCCCAAAATTTAATAATTTACCAAGAATTCAAGAAATTTCTAATTTAATATTTCAAACTAGTAATCAATCAATTGGATTAAATCTAGTCAACCTTCAATTTCAAACTATCTGAATAAACTTTACTAACCCTGATTACTACTGGGTAACATAGGCCTATGAGGCTATTAGCATAGCGCCAAGGAAGATGAAATAAATTTTATGGCCTCGGTGAGTAACAAAAGTAGCAATCTTTTAATTATGAAAACATGCCTAAATTAAGCTTTTGCACACACTTTTGATGATTTACTAGGAAAACCAACTCTAGTCTAAGCTAAAAAGGTGTTTAATTTTACTACAGTGTACCAGGTTCTTTGAGTTTTTATTTCATAATCTGATTAAAAATTGATTGATAAGATTGCTTATTTATTTTAATTATAATTCGTGAATTGATGGGATGGGTGATAGAGCAACCTTAGGTTAGGAATGAACTAATTTATCACAAGAGTTTTTGCAGATGGACACGCTTGTGTAAGGCATTAAAAATGGGAAAGATTAATAATAAATACAAATGCCACAAGTGCTTCTACAGCTTAGTCCTTAATAAATAAGTACATGACCAAGTGTGACATATGTTTTAATGTAAATATATAAACTACTTGTAATTGATTTGATTTCAAATGTTTAGGATAATCCTATTGAAGAGTCTTGATTTTCCTTTTTAATATTGATGTAATTTTTTTAAAGTTAAGAGTTAAGAAAGTTAGATATTTGAGTCAGGATACATGTTTTTAAAATTTGATTCCAAGAGGAAAGGATACCTCTTTGGGGATAGTCCTTTTCCATTGGAATGCCCTGTTTGGATAATTTTAATACCCAAAATCATAAGAATAACCTGCCCTTCGGAGAAAGTGTTCATGGGTATTCAGATGCAATGAATCAATGAAGCTCAAATAAGAGGAGGATGACGAGTTCAAAATAAATAATATCCCATTAAAAGTAAACATACATCAATCATATGATTAGAATACAGGTTTGTGGTTAGTGGTACCCGACCACTTTTAATTTATGTAATTTTTGCGTTGTACAAAAAAGATAAATTGTTTATAGACATTTATTTAATTGATTTAATTTTATTGATTTTTTTATTTAATTTGATTTTGAATAGGTTGCTTAATTTTCTTAGCTTTTTTGGTGATTACATATCATTTTTCTTTTAGCTTGGATGTGCGAAGGGCATGAGAGTATGCTATAAAAAACTTTTCTACTAAAACTAATTAAAATTTTTAGGTTTACAAAAAAACTCTATTAATCTAAGAAGTAAGCCCGTAATCATTGGGAGTATATATAATTATATTAATTTACTTCTCTTCCTTGTTAGGTAGTACTTCACCTCTTATAGGTTCTAGCAGAAAAACTAGCCTTAAGGGTGTAGATTCGTCAAGGATATACTTTTCAATCTCTTGGAAATAATAATTTTTAGGCCTTTTTTAAAACTTTTTCTTACACTTTTTATGTATTTAGTCATCTTGATCAGCATGCATTGCATTAGAAACTAATTAAATGAGCTTAAAATTTTAGTTGCATTTGTTTCAATCATTCTCACTCAGCATATTTTAGGGGACCAATTAGGATCTACTCTAGACATTGGTCCAACTTCTCAAAAACTTTACCAATAATGTCCCTACCACTCTTTCATAAAAAATGATTAGACTCATGGATTTTAATTAACTAGGTGGTTAGCTAGCTCTCCAATCAAGATCGGGGTAAGTCAAAATTTTGCAATACATTACCTAGGTTTGGGCTACTGTGTTATAGTTTAGAATTTAGATTTAGGATTTGGGGCAAATTTTGAATCTTAAGACCATAACCTCCAGGAATATAATCCGAAATTTCTAATAAAGTATTCAACTCAAATTAAAGACTCTCTCAGTCCAAAACTTAAAGCCCAACACTTAGCTTAGGTCAAGACATTTCTAAATTGTTTTAAAAATCTCAAAGCATCTCTTATCTCTCCTCTACTGACTCTAGAAATAAGTTTTCAAACCTCAATCAAATTCCTATTGTAACTCCAAATTCACCTCCTTCGATATCACTCCTAAGAATTATCTTAAAAAAATTTCTACCATTATTTTAATCAAGAGTATTCATAGGAAATTCATCCTTTATACAATGTAATTAACTATGAGGGCTTGCACTCATAGAAGATTTAGGACCCACATCCACTTACAAAAATAAATTCTAAAAATTCAATTAGTCTTATTTTGGATAATCAAAATCAACAACGATCATTATCATCATGTTTTAATAATTAATAACAAGTTATATTTTCATCATTTGGGGAGATACAACATTTGTTTATAATACTTCAAAAATGAGATTAGCTATAATTTATCTAGATTATCACAACCAGATATTTGATTGAACTACTCTTTGGCCCTTCTGAACCATACATAGTTCTTTCTTGAATTTGGTTATGATATTCAGGATGGAATTTGCAATTCTAAATTTGGACCCCATTTTGGCATCTTATTTCTACATCTTGATGATATATTATTGAAGTTTGAAAAGGTGATTTGCCATACAAGGTGTGAAGCAAATCTAAATTTTATTTCTTTGGGAAAATCAGGAATTAAATTTAAATTTTAATTCTTAAGTTAAACAAAACATTAAGAATAATATACAGCCTCAAAATATGGAGATAAAATCTCTTAATGGGTTTAGACCTGGAATGTGTATTTTCTCTTGAATGTTTAAGTCTGGTATAAGGGAGAACCACATATAATCTTAGAGGGTCTAAAACAAGTTCAATCAAGTGTCTGACTATGATAATCAAGAGAATTAATTATTAATTTTATATTCAAATTTATGTTAACACATGATATATCAGCCCAAAGAAATAAGATATCATTTGTTTGCAATCATTATATTATGACGATAACAATCATTATAAGTTTGAATTCCTAAAGAAATATTAATTATGTTTTAAAAAATTAACATGGGTTCTAAATCTCCTACTAGTGTAAGCCCTCTTGGTTAATTACTTCTAAAAAAACTAAAGTCTCCTATGAAAACTATTGATTAAAATAATTACAAAAGTTTTGTTTAGAGATTCCAAGGAGTGGATATCAAAGGAGGTGAAACTGAAATTTCAATTGGGATTCGAACAAGATTAAGCATTTATTTTTGGAGTGAAAGGAAGAAAGGTATGAGACACTTATGAGATTTTGAAATGATTTAAAAGTGTCTAAACCTAATCTAAGTGTAGGGTTTTAAATTTTAGATTGAGAAGAATTTTAATTTGTATTGATTATTTTATTAAAAGTTTGGGATTATATTCCTTAACGTTGGGGTCTTACGAATATGAATTTACCCTGAATCCTAAATTAAAATTTGGACACTGTAACATATTAGTTTGAACCTAGCTAATGTAATGCAAAACCTGTACTTACCCTAGCCTACATTAGAGACCAAGTTAACCATCTAGTGTATTTAAAATCCATGAATCTGATCTTTATGAAAGAATGGTGGGAATATTATTACAAAAGTTTTTGATAATTGGGACTGACGTGCATAGTGGATCCTAATTGGTCCCTTAACTTATGTATGGTGAAAATGCTTAAGATGAAAGCAATTAAAGTTTTAGACTCATTTTATTAATTTCTAATATAATGAATGATGATCGACTTGATTAAATAAAAAAAACAAATATGTAGCAATTTTTTAAAAAGGTTTAAAAATTATTTTTCACTAGAGATTATATAATATCCCCTTAATTGATCTGCACCCTAAAAGGCCAGGTCGTCTGCCCAAACCCGTAGGCAGGGAAGTACCTAACAATGAAGAGAAGGTAATAAAATGCTTATGAGAACTCCCGGTAGTCCTAGGCTTACTTCTTAGATCATTAGAGTTTCTATACTAACTTAATAATTTTATTTAAATTTAAGTAGAAAAAATTTTTTTCATACCCTCATGAGCTTCTAATCGAGTCCAGGCTAAAGCAAAAATGACATGCAAACTGCCAAAAACTAAGAAAAGTAAGCAAGATCCTTTATGCAATCACATCAAACTAAATGCATCAATCAATATAATTAATTTCTTAAACTATAGCCCAAAGGCAAATGCCTAATTTATTACAACCTAGAATTACAAAAATTAAAAGTGGCTGAGCACCACTAACGATAAACCTAGATTCTAATCCTAAGACACATGCAATGACATTGAGTGGGATTACTCTTTGTCTTCAACTCTTCGCCTTCGATCTTTGAACTCCTTGGATGTATTGTACCCGGATACCCAAATAGGAAGCAAAACTCTTCCTCTGAGGGGAGTTTAATCTTTTCCCTTTTGGGTATTGATGTGGTTCAAATTTGGACTTCTAGATGGAAAAGAACTATACCCTTGAGGGGTGTCCTTCCATCCTTGGAACCAATTTGTGACCGATGTATCCTGACTGAAAGAACATCTTTCATAAAGCTTAATTTTTAAATAAGTTGCAATGATTTTGAAAGAAAGAAAAATTATAGTCTCTTACAAGGTTATCCTAAGCATTCAAAAATGAAACGCATCCCAATTAGCTTATATATATATATAAATATATATCTATATATATATTGAATTGAATAAGTAAACACATTTGGCCATTTTTTTATTTATTTCAGGGCTAAGTAGTTGAAGCACCTGTAGCAATTAAATATATTATTCATTCAACACCATTTTTTCCTATACAAGCGTGGCCATCTGTAAAAAACTCAGTGAATAACCAGAATGATCCTAACCTAAGGATAAAGTATAACCATCACATCAATTCATAGATTACATTAAGTATATAAACACTCATATTAAGCACAATTTTGATCAGGGCATGCAATAAAGTCTTGGAAAACCCTACAAAGAGCAGTAAACTAAACACAGGCATAGCCTAGACTATAGTTAGTTATCCTAGTAAGCCATTTAATGTGTGTGCTGAAGGCTATGTGGGTGGGGTATATCCTAAAATGGATAATCTTCAAAATTTATCTAATGTTCAGGATTGTTAAAGTTTATGTTTGAGTCCAAGTATTGATGCGTTAAAGTTTAGTTTATGACATATTTTAAGGGTTAGTTAATCAAATGGATTTAATTAGTTAAAGATTAAGGAAATGATATTATTTAATTAATTTGATTAATTTTAAATTTTAAGAGTTAAATTAATTTAGAATTTTGATCAACCAATTTATGGAGTTATGTACCAGGCTCGAGAAACCAAGCCTCCTTGGGACACTTAGCCCTACAATGGGGTGTAGTCTATCCTAAAAACTTGGTTGATATAGTTGGATTAAGGATGTTAATTTGGTTAAATAATTTAGAGTATTTTGAATTAAGGTTTTACACTTCATTGAATTCATTTGTGATGTTGTGCCTCCGAGCTTGTGGAACAACCAAGCCTCCTTAGGACACTTAGCCGCAAAGCCTGGAGTAGACCATCCTAAAAACTTCATCTCTGAAGTGTTTATTATGTACTAGAATTTTAGTTGAAGGGTTTTATTAATTAAGTTAGAGTTTTTTGGAATTTTAAGTAAATTATAAATTTTTTTAAAATATTTGAAGTTTTTAATCTTATTAATTAAGGGGAAAAAAGTTGACTTTTATGTTAAACTTAATTTTGAAAGTTTCAATTTTTGAACAAATATTAGACCCTATGATGAGTGATTAGATGTTAGCTTACTCTATTTAGAGTTTTTTTATAAAAAGTTGTGATTTTTCAATGTTTGAACCTAGATTTGAATTACGGTTGATGAAAATGTTGACTTTTTTACTTTGACCAAATTTTGGAAGTTTGACACTTTTAGAAAATGCTAGATTTTAATTAGAGTTGAATGAAATTGAGTTAGGCTGATTTGGATTTTATATAATTACTTATGATTTTCCAAATTTGGTGTATTTGATGAATTATTAAAATTTGTTTAATTAAGATGGAATTTAGGTTTTTGATGCAAATCATTCCCAAACTCCTTGAAATCATCCCCATGGGTCAAAATTGATCTAAGGGGATAGTCCCAAGTGTTTAGGGAATTTTTGGATTTTTTCATATTTTTTATTTTAATTAAATTAGTTAATTATTTATTTATATTATAAATTAAATTAAGGTTAAATTAAAGGTATGCTCCTAGGGCTTTTAATATTTATGGATTTAGGGTTAGCTTAAGGTAAATTAGAGAATTTATCTGATTTTTATGAGTTAATGTGAATTAATTATGATTTAATTATGGATTTAATTAAATCTAGGAAGGGATTTTGGGGTCCCTGGTTGGTAAACCAAATGGACTCCACTTATAATGAAATTTGGACCATGAGATTACATGATCTCAAAGTTAAAACCCTCTAAATTTGTTCCCAAATTGAACACTCTACGATGGTCAACAAAACTACCTATGGCAACCTTTAGGTTACCTCAAAAAAGTCCTATGTCTCTATCATATGCTTGGATGGGGATGCAATTAGTGGCTCTAGACTCAAACTAACCTTAAAAAACACATCAAATCTCAAGCCACAATTCTCATTAGATAGATCATATAAGAAATTTGCAATCAAGGGTCAAACCATGACCCTAAATTCGAAATTGATAATGTTGTCATTAAGCTCAAGAAATAGTGAAAAGAAATTTTGGATATGTCAAAGACATGCCCAAATTCAATCTCCAAAAGTCCTAGGCCATTGTGGATTCAACTAAACATATAAATCCATATATACATTAATCATTTAACTAAAAAATGATAGTTATATATAAATATTTGAGGCTTGGGACCATAAGCCTTTTGAAGATCTCCTCGAGATCTTTCAAATGAGCCTAGGAAGTCCTAATTTGGTCAAGTGTGGAGGAATATATGATTTTTAGAAGTTCCATAGGATTTATGGAATTTAATTCCCAGAATTACACAGTAAGATTTGTGCTTTATACACAACACACAACACACTTCAATTGGGTGACAAGTCATTAGTGCTAATTTAATAACAACGTGATTTACCATAGCAATCAGATCTCTGATAAGAAAAATGTTATCCAAGTAGCTCCAAAACTACAAGATTTAATCTGAATCATTGATTAAGATTAATGGCTCAAATTTTATCTTCAATCTCCCATTGGACTCCATAGTTGTGAAGCTTCTTCTGTTACAACTCGAGCTTATCAGTTTATATTTTTAATGATATCAAATATTATGGTGTTGGTGGAATTTTGAAAACATATTTTAAAAATATTAGTTTTCTTTGGGAATTTTAAAATTGAGATTTTAATTCTAATTCTAGAAGTCGAATCAGCTCGTTCGGAAAAATATATCACCCCGAAAGACAAAAATAAATTCCATAATGGTGTTCAGACTTAGAATCATGAAATTCATCTTGAATATCATAACTAGATTCCAAAGAGAACTCCACACGGCCCCGAGGGGACAAGGTAGAGTTCAGCTAAATAATCCAGTTATGGTATTTAAGGAGTATGATTGTCGAATTCATATCCAAAGCTTTATCAAAGAAGGATGTATCTCCCCAAAGGGAGATAACACCTTTCAATGATAATTCTTCAAATATGATAATGACAATCATACTTTAACATTTCCCAAAGAAATCTAAGAAGATTTTTAAAAATATTAATTTTGAAATCAGGTGTGTGTGGTTCCAAATCTCCTACGAGCGCAAGCCCCCGTAGTTAATTACATCGTAGGGAGACAGAGTCCCCTACGTAAACTCTCGATTAAAATAAGAATGAAATTTTACTAGATTTTCCAGGAGTGATATCAAAAAAATCGAATAGAATCTTTTGAAAAATCAAAAGGGAATGGATCAATATTGAACATTTATTAACAGAATCAAAGAAAGAGAGGTAGGGGACACTTTGAGATTTTGAAACCATCCGGAAGTGTCCCAACTTAATCTAATTGTTGGACTTTATGTTTTGGATTGAAATGATATTTAATTAGAGTTGAGCATTTTATTAGAAATTTAGGATTATATTCCTGAAATTTGGGGTCTTATAATCAAAGATCTGCCCCGGATCCTAAATTTAATTTGGACGCTAGACCACAGTCGTCCGATCCTAACTAATGCAGTGCAAAACTTGGACTTACCCCAGCCTGGATTGGGGAGCCAGCTAACCACCTAGTCGATTTAAAATAGATGAGTCCGGTCTTTTATGAAAGAGTGGTAGGGACGTTATACTTAAAGTTCTGGAGAATTGGGGCCGACATCTAGAAATTTTCCTAAATTGGCCCCTTTGACTTATGTTGGGAACTAAAATGCTAAACTGATGCAATTAAAATTTTTGACTCTTTTAATTTGTGTCTAATACAATGCATGCTAGTCGATGACTTCCAAATCAAGTATGCTTGAAATTTTAAAAATAGGCTTATAAAAATAATTTTTTAGAAGACTGGTCTTCCCCAGGTCCGGCACCTCATCCTCATAGGTCAGACTATCCGGACTCTACCCGCGGGCGGGGAAGGGTCTAAAAAAAGGAAAGAAGAAGTGCAGAAATATGCATGCGACCCTGGGGTCAATCCCCGGCTAATTCCCTAGATTCGTTATCTTTCTATGTTATTTAGACTCACTAAAATTTTAGACATTTAAAGTTATGAGTAGAAAACTTTCACACCCACACAAGTCTCATGTATCCAGGTGAAAACAAAAGCGGCACACAATCGCCAAAAAACTATAAAAAGCAAGCAATCCTAAAGGCAATCAACTCATCACATCAAATATTAATCAATTAATAAATTTCCATAGGCAAAGTTGCCTTGCTTATTACAAATCAGAATTTTGCAGAAAGTAAAGTGGTCGGGCACCACTAACAACAACCCGGATTCTAAACCTAGTAATGACGTAAGTAATTTAATTTGAGTGGGATACTCTCAATCTTCAAGTCTTCAATCTTGTTCTCCTTTGGACTCCTTTTCTTCAAACTTCTTAGATTCTTCGTGGTGAACTACCTAAATGGATAAGAGGGCATTTCCCTTTTAAGGGGAAGGCCACTCTTTCCTCTTTGGGTATAAGAGAAGTGTGATCCAAATTTGGATTTCCAAATGGAAAAAGGAATACTTCCCAAATGGGCAACCTTTCCTCTTGGGAATCCAAGCTTTGAACCTATCTATCCCAACTCAAAATTAACTTTCACAACACTTGACAATTACACAAATTACATTTATATCAAAAATAAAATCTAGACTCATCTGCAGGGTTATCCTAAGCAGTTAATAAATGATAAGCAGTTATTCCCAAGCAGTTATATATGTGCAAAAAGGAAAGTAAAACACACTGACCATGCTCTTTTTATTGTTTGGGGGCTTTAGCAGCTGAAGCACCTGTGCAAGCATTTATACAATTAAAATTTTTTTTATTGATTTAGCCCCCTTTTTCTGCCTTGCATGAGCGTGGCCACCTGCAGAAAACTATGTGGACATCTAGATTGTACCTAACCTAAGAGTAATCTAGTAGCCAAACACATCAATCCATTCACAGAGTGCAAAAAAGTAAGCAGACACAGCAAAGCAATTTCATCCACAGCATGCAGTGAAAACTCTAAAAAATCCGGCACACAGCAGTAAAGTAAACACCGGCCTAACCTAGATCAAAAATTGGTTTTCCTAGCACATCTAAAGTGTGTGTAAAAGGTCATGTGGCTGGGGTAAATCCTAAATTGTTAATCAAAGTTGTCTAAAGTTCTGGGTTTGTTAAGGCTTAAAAGGGAGATTTGAGTTAAAATTTAAATATTAATAAATTAGGAAATTTAATTAAATGTATTTTAAAAGTTAATTGTTTGCTACATTTGTTTCACACCGAGGCCGTGAAGTTTATTTCACCTTCATTGGGGCTAAGCTAATAGCCTCGTAGGCCTGGGTTACCCAGTAGCAGTCGGGGTTAATTAAATTATTTTTAAATTAGTTGGAAACACAGGAGTAAATTAATATTAATGGGCTGGTTGAGAGTTTTAATAACCTGTTAAAAGAATTTTAGAGGTTGGAGAAGTTAATAGATTTTAAAGGAGTATCCAGATATGTTAACTAAGGGGTTAAAATTTGACTTTCAAAATTAGAGTGAATCTTAAGGGTTTCAGATTTTTAATAAATACTAGGCCTAATTGTGAGTTGTTAGACAGGTGGGACACTTAATTTGGAGTTTTCTATGAAAAGTTATGATTTTTAGAAGTTCTGGCCCGCTTTGACCTAAGGTCACCTAAGATGTTGAGTCCTTGACTTTGACAAAATTATGGAGGTTCAATATTTTTAGGGAATGATAGATTCTAATTGGAGTCATTAGCCATTAAGTTTGATTAGTCAAAATTTTCCATAATTAACATTGAATTTTAGAAATTTTACATGTTCGTAGGGATTATCAAACTATCTCAACTAAGGGAGCTGCTTAAGGATTTGAACCCAAATGAGCCCTAAACTCCTTGGGATCAATTCCAAAGGTCATAAATGACCTAAGGACAGATCAACAAGTGTTTAAAACCCTTTTGGGATTTTTAAAATTTTTTAAGATTAATTAAAACTGATTAAACCCTAATTACCTAAGGGTCAAGCTAAGACCAATCTAGAGATCAATTTAAAAGGGTTTCAATTCTTATTGATTAGGGGATTAATCAGGGACAATTAAGGACATTTTGATGGATTTTATAAGTTAAGAATAGTTCATTATCAATTAATTAGGGTTAACAGGCCATTTCTAAAAATGATTTTTGAGGCTCCTACTTGGGGAACCAAATGAATTCCAAATTTCATTAATTTGGACCATAGGATCACCTGATCCTAAGGACTAAACCCACCAAATTTGAGCTCAAATGGAGTACTCTAAGATGGTTAACCAAACCACCCAAGGTGAGCTCTAAGTCACCTTAAAATCGCTATAGGGGTCTATCTTAGGCTTGGATTGGGGCAAAATTAGTGGCTCTACACTCCTCACCCTACACATCATCAACACACCAAAAATCACACCCTAAATCCCATTAGATAGGTCTATATCCTTTTTTTAATTTAAGGGTCAAACCATGACCCTTAAACTTAAAAATTAGGGAAAATGCCCTTGAACAACTTAAAATGGGGAGATAAAATTTGGACATGTCAGAAACATGCCCAATTTCAATCTCCCAAAATTTCAAACCTGGTGGACTTGTATTTAAAAAGTAATTAAGGAAATTCATAAAATGCTCAAATTGAAATTAAACCTAACACTGACCTAACCAGGGTCTGTAACCATAGGGTTTTTGTAGAGGTCTATGAGACCTTTCCAATGAGCTTAAGAACACCTAATTTGGACAAGTGTGCAGGGAGTTATGAATTTTTGAAGTTCCCTTGAATTTCTGGATTTATTAATCCGGCAATTACACAGTCAGCAGGCCTTTACACGCGCTGATTGGCCAAGCAATGATTGGAGCCAACGGTTAACAGCCGAGTTAACCACAGCCGTCGGATGGCGGATCAGACGGCTGAGATTAACGGCGCTTCGATACCGCGGGATCTAATCCGAGCCATTGATCGAGATCAACGACTGAGATTTCGTCTTCAACCTCCCGCGCATATCCAAGACCACAGAGCTTCTCCGGCTTGATCCGAGTGATCCCGTCGGTGAACTCTGATGAAATTTCACAGGGAGGATCAGGACGATGGAAATCTTCAATCCAACGGTGGAGATCTGTTGGCGTGAGGGTTTCCTTCAAACTTGACCGGACTACCTAGCTAGGGAGCTCGGGATGGAGGGATTACCGCAGAGAAGGCCTCAACGAATGAGCTTCTCTATCAGGAAGCTTCAGGGGACGATGGCGAACAGTTCTCCTTCAGAGATCGGGATCGGAGGATGGCCGGAGGTGTGACTTTGAGCGGGACGCCGAAAGCTTTCACGGGCGCTTGCTCAAACGGAAGGAGGGATAGATTTGAAAGCTCAGAGGAAGCGTCTGGGAGTTTGAAGGAGCTCTGGGAATCAATCAAGAGCAAATGCCAATGCCTCTTGCGGTCTGGGGAGCTCGAGGCTATTCGGCCACCTTTCGCGAGCTTGGATGACCGAGATTGAGCTGGAGAGTGCTCGGATCGTTGCCAGGTGGACGATGGCGATGTCCTTGGGAGATCGTGGGGATCAAACCGGTGGATAGCAGACTTAAGCAAGGAGTTGTCTGGGGGACCACCGGAACTCATTTTTCATTGGTTCTGACTGCCGCAGGCCATGGTCTGGGTTGGGTTGATTGGGGGAGACAGATGGGGACATGCTAGAGCCAAGGGTGGAGTCAATTTGGCCTGAGAATGTTTGGATTGAACTGGTGGCTGGGTTGGACCCAAACCTGCTAGGTTCGAGTTGAATTGAGCTCGATCTAGGTCAGGTCAGACCCTGGGTTTGGTATGGGAGATAGGTCTGGGTCTGGTGCACCCAATGCAAGTGGCAATTGGATCCATTTTGGTCTGGGTTAAAAGATGGCTCGGGTTGATCCAAATCTGCTCATTTCGAGTCAATTTGGGCTCAACCCAGGTCAGGCCAGACCCTAGGCTTGAGGTGGGAAGTGGGTCTGGGTCTGGTGGACCCAATGCAAGTGGCAATTGGGTCCAATTTGGTCTAAGTTGGAAGATGACTCGGGTCCAAGTGTTTTTGGCTACTTTGGGTTGGCCTAGAACCTGACCCAGGTTAACTCAAGGCATGGGCTGGCTGGAGGAGATGTGTTGGACCTAGAGCCACCTGTGGGAGGTGTTGATCAAATTCAATTGGGCTTAGGTTGAGAGTTGGCTCAATCCCAAGTGATCTTGAGCACTTTGGGTTAGCCTAACTCTTGACCCAAGTGAACCCAAGGGTTGGGCTGGTCAAAGAAGGTGTATTGGGTTAATGGGAACCCAATGATATCATGATTTGGATTCAATTTGATTAAGGTTAAGAGATGGCTCAAGGGAGACCTCTCTTTGGTCACTTGGGTCAAGCCATGTGGCTAACCCAAGTGAGCCCAAGGCTTGGGTCTCCAAGAGAGGTCTCTTGGGTACCCAAGGGGTCATCCCTTGCATTCAAAAAGACTTGGAATGGACTTGATTCAAAGATTTGAAAGAGGTGTGTATGGGTTAATGGGTCAAACTTGGTTGACTTGGTCAACCAGGTTGATCCAAGGTCTGGGTTTGGGTTCAACAAGTTGGGTTCAATGTTTGAAACTTGTTGAAAGTGGTTTCAAAGAGTTTGGAATTGATTTGAGTTGAAATGGGCATTTGAAATCCCATAAGGGTATTTTGGTCAATTTTGACCCATTGGTCAACTAGGGTCAAAAATGGGTCTGAAAAATAAGGTTTGCTACTCAATGGATTACAATAAAGAGTCTGGCAATGATTGGAGGCTTTGATAAGGACTCCAAGATCAAGATCTTCATGGTGTTAGGACCAATGGCATAGGCTGTAAATATTTGATGATTTTACAGCCTTTGGATTTTAATCCAGATTCTGGAGTTAGAGACCTCAGAATGGGCTCAAAATTGGAGGGTAACCTCTAGGGACATGTCTTATCACTTTGTAGGTGATAGACCCTGAATCAGAGGCCATTTGACTGGGTTTTAAAATGTTTGAAAAAATCTTTGAAAAAGGTTTCTAGGACAGAGCCTTAAGACTTTGGATTTGAATCTGGATTTCTGGATTTGGAATGGATTTTAAGTTTGAATGATTAAAATTGGAGTATCCAAATCATTCAAAATCATGTGGTGATTGTTAATGAATGGATAGGGTCAAAGCTAGATTAAATGCGGGATCAAAGTCTAAGTTGAAGTTTCGATTGTCAAATTGATTAGATCAAAGTTTGGGTATGTTTGAAGCTTGAATTAATTTGGATTTGAACTGAATGAAGTTTAAGATTTGAATCAATCAAGGGTAGGGATTGATTTGAGTCTAGATTGGTCCTAAGATCTAGAGGGGTTCTAAGATCTAGGATCTAGAGGGGCTCTAGAATTTGAGATATAAGAGAATCCTAAGCTCTAGAGTAGGCCCTAAGGTCTTGCTCTAAGAAAGGATCTTAAAGTCTAGAGTGGATCCTAAGGTCTGGCTCTAGGAAAGAATCTAAAGGTCTAGAGTGGATCCTAGGATCTAAAATTAATCTAGAGTTTTGAAGGGCCTTAGTGACCTCATATAAAAAATGAGGTCAATAAATGGACCCCCAATGTGTGTGTTAGGAGGAACTTCTGCTGCACACATTGGCATTGACCGAATAGAAATAAAATATTAAGAGTGTAAGGGAGGGGATCTCCCAACCTCAGGTCTATAGGATGCTAATAAAAGGCTTACACCTATTAGACAAAGGAACTGGAGAAACCAAGGTATGGAATACCTACCCTTGGGTCTAAGTAAGGGCATCACCCAACCTAAGGCCTATAGGATGCTGATAGAAGACTTACTCCAAATAGGCAGATTAACTGGAAACCAAGGTAGGGAATACCTAGCCTTGGGTCTAAGGAAAGGCATCACCCAACCTTAGGTTTATAGGATGCTGATAGAAGACTTACTCCAAATAAGCAAAATAACTGGCAAACTAGGATGGTGCCACGAAGGGCGTACTCCACCACTAGCGAATGGTCATGTGAGGAGGAAACTTGCTCCACACAGAGGATCGAAATTGGCAAACTAGGATGGTGCCATGGAGGGCATACTCCACCACTAGCGAATGGTC
Organism: Dendrobium huoshanense; assembly: GCA_016618105.1. Lineage (NCBI taxonomy): Eukaryota > Viridiplantae > Streptophyta > Magnoliopsida > Asparagales > Orchidaceae > Dendrobium > Dendrobium huoshanense. Next base: position 4,980,271 of record CM028354.1, read on the forward strand.
ATGTGGGGAGGAAACTTGCTCCACACAGAGGACAGAAACTGTTAAACTAAGATGGTGCCACGGAGGGCCTACTCCACCACTAGCGAATGGTCATGTTGGGAGGAAACTTGCTCCACATAGAGGACCAAAACTGGCAAACTAGGATGGTGCCACACAAAGCGTACTCCACCACTAGCGAATAGTCATGTGGGGAGGAAACTTGCTCCACACAGAGGACCAAAACTGGCAAACTAGGATGGTGCCACGGAGGGAGTACTCCACCACTAGCGAATGGTCATGTGGGGAGGAAACTTGCTCCACACAGAGGACCGAAACTGGCAAACTAGGATGGTGCCATGAAGGGCGTACTCCACCACTAACGAATGGTCATGTGGGGAGAAAACTTGCTCCACACAGAGGACAAAAACTGGCAAACTAGGTTGGTTCCATGGAGGGCGTACTCCACTACTAGCGAATGGTCATGTGGGGAGGAAACTTGCTCCACACAGAGGACCGAAACTGGCAAACTAGGATGGTGCCACGGAGGGCGTACTCCACCACTAGTGAATGGTCATGTGGGGAGGAAAATTTCTACACACAGAGGACCAAAACTGGCAAACTAGGATGGTGCCACGGAGGGCGTACTCCACCACTAGCGAATGGTCCGATCCTAAGGGAGGGAACGATCCGATCCTAAGGAGAAGGTGAAAAAGCGTTAAAAGTAAGGGAATTTAAAAAGGAAAGAACTGGGTTGTGAATCAAGAAGAAAATTTTATTAATTGATTAAACGAGCTACATCAAGCATAATATTTCTTAAGGAAACGCCCTTTGAAAGGTAGCATCGGGTGATTTCATTTATAATATACTAACTGATACGAGCCTCCTTCGTAGACAACCTCTATAATGAAGGGTCCTTCCAAAGTGGGTTCAAATTTGCCTCCCAACTTTCGATGGGCTAAGATAGGCCTCCGAAGGACCAACACCAAGTCTCCTGCTTGGAAGGTCCTAGGTCGCACTAGCTTATCATGGGCTTGAACCATACGGGATTTATATAATTCTAAGCTTTGTTGAGCTTGGAGATGTCGCTCCTCAAGGCCTTCGAGTTCTTCAAACCGCAGTTTTGCATTTTGTTCATTTGTGATTTGATTTTGAACTGCAATTCTGAGCGAAGGGATTAGTATTTCCAAAGGTAGAACGGCCTCAGATCCATATACTAGTGCAAACGGAGTGGATTGAGTTGGGGTTCTATAAGTGGTACGATAAGCCCACAAAGCTTCCACCAACCGCTCATCCCACTGCCGTTTGTTATCATCAAGGGTCTTTTTAACAATTTGCACCAAGGTTTTGTTGAAGGCCTCGGCTAATCCATTTGACCGAGGGTAATAGATCGTTAAGTATCTCCAATCAATATTATGGCATCTTACAAAACTGTTGATTTTTGTAGACTTGAATGCGGACCTATTATCGGATATGATTCTGCGGGGTACGTCGAATCGATATACGATATGGTCACGAAAGAATTTTAAGACATGGTGTGATATTACGTTGCGTAGGGGAATTACTTCCACCCACTTCGAAAAGTAATCAGTCGCTGCTAATATGAAACGATGACCTCTCGCGGAGGGAGGGTTAATCGGCCCAATGATATCTGTGCCCCAACTCTCGAAGGGCCACGAGGCTATCGTAGGGTGTAACACATTAGGCGGCTGATGTAAAACCATACCATGGACCAGACATTGATGACAGTGCTTTGCAGTATTCATGCAATCGGCAATAATTTTAGGCCAGTAGTATCCAAGTCTTTTAATTTTCAATTTCATTTTTGGACACGAATGATGTGCACCGCATAGTCCTGAATGAACCTCATTAACAATCTTCAGGTCTTCTCGCATGTCCAAACAGCACAGCCACATGTGATCGAAGAACCGACGGTATAACAAATTGTTGACTAGTGCTTATGATAGGGCACGTTTCATAATCTGGTTGGAGAGTGACTTATCCTTGGGAAGCTTTCCTTCTTTAAGGTAGTCGATTAAGGGTCGTCTCCAATTGCCTTCTTCGTCGGTTGTCGAAGAGGCAGAAAGGATCTGAAGGGGAGTCTTACTGATGTGTTCCAAATCTATAAGAGAGAGGGCTTTACGACCCTGAATCTCTATAGGGATGGAATCCTCCTCAGGACATGCAAATTCCTTTGCAAGTTTTGCTAGGGCATCCGCTGCGGAGTTACTTCCACGGGGAACCCTATACAAAGTGGCGGTAGGAATTTGTTCCAACAAGTGAAGTGTGTACTGGTGGTATCTTAGGAGATTAGGATTCAAGACTTTATAAGTTCCGGCCACTTGGTTAATCACCAACTGGGAATCTCCAAAGATCTTAATCTCTTTAATTTCCATTAAAATTGCAAGTTCCAAGCCGGTTATCAGAGCTTCGTATTCAGCTTCGTTATTTGTGTAGGGCTCCGATAAATGGTAGGAAAAATGCATCATTCTTTTTTCCGGCATTATGAAAATTAGACCGACTCCAGCCTTTCCAAGAATTATAGATTGTTGGGTTGCATTCCTACGAGAGGATGCTGCTCCATCAAAATATAATTCCCAGATGGCCTCGCCAGATTCCCTCAAACTCATGATTTGTTCATCGGGTAGATCATCGTTCAGAGGAGAATCTGCCGGCAGCGGGTGTGCTGCCAGAAAATCGGCAATGGCTTGTCCTTTCACAGCATGAAGAGGAGTGAAAGTTATCTCAAATTGCAGTAATATCATAGACCAACGGGCTAAACGTCCTGACAACGTAGGCCGGGTCATAAGATACTGTAAAGGATTAACTCTTGAAATCAAGTTGATTGAGTGGGAGAGCATATAGTGCCTCAGTTTCTGGGCTGCAAAAACCAAAGCAAGACAGAGCTTCTCAATTGATGGGTATCAAATTTCAGTAGGAAGAAGTCTTCGACTAAGGTAATAGAGAGCATTCTCCTTCCCTTCGTCGTTGACTTGAGCCAACAGGGCGCCTAAAGACTCATCTAAGGCTGCAGTGTAGAGAATTAACGGCTTTCCCAGAATTGGAGCTGCCAAAACTAGCGTATTAGATAGGTATTGTTTAATGTTATTAAAAGCATTCTGGCACTTCTCGTCCCATATGAATTTGGTGTCTTTTTTCGCAAGGACAGAAAAGGGTTGACATCTCCCGAAAGATTAAAAATAAACCTCCTTATATATGCCAATCTACCTTGTAAAGATCTTAACTGGGTAAGGCTCTTAGGAGATGACATATTTAAGATGGCTTCGATTTTAGCAGGGTCGATCTCGATTCCGCGGTGCCTCACTACGAATCTTAATAATTTCCCTGAGGTGACGCTGAAGGCACACTTCAAGGGATTCATTTTCAAATCGTAGCGGCGCAACCGTTCAAATACAACTCTTAGGTCGTATAGGTGAGCCTCTTTGACCTTGCTCTTGACAACTAAATCGTCAATATAGCACTCAACTTGATTGTGAAATAAGTCGTCAAAGATACGGGTCATGGCCCGTTGGTAGGTTGCCCCGGCATTCTTTAAGCCAAATGGCAACACCTTGTAACAAAAGATTCCAATAAGGGTTCTAAACGTAGTATTTCTCTCATCTTATGGGGCCATCTTGATTTGGTTATAACCCGATGAGCCATCCATGAATGAGAAAATGGCATGTGAGGAGGCAATGTCCACCATGAGTTCTGGTATTGGTAGAGGGAACTCATCCTTAGGACATGCCTTATTCAGATCCCTATAATCGACGCAAATCCGAATTTGATTGTTTTTCTTTCGGACCGGTACGACGCTGGCCACCCAAGAGGGGTATTGTTCCTCTCGAATAAACCCAACTTCGGCCAATTTCTTAACTTTAGAAATGACTTGTTGCTCGATTTCTAAGCGCATACGTCGAGGAACTTGTTTTACAGGAATGGCATCATGCCAAACTCCAAGTTTATGAACCGCTACCTCAGCAGGTAAACCTGGCATTTCATCGTATGTCCAGGCAAAGCAATCCCTAAACTCAGACAAGAGTTGGATCAAATTTTTGGTTTCACCCTCACTCAGTAGAGCACTTATAAAGATTGGATGGGGGTCATCATCAATTCCCAGGTTAATTTCTTTTAATTCATCGACTTTCGATTTAATTTCTTCTTCTAATTCAGGGGGTGCATCTCAAACTTGAAGGTCATCGGGATCATCTAAAGTCTCCAAACAGAGCCCATCAAGAACACAGAAAGGATCTGTAGGGACATTTGGCGATTCAAGATGGTAAGTTATCATTAGGCAATACTCATCATCATCAAATGAACTAACGGTTCCAAAGTCGATACCACTTGTAGGATTATCCTTAATTTTTGCTTGCCAAATATTTTCATGGTATTTGGCCTGACCCTTAGTCCATCGGCAGGGTACAGGACTTTTAGAGAAAGTATTTTTTACATAAACAGGGAAGTAGTCGAAAGGTAATTCATTAAAATCTGCCTCCTCAAGGGTTACATCACTTTCATCCCTCGCGGAGGAGGAGCCAGGAAAGAATTTCTGGACTTTCTTTACTTCGCCGTTCAAGTTGGGGGCCACTTTAACTTGTAACTCTACAATCCTGCCAGCTGACAGTGGGGTCAGGGAAAGGGCCTCAATCCTTCTACTGAGCTTTTCGTACATTGTTAATTCAGGCTCGTCACTTTTCACCTTTACAATTTCTTCCTCAATGTCACTGTCCTCCTCTAAGGTGAGATCAAATTTTGGAGAAGTATTTGCATTTTTATAATTGAGGGAGAAGGCAACACCTTGGTCCTTGGACTCAATGTTAGAATCTGATTCCAAATCAATATAAACCGGTGTTGTTCTCCTCTCTGATGAAGCACGACCTCGACCTCGTGCCCTTAAGGTCATCCTCCCACCTCTTTGAGGTAATGTGTTTGGAGGCCTAAGGACAACGATATCATAGTCGTCTTCACTACTTAATTGTATCATTTCTTGATCAATAACTTTTTCTTTTTCTTTCTCTTTATTGGACTTTTGACCAACCAACTTCTCCTCAATTTTGATATCTATTTTAGAATGAGACGAGGACCCTTTTGGAACAAAATATGTAGCATCTTCATAAATCCCAATTTCTTGAATAGAAAATGGTTGCAGATCACCCTTAATCACGTGTTCAATGCCATCTCGTTGGTACTTGATGCATTTGTGAAGGGTAAATGGAACCATTCTATATTCATGAATCCAAGGTCTACCTAAAAGGGCATTAAAGGACGTCGCCGAATCAATTATATGAAATTTAGCTTCAGTTTTAAAGTCTCCTATTTGTAAGAGCAGGGTGATTGAACCTAAAGCCCTCTCGCCCTTTTCATTAAACCCACAAAGCACCAACCTATCGGTTGAGAGCTTGCTAGTATCAACTCTGAGGTATGCAAGGGTTTTTATGTTCATTATGTTGACCGATGCACTCGGATCAACGAGGACTCTTGATAACTTAAAATTTCCCACATCTACAGTGATGTAAAGGGGACGATTATGGTCAGCAGTTCTCAAGAGCAAATCTTGATCTAAAAAGGTAACTCCAAGAACCTCTTTGAAGTACAATGCCTCACCTTTCGAAGTTGCAGCCAACTGGGTTAAGCAAATCTCGGGGTCAAAAAGCGCTTTAGTTAAAGACTCCCTCATTTCTTTGGAGAGAAGGAGGGCGTCATAAATACTTAATTTTGATGGCATCTTCCTATGGTGCGCTAAAATATTGTAATCAACCTTAGGAACGACAGACTAAAAACCCGGAGGAATTAAAGGAAAGTCTGTTTGCTGAGGGGAATTTGGATCTAAATCTTCGAAGGGAATTTGCTTGCCTTTCTCCTGATTGGGAAGCCTAGGGGGTAAGACTTTACCGCCATGGAGTTGCACCTGCTCGATATCTTCGGGAGGGCAAACTAGGGCAGTGTCTACGCATATCATTGGCGTTGGATCATCATTTCCCAAAAGCGAGTCAGAATCTGAAAGTTCTATCAAGATAGGATTTCCTTGAAAATTGATTTGAGGGAAATCACTTTCTGATAAAGCTTCACATTCGACCTCTTCTTGAAAAGGTGATTCGGGAAGGTCAATTTCTTTGATATTAAGACTTTCTTCAGCAAAACTTTGATTTAAAACATGAGAGTGATCAACTTGCATTTCGTTTCCATGGTTAATCATCAAGACATAAGCAGAAGGATATTTTTTATTCTTCTTTTGACCCTTCGCCTTTGATATGGCAAAGTAAAAGTAAGATAACAAAAGAGGGGAGAGGGTTTTAACACCCCCATCCACCATCCTAATACATCTCTCATCCACATACTTCCTCTCTACCAAATCAAATTTCTTTTCTTTTAAGCATTTAAATTTAGTTCCTGTGACTACTGGAGAGGAAAGTGGCTCAACATCCTACTGCGAAGCGTCCAGGTCAACCTTCCACATCGGGGCCTAGGCTATCGTAGTCAGCTATTGAGAAAGACAAAAAGACTTGTTAATCGACTTTTTAAGTGCCCGGGACAAAGCAATGTCCCAACCATCTTCAAAAAAATAAGGAGAGTTAAGAGGGTTACCTGAAATGGTTTTAATTGAAGCTTTCTATGGATCGACCAAGTATTCCTTAGGTATTATGATATTACCTTGGGTGTAGTTCCTCTCAAGCCAATCTTTCAACACAACACAATCTTCAAGAGGGTGACTAAGCATCCGGTGGTATGGACAATACTTGGCATCATCTTTCTTACTTTCATCTTCAGGCCTCCTGGCCTCTGGCAGCTGAAAATCTGGTTTCTTTAACAGACTCTTGAAAATCCTCTTAACTGATTCCCTCTTAAATGGATATTATTTTGCCAATCTCTCTCTAAAAGGGACATAGTTAGGGTCTCTAGTGTACTGGGGAGTGACCTAAAGAGGCTGTCCTTGAGCTGGCTGTGGCGGCGGTGGTGGAGGAGCACTGGACTGATTAACCGTTGGCCTTTTTCCCTTGTCGATTGCCGACACTACTGCCTTTTTCTCAAAAGTCTTAGCCAATCTAGGACCTTTCTTGTCTTCAAACTTCTCTCATAGGAATGGCATCTTATGAGCCTCTTCCTGCAATTTGCTAGACTTATTAAGAAGTTTTTCAAAAGTTTTAATGGTGAAACCCTTCATGAGAAAAGCAACAGGGCCGTGGATATTCTTAAGGAGGATTTCCACCGCATGTTGCTCTTGCAACTGGGGTTCACACTTCATTGAGAGGTTTCGCCACCTCAAGATGTACTCAACCAGAGACTCTCCCGACTTTTGTTTTTCAACAACAAGATCGTCCACAGTAGTTTGCTGTTACGCTCCAGAAAATCTTTTAAGGAAAAGGTTTTCTAGATCGCTAAAGGTTTTTACTGAACCATTGGGCAGATCAGCGTACCATTCAAAAGCAATGCCGGATAGACTACTTATAAATTTGCGAAATAGTAGAGCATCTGAATCCCCGCATTGCAACAACTTGCTCTGAAGTGGGCTAAATGCTGTCACGGGTTTTCTATTCCAGTGAAAATTTTAAAAGTTGGTGGCACAAAACCTTTTGGGTAAGGAACTGAATCATATTCTTCAGGGTAAGGTCTACCCTTTGGGATAGATGTGGTTCCTTGAGAAATGGCCAAGGCCTCCCTTACCTGGTCCTCAATCAGTTGCTTAATATCCTTCTGAGGAAGAGTTGAAGGAACAGGGGAAATTGTAGGTGCTGCTGGAGATGGATCTAGTAGGCAAGTATAAATCACTGGTGTTGGCTCGGGGGGCTTCGGATTAGACTCTTTCTTCCTAACCCTTTCAGCAATCTCTCGAGCCGTTTCTTGAATCTTAAGTGAATCCTGCTCTGACTTGTCAAATCTTTCTTGCATTTATTTGACTTGTGACATCATAGTTGTCAACTGATTCTCTAAATCTTTAATATGCTCCTCAACCCTAGCCCTTACGGACTCATCTGAATCGGACCCGACAACCTGTGGATCATCATCTTTAGCAAGCTGACGTCTACCAGGTTTGGCCTCCTTGTTGGAACCTCTAGTTTCGACCATGAAAGAGCTACCAACATAATCATCTTCCTTTCCAAGGAGGTCATCCAGGTCTGGATCAAAAGAAGCCATTCCCTCTTTGTTTAACAGAATATTTCTTATTTCTTGAACTACCTCCTCGACTGGTCTATCCCCAATTGACTTAGGATCGAGGGGTAAGTATCTTTTGTACTCATCCATATCAAACAATTCTTTAAAATCCAGGAGGGCAATGATTTTTGTAAGTTTCGGGTTAGGATCTGATTGTGACTCTGTAGCTAGATCTTCTTCTATCTCAAGATCTAGGTCAATTCCTTCCTTCTCGACTGTCCCAAGATCGGTAGTCGGAGATGTGGCATTCTCTACAGGGAGAGGGACATATACCTCAGGAGGTGAAGCAGGAGCTTGTAGAGAAATAGCTCCTACATCATGTAGGGTAAGATCCTCAAACTCTTGTGTAAGAAGCCTAGGAATGACACATAAATCTATGCTGTTAGTAACCGGATCATCAACGGGAATCATAACTGAATCGGGAACTGGACTGACTGCAAGAGAACTATCTACTGCAGCAACTAGAGCACTAGGTTGAACATTCATCAACTCAATCAAAACTAGTGGAGATTTAACTGGGACACGTTGGAGTTGGAGGATGAACTTTGAGGTTCTTGGTGGTGGTGGTAAATTCTCCAACTTAGTCCTTTATGGGACAAACTTCTTCTCAGGGGATTTGGGCCTCTTGCCCTTGATATCCATATGTTTTAGAGTTTCATTCCCCTTTGGTTTGACAACTACTAAGGCCAACCTTATAGCTTTGGAAGGGGGTACCGGGGGTCTACCAACAGAATGGTGGCCTCTCTCGGACCCAGTCAACACAATACCCTCCGTCTTGGAAGAAGGAGGGCGTGGCGCCACTAGTATCCATCAACTAGTACTGAAGTGGCGGGCTGTCTGACATATTTCTTATTTCTCCTAACAGGTTGTGGAGTCAGATTCTTCTCCTCAGATGCCTCTTCCTTTAACACTTCTTTTTGGAAGCGATGAGAGATCACTCCCTTCAACTGTTTCATGTACTGCTTCTTCATTTGCCCAAATTGTGCAGCACAGGTATGGATTATGTTTCTCAAAACCCTTGTTTTCTACAAATGCTTTTCTTTTGGAGTCTTTTTAGTAGAGTAGTCGATCGGGCATGGTGGAGAACGGGCTATCATAGCTATCCTCTCCTCCCCTTGAGCAGAAGCTAAGGGGTAAAAGTGGCTCCCTTTCAAAAGGGGAGAGGAGGCAGGAATAGGTAGCTCCTCATCAGCCTCAGGCTCTACTTGAGCTAATGTCTTAAAAGGCAAAATTCTCTTTGCCTTAGAAATCTTCTTCCTAAGTCTCCTCAAATAGTTCTTCTTTTGATTCTTAGTGGAAAAGTTAAGTCAAGAACTAGATCCTTCCTCAAAAATAGACTTGATTTTAGTGGGAGGCTCAACAACTGGCTTAGGCTATTTCTGGTCATCACTAGTTACCGGCAAGGTGGGTGAAGATCCCACAATCAACTCAACCACTAGAGGAACTTCCTTACTGGCATCCAAACTAACAATCTGGTGTCCATCCATAGAAAGCTCAAGGGTACTGAATCCCATTCCAAAAATGATAGTGCTCCCTTGGTCATTAACAGTTGAAGACAACTCTCGGTCGAAAGAGAAGATCAATTGGCCAGCCATTTGAATTTTCTGACAGTTAAAGAGAGGATTGAAATTAGATTTCTTTTTAAGAGAAGCAAAAAAGAGTTTGTTATTTTGAAACTTAAGGCTTGTAGAATAGTCTCAACCTTCCAACACATGCTGAGTGCTAAAAAAAAATGCCCAACACACATTAGGAAGATAAAGAGACTAAATACATGCCGAAAGGAAAGTTTTCTCAAAAGGTCAACATATGTTAGCCCATAAGATGATTGTATGGGGTAACATATGAAGATTTGGAACTTGCAGACAATTTTTATTATCTTGGTTTCCACATTTTGAAGGGGATTTGAATTTTAAATGATTTAAGATGGGTTTTTTTCCTACGGAATCCAAAACACAACGGACAGAGTTTCCGCTTGCCCGAAGGCTTATGGAGTTGTAAGAAAGACTCGAGTAAAGTAAATAGTCTAACCCTCCTTACTCCTAAAAATTCAAGGGGAGTAAAGGGGTCAAAGCTAAAATACTTCAAAACTTTCTTAAAGTCAAAGATTTTTTAAACTCCTTTCAATCTTAAAAGGTTGGCATATTGAATGTGACATTTGTTAATCATAATTTTAAAAAGAATGCTTAGGTACCTCATTTGACACTGTCGCCTCATAGGAAATCCCAGGACAGAAGGTCAAAATCAGGACGATTAAGTTAGCAAATGACAAATTTTGGGAGGTAGAACGTCTCTTTTAATGTTTAAAATTGTTTTTTAGATGTTGGCCACTCTCCCCCAAGGAAGAAATGGATTGAGGGACCAACGGAAGGAAGGTAGTTAAGACTACCGATGAAACAAAATTTCATTCTTATTAAAGATGGAGAGAGAGAAATGTCCCACCGGGCATGCAATTTTTTTGTTGGTGGAATTTTGAAAACATATTTTAAAAATATTAGTTTTCTTTGGGAATTTTAAAATTGAGATTTTAATTCTAATTCTAGAAGTCGAATCAGCTCATTCGGAAAAATATATCACCCCGGAGGACGAAAATAAAATTCCAAAACGGTGTTCAGACTTAGAATCATGAAATTTATCTTGAATATCATAACTAGATTCTAAAGAGAACTCCACACGGCCCCGAGGGGACAAGGTAGAGTTCAGCTAGATAATCCAGTTATGGTATTTAAGGAGTATGATTGTCGAATTCATATCCAAAGCTTTATCAAAGAAGGATGTATCTACCCAAAGGGAGATAACACCTTTCAATGATAATTCTTCAAATATGATAATGACAATCATTCTTTAACATTTCCCAAAGAAAACTAAGAAGATTTTTAAAAAGATTAATTTTGAAATCAGGTTTATGTGATTCCATATCTCCTACGAGCGCAAGCCCCCGTAGTTAATTACATCGTAGGGAGACAAAGTCCCCTATGAAAACTCTCGATTAAAATAAGAATGAAATTTTACTAGATTTTCTAGGAGTGATATCAAAAAAATCGAATAGAATCTTTTGGAAAATTAAAAGGGAGTGGATCAAGATTTAACATTTATTAACAGAATCGAAGGAAGAGAGGTAGGGGACACTTTGAGATTCCAGAACCATCCGGAAGTGTCCCAACTTAATCTAAGTGTTGGGCTTTATGTTTTGGATTGAAATGATATTTAATTAGAGTTGAGTATTTTATTAGAAATTTGGGATTATATTCCCGAAATTTAGGGTCTTATAATCAAAGATCTGCCCTGGATCCTAAATCTAATTTGGACGCTGGACCATAGTAATCCGATCCTAATTAATGCAGTACAAAACCTAAACTTACCCCGTCCTGGATTGGGGAGCCAGCTAACCACCTAGTCAATTTAAAAGAGATGAGTCTGGTCTTTTATGAAAGAGTGGTAGGGACGTTATACTTAAAGTTCTGGAGAATTGGGATTGACATCTAGAAATTTTTCTAATTGGCCCCTTTGAATTAATTTGGGTACTAAAATGCTAAACTGATGCAATTAAAATTTTGGACTCCTTTAATTTGTGTCTAATGCAATGCATGCTAGTCGACGACATCCAAATCAAGTATGCTTGAAATTTTAAAAACAGGCTTATAAAAATAAGTTTTTAGAAGACTGGGCTTCCCCAGGTCCGGTACCTCGTCCTCATAGGTCAGAATATTCGGACTCTACCCGCGGGCGGGGAAGGGTCTAAAATAAGGAAAGAAGAAGTGCAGAAATATGCATGTGACCCCGGGGTCGATCCCCGGCTAATTCCCTAGATTCGTTACCTTTCTATGTTATTTAGACTCACTAAAATTTTAGACATTTAAAGTTATGGGTAGAAAACTTTCACACCCTCACGAGTCTCACGTATCTAGGCGAAAATAAAAGCGGCACACAATCGCTAAAAAACTAGAAAAAGCAAGTAATCCTAAAGGCAATCAACTCATCACATCAAATATTAATCAATTAATAAATGTCCATAGGCAAAGTTGCCTTGCTTATTACAAACCAGAATTTTGTAGAAAGTAAAGTGGCCGGGCACCACTGACAACAACCCGGATTCTAAACCTAGTAATGACCAAGTAATTTTGAGTGGGATACTCTCAATCTTCAAGTCTTCAATCTTGTTCTCCTCTGGACTCCTCTTCTTCAAACTTCTTGGATTCTTCATGGTGAACTACCCAAATGGATAAGAGGGCATTTTCCTTTTAAGGGGAAGGCCACTCTTTCCTCTTTGGGTATAAGAGAAGTGTGATCCAAATTTGGATTTCCAAATGGAAAAAGGAATACTTCCCAAATGGGCATCCTTTCCTCTTTGGAATCCAAGCTTTGGACCTATGTATCCCAACTCAAAATTAACTTTCACAACACTTGACAATTACACAAATTACATTTATATCAAAAATAAAATCTAGACTCACCTGCAGGGTTATCCTAAGCAGTTAATAAATGATAACCAATTATTCCCAAGCAGTTATATATGTGCAAAAAGGAAAGTAAAACACACTGGCCATGTTCTTTTTATTGTTTGGGGGCTTTAGCAGTTGAAGCACCTGTGCAAGCATTTATAACAATTAAAATTGTTTTATTGATTTAGCCCCCTTTTCTGCCCTGTATGAGCGTGGACACCTGCAGAAAACTATGTGAACATCCAGATCATACCTAACCTAAGGGTAATCTAGTCGCCAAACACATCAATCCATTCACAGAGTGCAAAAAAGTAAGCAGACACAGCAAAGCAATTTCATCCACAACATGCAGTGAAAACTATGAAAAATCCGGCACACAGCAGTAAAGTAAACACCAGCCTAACCTAGATCTAGAGTTGGTTGTCCTAGCACATCATCTAAAGTGTGTGTAAAAGGTCGTGTGGCTGGGGTAAATCCTAAATTGGGTGATTAATCAAAGTTGTCTAAAGTTCTGGGTTTATTAAGGCTTAAATAAGAGATTTGAGTTAAACTTTAAATTTTAATAAATTAGGAATTTTAATTAAATGTATTTTAAAAGTTAATTGATTGCTACATTTGTTTCACACCGAGGCCGTGAAGTTTATTTCACTTTCCTTGGGGCTAAGCTAATAGCCTCGTTGGCCTGGGTTACCCAATAGTAGTCGGGGTTAATTAAATTATTTTTAAATTGGTTGGAAACACAGGAGTAAATTAATATTAAGGGGAATTGATTACTAATTTTAATGGGTTGGTTGAGAGTTTTAATAACCTATTAAAATAATTTTAGAGGTTGGAGAAGTTAACAGATTATAAAGGAGTATCCAGATATGTTAATTAGGGGTCAAAATTTGACTTTCAAAATTAGAGTGAATCTTATGGGTTTCAGATTTGTAATAAATACTAGGCCTAATTGTGAGTTGTTAGACAGGTGAGACACTTAGTTTGGAGTTTTCTATGAGAAGTTATGATTTTTAGAAGTTCTGGCCCGCTATGACTTAAGGTCACCTAAGATGTTGAGTCCTTGACTTTGACCAAATTATGGAGGTTCAATATTTTTAGGGAATGATAGATTCTAATTGGAGTCATTAGCCATTAAGTTTGATTAGTCAAAATTTTCCATAATTAACAGTGAATTTTAGAAATTTTACATGTTCGTAGGGATTATCAAACTATCTCAACTAAGGGAGCTACTTAAGGATTTGAACCCAAATGAGCTCTAAACTCCTTGGGATCAATTCTAAAGGTCATAAATGACCTAAGGACAGATCAACAAGTGTTTAAAATCCTTTTGGGATGTTTAAGATTTTTTAAGATTAATTAAATCTAATTAAACCATAATTACCTAAGGGTCAAGCTAAGAAAAATCTAGAGATCAATTTAAGAGGGTTTCAATTCTTATTGATTAGGGGATTAATCAGGGACAATTAAGGATATTTTATTGTATTTTACAAGTTAAGAATAGTTCATTATCAATTAATTAGGGTTAAGAGGCCATTTCTAAGAAGGATTTTTTAGGCTCCTACTTGGGGAACCAAATGAATTCCAAATTTGATGAAATTTAGACCATAGAATTACTTGATCCTAAGGACTAAACCCACCAAATTTGAGCTCAAACGGAGTACTCTAAGATTGTTAACCAAACCACCTAAGGTGAGCTCTAAGTCACCTTCAAATCACTATAGGGGTCTATCCTAGGCTTGGATTGGGGCAAAATCAGTGTCTATACACTTCTCACCCTACACATCATCAACACACCAAAAATCACACCCTAAATCCCATTGGATAGGTTTATATCCTCTTTTGAATTTAAGGGTCAAACCATGACCCTTAAACTTAAAAATTAGGGAAAATGCCCTTGAGTAACTTAAAATGGGGAGATAAAATTTGGACTTGTCATAAACATGCCCAATTTCAATCTCCCAAAATTCTAGACCTGGTGGACTTGTATTTAAAAAGTAATTAATAAAAATCATAAAATGTTCAAATTGAAATTAAGCCTAACACTGACCTAACTAGGGTTTTGAACCATAGAGATTTTGTAGAGCTCCCTGAGACCTTTCCAATGAGCCTAAGAACACCTAATTTGGACAAGTGTGCAGGGAGTTATGAATTTTTGAAGTTCCCTTGAATTTTTGGATTTATTAATTCGGCAATTACACAGTCAGCAGGCCTTTACACGAGCCGCGCGTTGATTGGCCAAGCAATGATTGGCGCCAACGATTAATGGTCGGGTTAACCACAACCGTTGGATGGCGTATCGGATGACTGAGATTAACGGCTCTCCGATACCGTCTTGATCCGAGCGATACCGCCGGTGAACTCCAATGAAATTTCCCAGGGAGGATCAGGATGATGGAAACCTTCAATCAAATGGGGGAGATCCATTGGGGTGAGGGTTTCCTTCACACTTGACCGGACTACCTAGCTAGGGAGCTCAAGATGGAGGGATTACCGAAGAGAAGGCCTCAACAAATGAGCTTCTCTATCAAGAAACTTCAGGGGACGACGGCGAACAGTTCTCCTTCAGAGATCAGGACCAGAGGATGGCCAGAGGTGCGACTTCGAGCGGGACGCCGAAAGCTTTCACGGGCGCTTGCTCGAACGGAAGGAGGGATAAATATGTGAGCTCGGAGGAAGCGTTTGGGATTTTGTAGGAGCTATGGGAATCGATCGAGAGCAATTGATAATGCCTCTTGCGGTCTGGGGAGCTCGAGGCTATTTGGCCACCTTTCATGAGCTTGGACGACTGAGATTGAGCTGGAGAGGGCTCGGATAACTACCAGGTGGACGATGGTGTCGTCCTAGGGAGATCGTGGGGATCAAACTGGTGGATAGCAGCCTTGAGCTAGGAGTTGTCTGGGGGGGACCACCAGAACTCGTTTTCCATTAGTTCCAACCGCCATCGGCCATGGTCTAGGTTGGGTTGACTGGGGGAGACCGATGGGGACATGTTAGAGCAAAGGGTGGAGTCAATTTGGCCTGGGAATGTCTGGATTGAACTGGTGGCTGGGTTAGACCCAAACCTGCTCGGTTCGAGTCGAATTTAGCTCGATCCAGGTCAGGTCAGACCCTGGGTTTGGTATGGGAGATAGGTCTGGGTCTGGTGTACCCAATGCAAGTGGCAATTTGATCCAATTTGGTCTGGGTTAAAAGATGGCTCACTTTGATCCAAATCTGCTCGGTTCGGGTTGATTTGGGCTCAACCCAGGTCAGGCCAGACCATGGGCTTGAGGTGGGAAGTGGGTGTGGGTCTGGTGGACCCAATGCAAGTGGCAATTGGGTCCAATTTGGTCTGAGTTGGAAGAAGACTCGGGTCCTATTGTTTTTGGCTACTTTGGGTTAGCCTAGAACCAAACCCAGGTTAACTCAAGGCATGGGCTAGCTGGATGAGATGTGTTGGACCTAGAGCCACCTGTGGGAGGTGTTGATCAAATTTAATTAGGCTTAGGTTGAGAGTTGGCTTAATCCCAAGTGATCTTGGGCACTTTGGGTTAGCCTAACTCTTAACCCAAGTGAACCCAAGGGTTGGGCTGGTCAAAGAAGGTGTACTGGGTCAATGGGAACCCAATGATACCTTGATTTGGATTCAATTTGATTAAGGTTAAGAGATGGCTCAAGGGAGACCTCTCTTTGGTCACTTGGGTCAAGCCATGTGGCTAACCCAAGTGAGCCCAAGGCTTGGGTCTCCAAGAGAGGTCTTTTGTGTACCCAAGGGGTCATCCCTTGCATTCAAAAAGACTTGGAATGGACTTGATTCAAAGATTTGAAAGAGAAGGGGTGTATGGGTTAATGGGTCAAACTTGGTTGACTTGGTCAACCAGGTTGATCCAAGGTCTGGGTTTGGGCTCAACAAGTTGGGTTCAATGTTTGAAACTTGTTGAAAGTTGTTTCAAAGAGTTTGGAATTGATTTGAGTTGAAATGGGCATTTGAAATCCCATAAATGTATTTTGGTCAATTTTGACCCATTGGTCAACTAGGGTCAAAAATGGGTCTGAAAAATACGGTTTGTTGCTCAATGGATTACAATCAAGAGTCTGGCTGTGATTGGAGGCTTTGATAAGGACTCCAAGATCAAGATCTTCAAGGTGTTATGTCCAATGACATAGGCTGTAAATATTTAAAGATTTTATAGCCTTTGGATTTTAATCCAGATTCTGGAGTTAGAGACCTTAGAATGGGCTCAAAATTGGAGGGTAACCTCTAGGGACATGTCTTATCACTTTGTAGGTGATAGACCCTGAATCAGAGGCCTTTTTATTGGGTTTTGAAATGTTTGAAAAAATCTTTGAAAAAGGTTTCTAGGACAAGGCCTTAAGACTTTTGATTTGAGTCTGGATTTCTGGATTTGGAATGGATTTTAAGTTTGAATTATTAATGTTGGAGTATCCAAATCATTCACAATCATGTGGTGATTTTTAATGAATGGATAGCTAGATTAAAGGTGGGATCAAAATCTAAGTTGAAGTTTGGATTGTCAAATTGATTAGATCAAAGTTTAGGTATGTTTGAAGCTTGAATTAATTTGGATTTGAACTGAATGAAGTTTAAGATTTGAATCAATCAAGGGTAGAGATTGATTTGAGTCTAGATTGGTCCTAAGATCTAGAGGGGTTCTAAGATCTAAGATCTAGAGGGGCTCTAGAATTTGAGATATAAGAGAATCCTAAGCTCTAGAGTAGGCCCTAAGGTCTAGCTCTAGGAAAGGATCTTAAAGTCTAGAGTGGATCCTAAGGTCTGGCTATAGGAAAGGATCTAAAGGTCTAGAGTGGATCCTAGGATCTAAAATTAATCTGGAGTTTGGATGGGCCTTAGGGACCTCATATCAAAAATGAGGTCAACATGTGGCTCACTTTTTTTTTGTATACTTGTGTTTTCCATATATGTTTATTTGTGTGTATACTAACTTTTCATAATTACAATGCACCATTCAAGATCAAGATTTGGTAGAATAAGTTTTATTCGTAATACTCATTTATGTATTTTTTGATTTCTTTAGTCATGCCCTGTAAGGGTGTATGCTTGCTTTGTAACCTTGCAAACACACACTTCGAAAAAATTCTATCTATTTATAGTATTTTCTATTTTGATCACATCATCTGGGATGATCCAAAATTGTCCTAAATGATAAGTCAAACATAAAAACCCTATTTAGGGCACCTTGGTTAAGGCGATCGTAATTAGGCAAATCATCCTAGATGATATTATCATTGGCCGGGATGATAGGCCTATATCAGAAAGAATCAGCTTCCATATCTATTTAATCATGTGTTTTGTTTTTGGACATCATCCAGGACATCATCTAAGATATCATCTTGGATGATGTAATTAAATTATGGTAAAATTAGTCTGGTAATTAAGGAAAGTAATTAATGTTTGATTACTCAATCATATCATCTTGGATGATCACAGGATTACCCGGGATGATCAGTTAACAAACCTTAGTTCTTCTTGGATGATTCAAAATTGGTCTGGCTCCATCCACGGTGATGCTCCAGACAATATGTACCTTTTTTGTACTAATCATCCTGGATGATCGTAAGATTGTCCCGGATGATCAGTTTAATTTTCCATCATCTAACATGAAATTAGAGTGATGTTTTGGATGAAGCTTAATGATTTAAACTCATCGTACAGGATGATAAGAATATCATCCTAAACAAAAATGTCAGTTTGTTTCAATTAAGATCAAATTTGGAGCTTTTCTATTTAAGACATCTTGTTTATACAAGTCAGTATCTCTGGCAGTCATTGTAGCTTTGTTCTTATGGAGGAAACTTGAAGAGAAAACTTGAAAGGGAGAAAGAAAAGGGTGGTGTTCGAGACAGGGAAAAGATCCTTGGAGGGGGTTTTAAGGGAGTGTGGAGGGGGTTTTAAATGGTTGCTCCAGCAAGCTCGTACCTTAGTACCATCGGATTCAAGGGTCATCTTGATTAAAATTTTGGGAAGAAGAAGATCTCTTTGGTGTCAAAAGACCCTACTACTTCACCGCACCAGGGAAGGTAGAAGTTATTTTATAAGGGCTTTTCCGCCTAGCTGTTGGGGTTAAAGAAGAGATATTGAGTTTAGTGCAATAGTTGGAGGGTGCCTTTGAGTAGTGGACATAGGTCAAGGTTTGACCAAACTACTATAAATCTGGTGTTCTTTCCTTTATTATTTCCTCACTTTAATTTTGTTGTGATTAACTACTTGGGTGAAATCTTTGATTGATCTTTTTATTATTGATTCAATTTGTTTCTGTTGCAAGATATGAAAAGATTTTTCTTTTAGTTAAAGAAGTTTTAAATATCAATTCACCCTCCCTCTTAGTTAGTCTCGGGACTAGTTCTTAAGGGCTTAACATCCTTAACAAATTTTAAAGTGGTATCAGAGCGGGATTCATAAAATCGAGTTTTTGAAAACTTTTGAATTTTGATCCATGGCTAATTTTTCTAATTGTAATATTGCAGAAGGATATTCAATCACTTTATCAACTTTATTTGAAAATATTACTTTTTATTTTTAAAAAATTTTTGTCTACTTTCTTGCAATCAATTAATTGTTGATTATGGAAAATGATTTTAACTGATTATTTTGCACCGTCATGTGTTATAGATGGATTCAAACTGATATTCTTTTTAATCAGTGAAGTAGGGAATAACAAATCAATACTCAATTCAATACTAAATCATTAAACTATTTTTTTTGTACTTTAAATTTTGAAGATTATATATTTGTATCCATGTGCACTACTTGAAAAAAAAATTTAGATAAATTATACACTATATACAAAGACAGTAATGAGTCAAGTAATTTAGGTTGAATACTTTAATGCATAATTATGAACTATTATGCATGAAACCATATGAGATGATCTTAGACATGTTTACTAGGTTTATTCAATTTGTGACATCATTACATGCTTTAGGTAAATAATTTTCAAACTTTGAAAAAGTCAATAAAATTCTATATTATCTCCTTAATAAGTTTCATGACAAAGTTTCTGCTATTTGTGAATCAAAAAATTAGAATGAATATTCTATTGATAATTTGATTGGCTCACTCGTTTCCTACAATTAAAGTTTGGGCCAAAGACTTTTGGATGCAAGTGACACAATAGTGCTAAATACTAAAAACACAGGGAAAAGGGACTTAGTTGGCGACGAAAGAGATGACTTATCAAGCAAATTGGAAAGCTCACTAAAGAAGAAGCATAAAAAAAGTGGAATAAGGTAAAAATGGTAAGAATGTTAAGGTTTCTTCTAATGTTATTTGCTTTGGATGTAGGAAATATGGACATATGAAAAATTAGTGCCCTTATTTTAGAACTCTTCCTACAAAAGAAAAGGGTAAAACTAAGCAAATTTTAAAAAGAAAAAATAATGAAAATCAAAAATTCTTTTGGGCATGCCTAACATCTGAATCATCAGATCAGGAACAAGATGATGTTTAAACCCTTATTTATGTGTTTATTTATTTGTGTATGTATTTTTTCTAGTAGTTTTTTTTTATTTTCTATGTTTTATTTAGATTTACTCTTTTTCGTTCCATTTTTTACGTTAAAACTTTAAATTTGTCTTTACTTTTTGTGATGTTCTCTCTGATCAACACACACATGTCATCTTTCTAAAAATAAAAAGCCTACCTCCTATTTTTTCTTGAATTCTTATGTAAGTTGGGGTTGACTTCTCTAAAAATAGTTAAAAGAAGGAAACTCATAAAAGAGGTTATTTTACTTTTGATTCAAAATGTTCATCATATTATAAATTAGATTTTTAAACTAAACTTTTTCTTATCCTTACATTTTGACTATCGCATAGGGATCTATTGCAAATTATTGAATCTACCTTATATTTTTTTTAATCAAGAAGTTCGTCTTGTAAATAGAATGGGTTTGCTTTAGTTTTAAAATTTCATAAAGGTAGCATATTTAAAAACAAAGTGGCCAATGATGCCAAATCAAAAGATACGCCATGACACCAAATTGAGAAAGATACATAAAGTGTATCAAAAATTAAACGTTGCACAAAATGTGCCAAACAACTGAAAAAAGGCATAAAATGAGCCCACAAAAAGTAAGCTTACCTTTCTTGTACTTCTTAAATCTTAAGAAAACCCTTCTATATTTAATTTTCAAAACTTGAGCTTAAAAATCATGATTCCTGATTCACCAATTTTTGCATTAATCTTCTATTAGATATATTTTATGAAATGAGTTTTAAAAAAAAAAATAGTGTTTTTTTTTAATTTGTTCATTGATTTAAATATTAGATTAAAAAGTCTTTGAGCCTTTAAAAGAACATGAGTTTGGATTAACAATTTTTGAATTTCTACTCTTTCTGGGATATGCATGTTTAATACATTACTTACTAAGTTTTTGAATAAAAATAAGAGGAAACTTTCTCATTTGAACAATATTTAATTTTTTCACTTGATCAAGGATAATTTTATTTTTAAATAATTTTTATTATTCTGATTGTTTGTGCCCCTCCACATTTTGATAATGTCAAAGGGGGAGAATGAAATATTATATTTGTATTTGTATCGTATATGTATCATACTATTGTATTTATATATTTTTTTAAAAAAGGACAATAAAAACAACAAAAAATTCCTCTAATTTTTGAATTCTTATTCTAATGAGGAGAAAATGTTTTTACTTTGCAAATTCTACCAGTAATATTTGCCATTATTAAAAGGGGTAGAATATTGCAACTTGATCTTATGAGTCTATGTTTTTTATAAAAGAAAATATTATGGCTCACTTTTTGTTGTCTACCTGCATTTGTGATATATGTTTGTTTGTACGTATACTAACTTTTATGGATTACGATGCACCATTCAAGGCTCAAGATTTGGTAGAACAAGTTTTATTTGCAATACACATTGATATAATTTTTTTGTTTCTTATGTCATGTCTTATAAGGGTGTATGCTTGCTTTGTAACCTTGCACACACACTTTGAAAAAATTCTATCTGTTTGGTAGTGTTTTTTAATTTTATAACATCATCTGGGATGATCCAAAAATCATCCTATATGATTAGTCAAAAACATAAAACTTATTTAGGGCATCCTGGTTAAGGTGGCTACAATTAAGCAATTCATCTTGGACAATATTATCATTGGTAGGATGATAAGCCCAAATCAGAAAGAATATGCCGCCATTTCTATTTAGGCATGTGTTATTTTTGGACATTATTCAGTACATCGTCCTGGATGAGGCATTAAAATTATGCCTAAATTAGTCTTGTAATTAAGGAAAGCAATTAAGATTTGATTGCTCGATCAAATCACCCTACACAATCACAGGTGTTAGAATAGTTGCTATTTGAATGCTTTACATTTTTGCAACTTGTATAGTTTTGATGATTCCAAACATTATTGTTCAAATGTGTAGTTATCTCCTAACAATTTTAGAAGATTTGTATTTGCTCTTGTGTGTACTAATATTTCAGGAAAATCAGACTCAAGACTACGATAACTTCAAATCAAATTCAACATGAGATACTTTGTTAATTTGAAGCTTGCATTTTTTCTTTGAATTAAATTTGAAAGGGAGTGATTGTAATTGAGTGAATAAAAACATACATACACACATAAAGAGATCATAAAAAAATTTTATACTGATCGTACGGGATGATATCCGATCGTACGGGACGATCAGATAGTTATCTCTTATAGAGCACATGGAACGAATAGGAACTTGCTCGAAAAAATTTTCTAAGTCCTATTCGTGCAGGACGAAATTAATCATCGTTCAGGATGATTGGTTCACTGTAAAATTTTCGTCCAGACGAAATTAAAAATCGTCCATGACGATCGGGTCTCTGGAAAATTTTCGTCCAGACGAAAATAAATTATCATCCGTGGCGATTGGTCCTCTGGAAAATTTTCGTCCAGACGAAGTCAAGAATCGTCTAGGACGATCGGTTCTCTGTAAAAATTTCGTCCAAACGAACATATTTTCGTCCAAACAATTAACCGACTTAGAACAATTTTCAGCAGTTTCTAAAACTGACCTTGTAATAACTGTTCGTACTGGACGAACCAAAATTTGTATAGTACGATCAGCTATACGAAGACATTTCATACACATATTCAAATAGGGTCCTTTCAGATCGTTTAAGTAAAATCGTCCAAGACGATCCACGATCGTACAGGACGATCCACTGCATACAGAATTGAAAACTTGCAGTTTTTGGGCAGTTTTTCTTGTCTTTTATATAAATAGTCCAAATAAGACTGCCACCCAATCTCTTTTTGTCATTTGATCTTTGTGCCTCTTCAGAGAATAGCCAAGGAGAGAGTGGAAGAGAGCATTTAAGGGAGGATTCCTACCATTGGAACGAGAAGGCTTCACTTGGATTGCAAAGGGAAGAGTCTCTACTTGTAAATTGGGATTACTTCACTCTTTTCCTTTTTCCTTCTAGATTCTTGTGAGAAGATCAGTCAAGGAGATCCAGTTCTCTGCCGACACTTGGAGAGTGTGAACAGCCGAAGGGTTCTCTGCCTACACTTGGAGAGTGTGAACAGGATGAAGGATTCTCTGCCTACACTTGGAGAGTGTGAACAGATGTAGGATTCTCTGCCCACACAAGGAGAGTGTGAAAGGACGACGGTTCTCTGCCAGCACTGGGGATTGTGTAAAAGGACGATGGTTCTCTGCCAGCACTGAGGATTGTGTAAAAGGATGACGGTTCTCTGCCAGCACTGGGGATTGTGTAAAAGGATGACGGTTCTCTGCCGCACCGGGTAGTGGTGAAAAGGGTGTGTTGTAAAAGCTTCTCCGCCTTGCTGTGGGTGCAAAAGGAGAGTCACTATTGGTTTTAGTGCAATACTCAGAGGGTGCCTCTGAGGAGTGGATGTAGGTCTGGTTATAGATCGAACCACTATAAATCTGGTGTCATTCACTTTATTGTTTTTACGTTTCCGCACTTTAAATTTTAGTTTTAAAAAAACTCTGTGGTTGAAAAATATTTTTCTACAAACTTTAAAAGAAATTTTTATTACGGTTCAACTTAATCTTCAAAGAGGGTTTAAAATTTTTAAACTATCAATTCACCCCCCCTCTTGGTAGCCTTGGGACATTCACTTAGGCTAACAACCTAATTACTAGACTCAACAACAGGATCATCCAAGATAATCAGTTAACAAACCTTAGTTCTTCCTGGATGATTCAAAAATGGTCCTGTCTCCATCCAGTGCGATGCTCTGATGATATATGCCTTTTTTGTACTAATATGGCCAGACGATCAGTTTATTTTTCCATCGTAAAGACATGTAATCAGGGTTATGTTCTAGATGATGCTCAATGATTCAAAATCTTCATACAAGATGATAGAATATTGTCATGCTTGATAATGTCAATTTGTTTCAATTAAGAGCAAATTTGGAGTTCTTTTGTTTAAGACATCTTGTTTATATAAGATAGTGTCTTTGGCAGCCATTATAGCTTCGCTCTTCTAGATGAAACTTAAAGAGATAACTTAAAAGGGAGAGAGGAAAGGGTGGTGTTTGAGAGAGGGAAAAGATCCTTGGAGGGGGTTTCAAGGGAGTGTGGAGGGGGTTTCACATGTTTACTCCAGCAAACTAGCATCTTAGCACCATCAAATTCAAGGGTCATCTTGAGAGAAGTTTTGTGAAGAAGATGATTTCTTTGGTGTCAAAAGACCCAGCTACTGCGCCACACTGGGAAGGTGGAAGTGATTTGGTAATGGCTTCTCCGCCTAGCTGAGAGGGCTAAAGGAGAGACAGTAAGTTTAGTACAATACTCGGAGGGTGCCTATGAGGAGTGGATGTTGGTCAAGGTTTAACCGAACCACTATAAATCTAGTGTGTGCTTTCTATTATTATTTTCTCACTTTAATTTTGATGTGATTAACTGCTTGGTTGAAATCTGTGATTGATCTTTTATTATTGATTCAATTTATTTCTGTTCCAAGATATAAAAAGATTTTTTCTTGTAGTTAAAAAAGTTTTAAATATTAATTCACCCTCCCTCTTGGTTAGCCTTAGGACTAATTCATGAGGGCTTAACATCTTTAAAGAACTTTCATCTCTGATGTGATCTAGGTAATCCCGCTGGCAAACTTTAAAATTTTATGGAATAGAGTAGGAGAGTAGGGATTTTCAATCCAATGGTGGGATTCCACTGAATTAGAAGTTCCTTTCACACTTGACCAGACTACTTATCTATGGAGCTCGAGAGAAGGTTTTTATCATTGAGTTAGCTCCATCAAATGGGTTTTTCTATTGGGAAGCCTGAGAGGATGAATGCAAACACTTCTTCTTTAGGTTTCAATGCTAGAGGACCAATAAAGGTATGAGTTTGAGTGAGAGGTAGAGAGTTTTCATTAGAGTTTACTTAAGATCATAGTTAGAAGGGACTAAAAGGTTGGGAGAATGGATAGGAATGCTCAGAGAGCTCTGAGAAGTATTTTTAAAAACATGGAATTAAAGGAGTTATGCAGAGGAATGCCCTGTTTGAATGGCTCCAGCAAGCTCAAATATTCATGATTGATCGGAGCAGTCAGTTGGCTGGAGAAACTTTGTCAAAGGTCTATGAGCTTAAAGTTGGTGAGCCCAAGCTTTAGAAGCTTTTGGATTGGACCTAATACAGATGGGACAACCAGAGTTGAATCTCCATTGGTTTTAGTCATCACTGGCCAAGGACTGGTTTTAGTCAAGCTAAAAAATTTATTGGGGAAGTGTTGAACTTGACAATAGGGTCATTTGGCTAAAAGGCATCCCAATTTCTAGAGGTGCCTCAGGTTGACCCAAACATATATGGTTTTGGTCAGGATGGGTGCAACATCAGTCGAGTTAGGGGTTGGGCTTGATATAAGATGTGTATTGGGTCATGGTAAACCCAATACAAGTGTTAATTTGGTTGAATTGAGTTTATAGTGGAAAGATGCTCAGGTCAAAATTATTTTGACTACTTTGGGCTAGCCTTTAGTAATTTTTTTTTCCTTTGATAGCCTAGACGGTTCATCCAAGTCTACCCAAGGACTTGGCTGACAAGGGTAAGAGCCTTGGGTTTAGGCTATCTAATGGAAGTGTTGATTGAGATTAGTGGGCCTAGGTTGGGAAATGGCTCATCCCAAGGTGGTTATAGACACTTTGGGTTGATATAATTCCAAACCTAAGTTGACCTAAGGGTTTGGTCAACTAGGGAAGGTGCATTGGGTCAAGGGTAACTCTATGCCCCTATTGGTTTGGTCAAATTTGGTTAAGAATGGAAGTTAGCTCAAGGGGGACCTCTTGTTGGACACTTGGATCAAGCTAAATGGCTAACCCAATTGAGTTAAAAGGTTGAGTATTTAATAGGGGTCTCTTAAGGACCCAATGGGTCACCCCATGGCTTGAATGGGTTTGTAGAGGTCTTAGTCAAATGGTTTGAATAGGGTTAAGGTGTATGAAAGGTTTGGTCAAACTTGGCTGAATTGATCAACCAAGTTGACCTAGTGTCATGGGTTGGGCACATTTAGTTCAAATGGACCAAATGAACTTCTTTCAAGAGGTCTCAAAGCAAGGGGAGGTCACTTGGTTAGAAATGGGTGTTTAAACCCTTAAGGGTCACTTTAGTCAACCAAGATTGACTTGGTCAACCAGATCAAACCAAAGTGTGGGTTTGTGCCCAATGTGATCCTAAGGGCATTTAGGATATATTGGGATTGGTTTTAAAGATTTTATGAGGAAAGGCGATGTTGAATTTTGGGGAAAAAAATCCCTAAATTTTGTCATTTTGGCACCTAGTCAACACTAGGTCAAGCATGGTGCAAGAACATGTAGGTTTTTGGTCAAATAGTCATAACAAAGGTCATGTATATGGTTGGAAGATTTGGAAGGGGTCCCAAGGTCAATTTCCACAAGATGAAAAATCTAGTGGCATAGGTTATAAATAATTGAAGGTCTTACATCCTTTGGAAATTATTTAGTTTTTGAGGTTAGAGACCTCCAAATGTGCTAAAATTTAGATATTTGGTACTCGAGTCATGTAATTTCAATATGCAATTGATATACCCAAAATCAGATACTAATTGATCAGGTTTCAAGGTGACAAAAAATCACCTAAAAAGAGTTTTAGGACTTCTTGGGTCAGCTCCACCCTATGATTTTAGTTTAAATTTTGGATTTGGATTGGAATTTGAGGTTATTTGTTTTAGTTTGCATCATCCATATCAATGATGATTAGTTGAATGATTGAGATTGATTGGGTATAATTTGGAGGTTAATTGAAATTTTATTAGAAGTTGGAGCAGGGATTGAATTGCACAGTAGAGTTGAACTTGATTGTGATTGATTTGGGTCTTAACTGGGACCAACATGGTTTTTTTTTTGAAGCAATGCAAATTTTCATTAAAAGAGAAAAAAGAACACCCTAATACAAGCAAGAATAAAAACTATGGGTTCCTTAATCCAACAGGGAAAGGAACCTTATTGAAAGCATATTTGTTAAGTTGAACTTATGATAATTGAAATGAGACCCACTATTTCCCATTTTAAAACCCTTGGGTGGAGGGGATACCAAAAATAAAATAATCTATAAGGTTGATTAGCATCCCAGAGTTTCCAACCAGGTAAAAAATAAGATCTAGTACCGATCCCATAAGCAATTAGAATAAATTTAGGAAACAAATATAAGTCTAAAAGAAAGCAAAAGAAACGAACTAAAAATTCTAGAAAGTAAATACAATTATTCCTCAATATCTGAAAAACACCTAAGAAAACTTTTAATAGGTTTCTCAAATGCCACTTCCAAATTCCACAACCGTATTCCAAATCTAGTAATCTGAGGTACTCTTTAATCAGGAGCTCCATCATCAAGTATCTTATAAAAAATTCCATACTATTGCATTGAATGTAATAACAAAGGGGAAGAACCCCTCATAAATTTCTTTGAGCTGAGATATGCCATCCTTCTTCTAGGTAAGTCTTCCATCGATCCCAATGATTGTAACTCTTTAAACAATTTATGTTTAGACCCGGAAGAATAACCCTCTTTAATAGTTGCTGTTTTTCGTTTTAACACAACCTTTTTAAAATTTAAACTAACTTCAGAATTAGGCATAACAAATTCTGTTACAGCAGTAGGATTAGTTCCACTTAATTCTCCCATTCCGTGAGAAAGAGTTTCCATTCCATCATTATCTACGATATTAACTGAAGGAGAAGATTCTTTCGGTGCAACAAACTCTGACTCAGCAAAAGGAACGGCTTCCTCTTCTCCATCACGAATTTTAGTCTCTTTGAATTCAAATTTTGAATTTTAAACAGCTTTAGAGGTTGATCATCAATCAAACCATCATCACTATCCTGATGATTGACTACTAAAGACCAATCAAACGGAGCTTCCTCTAGAAGTTGAACATCTTGAAAATCTGCATCCTCAAATAAACCTTTATCAATTTCTTCTTTATCAACAACTTCAACATTGTTAACACAAGATGTATCAGCATCCATTTTATCATTTTCTTCAAGCGATAACACACTGTATTTATTAGAATGTTCAAGATCTGAAATGATTTTATCAGGTTCATCTTCAACAAAGTCTTCCTTATCTACAACAGGATTCATACCGCATCAACCTTAACTGAATTTTCCCTATTGAGAAAATCTTATTTCTTCTTATCAAATAAAACTTTTTTTCCTTTTTTTTTGTTTTTGAACTTTTACATGCATCCATGGCCCATATGAATTTTCATGAACTTGAAATGGACCTTTATGAACTTATTTATCAATAAGATTTAAAGAATGACAGACATTTGGGAATACAGAATCTTTATGTCGAATTCTTCCACATTTGAAACAAAGAGATGAATGATTTTCATATTAAATTTTTTGAAAAAAACTTCCATATAAACCTTCAACCCAAATACCACAAAGGAGTTTTGAATTCAGTTTAATCCAAATGCAAGCTCTAGCGAATTCCCTTCTTCCCCAACTAAACATGTTGCCATCTAATAATAAAGGGGTACCAATTCAAGAAACTATTCTGGCAATGTTGGTTTCATTCCAACAATGAAGAGGCAAATAAGGTAAACGAACCCAAATGGGAGAAGAAATCCCATCCATGGAGATAGGAGAGAAGTTAGGAGACCATCTATCTAATCCAATGATGAAGCCCCCAACGTACCAAGGACCTCCATTAAAAACATCCTCCATTGCTTCATGTGATTGAAATGAACACATAAGACAATCTAATCCAAGTGAGGTTATATGAAACCCTCCAAATTTAGTCCATTGTCTCTTTAATTCAAGAGAACAGATTGAGAAAGGCATATTTTTGCATAGAATTATCACCACCAAGGATTTTTTCAAAACATGAATATTGGCTTTTTCATTCGCCATAACAAGCTTGACAACATTTGCATCCTCATATTCATCAAAGCCTTTATTCAAATTTATTTTAATATGTGGTTTTTTAATCCACACATTAGAATTATCCAATCCATTGGAAGAAAGAAGAATTTTAATATTACCATCATCAAGAACATTACTATCAAACTCCATTACATTTCTTCAACAAATCATTTTCTTTTGATTTGCAGCTGGAAGAAGAAGCCTCCATTTTATTTGATTTAGGAATAAAAACTGAACTAGGTAAAAATGACTTACAGTTCAAATCAAAAATAGCTTCTTTTCCTTTCCCTGATTCCAGCAAAGTCTACTGGTAGAGACCAAACCTCCCTCTCTAATTTCCAGAGAAGAGTTCATGAAATGGGAATTGCGAGAGAAGCTTTGGTTGAACAAAAATCTACCTTTTGAATCCAACGGAGTTGGATGCGGGGCAGATATTATGGATTAGTAGTTCCGGTCATCAGTGGATGCCCGGCCACCTTCTTCCATCTCCAACATTGGCAGCAGAAAATCTCAAAATCCCTTCCTATTTTTGTGGACGTTCTCTCTCTTCAAAACAATAGTAACGTTGAATTCTAATAATTAGGTCACCAAAAACAAACCAAATGGGTCCTAGTAACCTCATAAAGAAATGAAGTCAACATATTTATTTTCAGCTGGGATGTTTGATTCTAGAATTAAAATTCAATGTTAATTTCATATTCCCCCATAGAAGATTAAAATTTTCAAAATCTCCTTTCAAATTTGACACGAACATCCGCTAGAAATGTTATTTTGTTGGCATATTACTATTGTTACTGGTATATTTTGGACCACGGTTTTAGGTGATTTTCCTGTAGTGGTTTGTGTGAGTTGTACTTCACTTGTTTAGTTTGAAGACTATTTTCTATATTTTTATTATGGAAAAAATAATTTCACCAAGGTGGCTCTATCATCAATATTTTCTACTAGCATTTTAAAAATTCTTCGATAAATTAAATTAATTTAAAGTTTAAATTTAAGTTTAAAGTTGAATTTAAAATAAATTGCTCAACTCATTAATCAATTTAAATTATATTTTAATATATTTAATTATTTTATTTTAATTATTAATTAAATTATAAAATAGGTTGCTCAATTAATTCAATTAAATTAATGGTTTAATTTTGATTTAAATGGTTTATTAGTAAAAGATTTTAAATTAATGATTAATTAAGCTAAATTTTGAATTAAAGTTAATTAACTAAATATGTTATTTCATTGCTCAATTTCATTAAAATCTCAAGGTATTGTTATTAATTAATTATTTGATTTTATTATTACTTAAATAATTACTTATTTAAATTTTTAATTAGTTTATCAATTAAATTTTAATTATAGAGTTTTAGGTTGTTAATTAGGTTGATTTAATTAGAAATTTAGTTTAAAAATTAATTTATTATTAATCAATTTTCTTCAAAGCTCTTGGATGCAAGTTTGATAGCCTCTCAAGATGATTTTTACAGCCTACCAGTGTTCCATCCCCATGAGGGGAGGTTGGGAGGGCACTTTCCCTTTCTAGTCCGCTCGATTGGATTAAAATAATCAATAGAGGACCTTGAGGGAGCGAATCAACATTAACATCAATCTTCGAGCCAACCAAATTGGATGTTATAGTACTTCAACATTTTCATAAGATTTTGATAGCCTTTCGGTGCCCCCTTCCTATAAGGCGAGGTTGGGGAGGGTAGTTGTCCTTTAAGGTCTGCTAGATTGGATCAAAATTGATGATCGAGATCTTTAGGGAAAGAATAAAAACTAGAATTAGTCTCCGACTCTACATTTGATGATTAGGACATCTTTCTTTTTTATATATTATTATTCATAATCAAAATAGTAATAATAATAATAGTAATAATAATAATAATAATAATAATAATAATAATAATAATAAGAATAAATAATAATAATAAGAATAATAATAATAATAATAATAATAATAACTATATTTCCCCTCTCACTCACTATTTTAAGAAAGAAAGGAGCAAATTAAATTTTTTTTTTTTGAAGAAAATGCAGCAAATTGCTTTAATAAAGGAAAAAGGAGAACAACGTACTAACTAAGTACATTAGATTCCTCCTTTAACAAGTCCCAAAATGAAGGAGGAACCTTAATAATGCTAAACTCATCCCACTCCAAAGTACTAACAATAGCATAGTTAATACAAAGATCCACTAACTTATTGGCCCTTCTATCTATGCAATTAAAAATTACATTATTAAACCCATTGAATAAATGTAAATCATCATACCTTTGATCTCCACTTGTCTTAGCTTTTTGCAAGAACTCCATAACATTAACATTGTCACCTTCTATAATTATTCCCTTGATTTGAACATCCAATCCTTAATCATCTCCTTAACTGCTTGAGTAGCCAAAAGTTCCACTAATGAGATGTCATAATGCAATACCGTTTTCCCAACAGCTAAAAGAAATCTCCCCTTATGATCTCGAAAAACTACTATTACAGCTTTATATGAAGAAAGAAGAGTTTCATCCATATTTACCTTTAGCCAATCAGGTGGAGGATACCAATGTATATTGAACAGTCTAAGAGACTGGCTAGTATCCCATATACCCGAGAATTTACCATTTCAATCAGCTGATAAAGAAGCGAAGCTCAATGCATTAGAAGCAGAAATCAAAGAGCTATTCTCGCCGCCATTATGAACCAACTTGTTCCTTGACTTCCATGTAAAATACATCGCATTACAATACAAATTTACAATGAAAGAGGTTTACATGACGACCAATTATAGCAATATGTTAAGGTATCATATTCCAAAAAAGAAAACCCCCATCTGCTAAGATGATTTAGCACATCCTTAAGCTTTCCACATCTAACTGCCACATGGTCTTCCTTTTTAGTTTCATTACAGCCTCTTTGGCAATTTCCCTCCCTTTGCAACCTTCTATATTGAAGAAAATGTGTCGTAGGTAGCGCTTTTCTAAAAATCCTCTACCATAATACTTTCACTCTAGGATTTAGCTTACTTTTTCTGATCCAGGTTCAAAATTGCTGCAAACATTCATGCCTTACAATTAGTTCAGACACCATAGCTGATATTAATTTGCCAGTTTTCAAGTACAGCAATTTCATCTTATCTTCTTACATATAAGAATGAATTTTAACATGGGATATCAAGCTTATCAGCTCGCTTCCCGCATACTTCTTCAATTCTTCCTCATTCCTGCTGTCGTTGGATATACAATTTGATACATAACAGCTGCTGCTATCATATGGGATGACAAATGTTGGCAATTTGCAAAAGTTTTTTTCCAATAACCAAGTGTCATTGAACACATCAATCTCCTCTCAATCTCCCTTTAGCCCAAACTCCAAGAGGCAATTGAGCATCCAATTTGATTCTAACACAAATCCTCCCAAACTCCCTTCTTCCCCATTTGAACATGTTCCCATCAATCATGCAAGGTTTCCCAATCATTGAAGCTATTATGCAGATGTTTATTTCATCCCAACATTGAAGTGGAAGATTAGGAATCCTAACCCATATTGGAGCAGTTAAGCCTTTTAAAGAGTTTGGCGAGAAATAAGGCATGCATTTGTCCATGCCAATAATTTGTCCATTGACAAACCAAGGTCCATTAGATAAGACCACTTCCATTGTTTCAACTTCATAAAAAGAACACAAAACCCAATCCATCCCAAGCATAGTAAGATGAAATTTTCCAAAAGAAAACCATTGCCTTCTTAATTCTGTACTAACAACAAGAAATGGCACATTACCTCCAAAAACTTTGATAACTAGAGAATTTTATAGCTTCGTGGTATTCTCTAATTCCCTCTCTGCATATAATTTTACTGATTCACCATCTTCTGATAAGTATTCTCCCAAATCCAAGACTTAAACATGTATATTTGCTTTCTTACTCCAAGCATTTGGCTGGTTTGAATTTGTTGCTCTTACTGGAATCACATTCTGATGTCCAGTGCAATATCCCAAATCCCCTGTATTGCATTCTTGAACGATATGCAAATCAGCTTCTTTTAATATATCAATCTCTTCATTTTCTCCAGTATTCTCATTATTATTTCTATAACATCTTCCACTATTATAGCCTCACTTTCCAGATTCAAATTTCCTATATCAGCAATAGCTTTCTCTATTCCACACCCTTCCTCCACATCCAATTTGTCTCCCAGCCATTTATAATACTACATTGAAGATGGCGATGCCTCCTCCTTTTAATTTGAATCAAGTTATTTTTTCGATACCTTCCCAGTTTTAAATTGAATTTTCACTATTTCTTCATCAACCACATTCTTCCCCTTTCCAACAACTTCAGGAAGCTTTTTAGAATAAAGCAATCCTCATTCATTGATAATTAGCGGCATACCCATTCTTATCAAAGATTTTGATCCTTGAGGAACACCAGGTACTCCATCTCAAATGCTGGCGATGACGACAAAAATGTCCGAACTGGATTCAAAACCATCCCCACTGATGATCTTCTAACGTCTAATGGACCACCGGCCATAGATTGCCAGCATCCTTCCGTCGCCATTTTTGCATTGCCGGAGAACCTGCGAACACTGAGATTTGAGAAACCAAGCTGAATCCAATTTTTCCTCAGACCTTCTCTCTCTAACTTATATCTCTAACTTCTCTATCTAACTTCTCTCAAAAATCAAAAATCTAAGAGCAAATTTATTTACCACTCATATCTAAAGGGATGAAAATGATTTAATTGATTAAGCTTCATTCACATGCAAAGGTATGGTTAGAATGGTTCCATTTGGTGGAAAACTACCTAATTCAGAGGGTCCTGATCATAACCATTTACCTGCTGTGCCATTTGATAGCAGAAATTACTAGTTAGAGGACATGCCATATCCTTGCGAGAATGATAATTGTTTAGAATAAATCCTAGTGATATTCTCAACCTGACATTAGCTCTTTATGAGATGAAGTTATATTTTAATTATTCCACCTCGGTAAACTATTATGAAGGATGGATAGGTTTATCTTTAAGTGGTTAATAGCTTATTTCAATTTTAAATATTTGGAAGCTGTACTAACTACTTCATCCCAAAAATATTTTAGAAGTGAATATTCTGCCAACATGGCTTTAGTGGATTCTATCAAAGTTTTGTTCTTCCTTTCAACAACCCCATTTTGTTGAGGTGTTCTAGGCAATAAAAAGATGTGATCTATTACTTGCACTTCACAGAAAATTTCAATTTATTTCTTTTTCAAATTCTCCTCCAAGATCACTTTGAATAGAAATAATTTCACAACTTAGCTTTCTTTGAATAAGTAAAAATATTTCTAAATTTATCACATGATTCACTCTTACGTAATAAGAATCTTATCCAAATTAATTTTGAATAATCATCATTAATTGCATACATTAAAACTTTCCCTCCAAGACATAGTGTTAACCAGTTTAAAAAGGTCTATGTGTATGACTTCTAACGATTTACTAGTTCTAAGATCTTTAATTGAATGAAAGAAGGACTTTATTTGTTTCCTAATCGACATGCATCACATAGGTTATCTTTATTGAAGTCTAATTTGGGTATTCCTCTGACCAATTCTTTTTAAATAATCTTTCTATGATTTTTTTTGCCCGCATAACAAATTCTTCTATGCCATAATCAAGATTCATCAGCGATAGCTTTGAGACAAAATGTATTAAAAGATTTAACCTAATTTAAATCAAGTATGCATATATTATTTACCTTATTTTCATGTAACACATGAACTCTATTTTGACTTATAATGTAGCTTGTAGGTAAAATTTAATGTTAAAACCTCTATTAAAAAGCTGTCTAATACTTAAAAAGTTCTATTTTTATCCTTCTACTAATGAAACATTCTCAATAAAGTAATTATTCTTTTTTCAAATCATAATTATACCTACCACTCTCCTAGTGTTATTATCTCACTTTGCCTCTAGCTCTAGCCTCCAACGATATGAATTGAGTTGTATCTCTTGTCATATGTTTCAAACATTCACTGTCGAGGTACAAAATACTCTCATGATGGCTTGTCTAAGAGCTTTTGTACAAAATTGTTGAACGTTAGACTTGGAAACACAAATAAATTTGGGTTCACCTCTTGACAATAATAATCTAGATGCATATTTTATATACTGTGATTTATACACCATAGGTCTCCACACTAAAAATATTCTACTCTAAATAGTGAAAGTGTGAGAATTATGCCTTATCATTCCACATGAAAAGCATTTAACACTAGGAAAAGGATTTACCAATCGATGTGACTTATAATGTATTTTCTAAGATTTTGAAATTTTATGCTTTTGATTAGCATTATAAAATTATTCAGATGTGGGAGTTGCCACATTTTCTTTAAGAGTTTTCAGTTTTCCTTTAAGATGTGAGTTTGCACTTTCTAAAATAGATTTTTCAACTTCCAACTCATGTTTTCTTTTATCTGATTCAATAATAAACACCATAAAGTCATTTTTAAGTTTAGCATAAGATGTTTTCAATGAATCATGCTTTTTATTCAAATCATCAAATTCATCCAACAAAATCATGTGGTTGCTATCTTTGAATGCATGATGTTTCCTAAGATTTTTATATTCATTTTATAAATTCAAATGCTCGAGGTTAAGATTAGCATTCTATTATTTAAGCTTCTTTTATGCATTATGATTTTTCTTAGACACTTCAAATAATTTGTTGTAGGACAAGTCACATACCACCTCTTGATCAGAATGATCAAGTTTGATTACCATAAAGCACAAGTTTGTGACTTCCTCTTCTGCTTTTATTTTTGAGGATTCTAAAGCTGAGTTAGCCTAAAAACCTCTTTACATTAATCTCTTACCCTTCTGAACATTAGTTTTCTCCTCAACTTTCTCCTTTTTAGGATTTGCTTTGAGATTTGAGCAATCAGTCATTATATGTCAAGGCTTTTTGCAATCATAACAACTGACTTCATTAGAAACTTTTGCATTCTTTTTGAACTTATATTTGTTCCAATACTAACATCTTTGTTGCTTTCATTTAAGGAAACTTTTGAATTGCCTAGTCATGATTGCAATATCTTCTTAATCCACAGGTATTGATTGATCACTTTCTAAATCATCCACTATCAAAGAAATATTCTTCTCTTTCCACTTGTCCCCTAAATCAATCTATCTTTGATTCACTCTTTGCTCATAGTCAAATAGTGATCCAAGTAGATTGATAATAGAATATACATTCAAATCTTTTAACTCTATTATGACAATTATCTTTGCATCATAAGCAGTAGGTAAGCAACATAGAATTTTATTAACCTTTTCTAAATTTGTTAGTTCTCTATCTAAAATATGCAATGAGGTAAAAATCTAAGTAAAATATGTATACATATCAGAAATTGACTCATTCCGTTTCATGCGAAATAGTTCATAGTCATGTAATAAAATGTTAAACCTAGATTGTTTAACCTCATTTGTCCCTTCATAAGTTATGCAAGTCTATTCCAAATTTCTTTTCCAATTTTGCATGTATAAACATGTATATAGTCTTCTGATTTCAATGCACAAAAAAATTTATTTAAATATTTTACATTTAGTTATGCTATGTCTTTTCTTCTAATGTCCAATAAGTGAAGTTATTTCAACTCTGATGTCTGTAACCTTCTTGTTCTAATATCTACATGTGATAGTCAAGTGATTGTAGAAAATTTAACATGTTAGTTTTCCAAAAATTAAAAGAGATGTTATCGAATAAAGGTGGTCTAGTGATAGAGTATCCTTATGGAGTGTTCCAATTTCTACAAGTAGCCATGATCATTTTCCAGAAAGGTCTAAACATTAAATTTTCAAATAGGCTCTGATAACACTTGAAAGTTCATATAGGCTATTAGACCTTATTGAATTGTCCCAAGGCTAACCAAGAGGAGGATGAATTAGTAATTATAAAATTAAAAATTTTCTTACATTTTTTAAAACTATTTATAGAAAACTTTATAAATGATCCTTGAGTATGAAGTTGTTTAGATATGATTATCTCAAAATATTCTTGAACCCTAAAAAAACATTAAAGTGCAAAAAAATAAAATACAAAAAAATAAAAGTGAATAGAGAACACTAATCTTATAGTGGATCAATCCAAACTAGACTTACATCCACTCCCTGGAGACTCCTTCTCTAGGTATTGCACTAAATCAAAGTTACTCTACTTTTATCCACACATCAAGGAGGAGAAGCCCTTACAAACAATCTTCCATTTATCCAGTGAGGCAGAGTACTGACACCTTTTGTACCCTCCAAGTGATGGAACCATACCTTCATCCTTTTTTACCCTCCTGGTGATGGCAAAGAACCTTCATCCTTTTTCACTTTCCTAGTTTTAGGAGATAACCTTTGTCCTTTTTCACCCTCCTGCTAATGGTAGATAACCTTTATCCTTTTTCACTCTCCTAGTGAAGGTAGAGTACCAAAACAAAATGTTGAAGATCTTCTCTCAAAAGCCTCCAAAGGAGATGGGCAAAAATTTAAAGAAGATAAAGAGATCCATGCTTTGGGCAACCATACGAATCTATCACAATACCCCTTCACTTGATCTCTCACGCTTCATTCTCACAATCTCTCCCAAGCACTCACACTCAATGGTCACTCCTAAGAGAAAATCACAGCGAAGGTATTGAGTGATAGTTTTAGGATTTCTTATATATAAAACATAAGAAAAATCATTCAAAAACTAAAAATTACAAGTGAGCCTACCTCTGATCATATTATAAAATCATGTATCATATATTCATATAGTTCAGAACAATGGATACGATATTGTATGAACATTATTTCATACACTATCAATTATTTGTATGAACTAACATCATACTATACGAACACTTAAAAACTAAATGTGTTCATCTGGTATGAGATGGTACAAACCATATTTCATACACTATCAGTTGTATGTATGAACTAGTATCATACATTATAAACATTTAATACAAATCATGCTTCATTTTGTATGAACATGGACGAACCTAATTTTATACACTATTGGTCGTCTATACGAATTAACTTTGTACATTACAAACAGTACAAAAATAAATGAATTCATTGGAGTTGAACTGGTACGCACTTGATTTTGTACACTATTAGTTGTCTATACAAACTAACTTTGTATAGTACAAATAATACAAAAATACAATCCATAATTTTATTAACTTGATTTGAGAGGAAAAACATGACAAATCATACAGTATGATTAGAAGTATAATATAGTTAGTTTTAAAATTTTAAGTTTTGATTGTCTCCCCCTATGTGTGTGTGAGTGTGTGTGAATGATTACCTAATTACAACATCACACTCTCAGACTCGTGAAATAAAAAATAAAGATTTATATACTTTATTACATGAAATTCTAATATACTCTATCTTGAAGTCTTCAATAATCTTTAGTATGATTTCCCTGAAATATTAGTACACATAAGCAAAGAATAAAAAATGATACATACTTGGAGAAATAATAAAATTAACAGAACAATAATATTTTACTATCTTCAAAAATCATATTCTCCATCTAGATTCCTGAGTTGCAACACTTGTTGTGCACTAACGAATCTTCTGCTATCACTAGTCGATGTTGCTATCTACTGTAATTCCCTTGCTTCCTTCTTGTAGACGACATGTTAAGTGTATAGAAAGTTTCCTATAAAATATCATAGGTACTTGCTTTTGTTGCATCTTTACACATTTTGTATTGGTCTTTTGCCCATGCAGTACATCAACCTTTGCTATAGGTAGGCAGAAAGATGTATTCTTTCACAAAATTAAAATAATTTATAGGATGTTGTATTTACTATAATCTTTTTGTATCTACCTATAGGTGGCATGTGGTATGTATATGTATGTTCATAGAAATATTGTAAGTATTACAGATCTTTTTTTTTTATATATAAAGGGCTTGAATATTTGGCTAATGCTGAGTAGTTATCTAC
The DNA here is from genome assembly GCA_016618105.1 of Dendrobium huoshanense. Classification (NCBI taxonomy): domain Eukaryota; kingdom Viridiplantae; phylum Streptophyta; class Magnoliopsida; order Asparagales; family Orchidaceae; genus Dendrobium; species Dendrobium huoshanense. The sequence goes on from CM028354.1 coordinate 5,019,167, forward strand.
TTTAGGGATGAATTAACATCCCTTACATATTAATCATTATCACCCATTAATGGAATACTATATGAATGAGGACTCTTCTACATTTTCTTGTTCATAGCATATTAAGCACATGATAGGTCTTCTATGATGACTTGTAGGATATTTCATATCTTCAAATTCTTATGGAAACTATCATTTATATTTTCTAGACAACTAATGTTGATTACAAAGAGATAATTGATTTCACATTTAACTATCGTTATTATCTATAAGTAATATAATGTGCTCAATAAAAACTTTCATCAATGCTTGCAAATGGATATAGTGGGGCCTATTATCTCTTCCTGCATGTTTATCATAAAGATTATCATTGACTCTACTCCGATGTCAACTATAGAGCACTGCTATGTTCTTCACACATATTTCTAATACTTGTAGGGGACTGCAACTTTCATATGCTAACTAGCTTATGTTGGCTTGAAGTGTATTATGGTATTCAGAGACTCTTATAGTAGCATGTGAATATTTGCATTTATTTCCCACACACTCCCTCCACTTGCATGGGATTTATATATTTTCCCTACAATAAATAGTCATTGACTGTGAGGGTATCTATGCAATCTTTGTATGCTATTTGTCATTACATTCAGAAAATTAATGTATTTTCCTAACACAGAATTGTTATTGTCTGTAGAAGTATCCTTACAATCATTACATGCTGCATTGAGTTTATTGATAAGAGATTTCATTGTAAGGTTTTCTATTACTTATAGGCTATGAGTTGCATGTTTCATGATTCTTTTATGGATGTTTGTGGGGAATTCATCACATTCATTATATGTTCATCACACAGTCTTCATACTTCATAAATAAATACATCGCTATGTTCATTATAACCATTGCACTCCCTTCCATATGTATGGGTGTTTTCAAATGATGAATACCATTCATAGGAGACCCATTGTGTATATCTTAAGTACTTGTTATTGGCATTCATTCCTTATCCTTGTAGTCTTTACAATCCTTATAAGCCACTCAATAACATTCTTGAAATAAATATTTTGGAACAATTATCATCATTCATATATAAGTTATGCAGTATAATGAAAGCATCAAGTCATTCAATGATATACTTTATTATTCCACCATTACTTGTATGTAAGTGGTGCTTCAAAATCCCATGATGGTTATTAGTATAATAATTATAATAATTATGATTAATAACTAATAATAAAAAGACAAAAAATACAAATAAAATATACCTAAAGGTCGACTAAATGAATCTGACAAGGATAATGGGTTTGAAGCTTTAGTTGGATTTGGATATAGGAGGTAAAGGTAGGGCTTCAAATAGATGAGATTGGAGTAAATGGTCTTCATTGAGTTGGAGATTGGGATATAGGAGATGGGCCCAGTGCAAACAAGAGGTTCAAGAGACAAGAGATCTATTTCCAGCTTGTGTTATAGCAAGGAAAGAAGAGTTTGGTTTAAATAAATGGAGAAGAGGTTATAACATCTGGTAAAGAGGTAGGTTCAATAGAGAGGTTTGGCCTCAGGTGGATTCAATGGCTATGGAGATTTGTATCTTGAAGAGGTCATGAGCTTGTGTAATGGTGTACTACTAAGGAAGAAATAGGTAGGTCTTCTACAATAGTGGAGAAGTTGGAGGCAATGGAGATTTGGCAAGATAGGGAAAAGGGGTTGAATGGTATCCGGCATGGGAAGTGCAGGTCAAAGACTTGGTTCAAGGTCGGATGTAGAGGGTTGGCTGTTATGGACTTGGAGCTTGATAATATTTAGGTGGCATTCGGTCGAAGAAGCAGAAGATTGTAGTTTTGAGGAGGAAGAAGGCTAGGTTAATGGGATTCGGTTGTGGAAGAAGAACTAGAAGCAAGGATTTTACTCGAATTTTAATCATGATAGTGACTTCATAAAAGATATGGTTTTGAAGGATATTAGAGTTGTTTGGTGCCATTTGTAGAGGTAGTACTATATTAATAATAGGTTTTTGGTAGGATTTATGTACAGGCTCCCATAGGTAAAGATTTTATTAATTTTTTTATTCCACTTTTATTTTTTATCGTAGGGCTAAATAAATGCGCCCCAAGCATTTGTGTATGCATCTAGACTGAATCATGTTTGTTGTATGCTTCTTAACCTCATTAATCTCAAAAAATTTGCTCTAGATGTCATATAGGTTTTCATTTTGCAGATCTCCAAAAGCTTGTTTGGATGTCACGCTAAGGTTCTCATTTTGCAGATCTCCAAGAGCTTGTTTGGATGTCTCACTGAGATTTTCATTCTCTATATCTCCAAGAGTCTATCTCTATGTCTTTACATATCATTAGATACACTTGCAATCAATAATATGATTGACATATTGCATTTAGTCAAGTAGGGACCCATATTAGAGTGATAGAGCACTTCATACTTAGGACTTTAGAAAAATCTTTTAATAAACTGACACTTGTAGATGGAATGGATGCTTCTTTATTTTCTTTTAATACCATCATCACTTTAAATTCTTGCATACTTAAAACTTATAAATATTTTTCATTATTGCAATCATATATGCATATGATATTTATATTATATAATTATAGGGTTTCATTCAGAATTTACCTAAGCTTCATATTCACCAATTTGTAGGTCTCTATTGCCTCAAGTTCTCTATAGTTGCTTTCGAATCAAGTATATTTTTGTTAGTATGTGCATTTTTTTTCTTTCTTTAGCTCTTTACAGACACCCTTTTTGCCCCACATAGGTTTTAGGAGGAGCAAGACACCAGTTTGTGAGCTACTATAAGAAACTTTAGTTCATGTACACCTTTTTTTCATAGATTTACAATTATTTACATATGTTTTTCTTTTTTATAGATCTGTATATTTCTTTTGTAGATCCCAGAAGCATAAAATACTTAGTCTTAAGAAGCAGAATAAGGCTATCGATTTCATCTTCAGGCATAGCTTTAGGAGGCATATTTTAGTCCTCTATAGAGGGCAATGTAATCCTTTTCCTGATGATGATGATGATGATGATGTGTGTGTGTGTGTGTGTGTGTGTGTGTGTGTGTGTATATATATATATATATATATATATATATATATATATATATATATATATATATATATATATATATATATATATATATATATATATATATATATATATATTATTTGAATCAATAAAATAAATTCATTTTATAAATTCAGATGTTGATGAGATCTTCTTTTACTGCTCTTGTGACTTTTGTGGTTGTTGTGTTTATGGATTTAGACACTCGTTGGAGTTTACATTTATTTTCATAGCTTTAGTTTAAGTTATAAGGCTTTAGTTTCTTTAATCCTGTGCTTCCTACTGTGGACTTTCTTACATGATTACCTGATTCATCACCATTGATCTATTAGGAGATTTTTTTATATATTTTTCCCTATGCTTCCATCTTTGGTAGGTTTAATGAATGAGTAGATACTGGAGATCTAAACACTGTAGATTTATAATAGGTTGATGGTGAGAAGTCATCGGTCCAAATCTTTTTGCATTACAAACCTATTGATAATAGAATCTTCTTAGTTTCACATTAAGCTTTGTGTAAACTTTAAGATATTTTGTTTGGTCCTTGGCTTTATGCTTTCATGGTCTTGTTGAAGAAGAATTGCTTCAGTTTTCCCTTAATGCTTTATGGTTTTGTTGAAGGATTTACATGTTTTAGATTTATTCGATTGTACCAAATATACGTAGTATTTTGATCCTTAACTAATTGAGGAGACTTAATTCCAAGTCACTTGTGTTCATCACATTAGGTAAGATAATATTTGATACCTCTTCATTATTTAGTTACTAAAGTGAATGTTCCTCTACAATGCCCTTTCTCATGGTGTATTGAGTAGACATAGCTACCTGGGTTATTATTATATTTGAAATTGTTGGATCCAGCCACTTACACCAACTCAAGCTTCTGACCATAGTTATGAAAAATGGACTCCACAATATTGAATCTACTAAAGTTTGTAGATTTGGAGTCTTCTTTTATAGTTAAGTATTTAGAGCCTAAGCAAATTTGGTAGTTGCTCATGACTCCTCCTTTCCACCGGAACTTTGATTCTCTAATAAATTAAGAGAATTGATCACATGAACGTATTGAGTCAAATAAGCCTTTGTACTTCTTATAGTCCCTACAAATGAGTTAGCGAAGTGGCAGTTCTGCTACTACGGCCTTTTCTATGATGTATTGAGTAGGCAGTGTTGTCAGCAATCAAGCCATATTTCGGCTTATTGGATCTGGCCTCTTTCACCGATTCAAACATTAAGCTTTAGTAAATTTAAAAAATTTAAGTTGTTCCAACTTGATTTCTTTGAGTGTGTGGTCATGAAAGTCTCTTTCCTGACTTTTAAATCTTGGTATGTTAGAGAATGTGGTGTCCTAAACTTTAAGAAGATAACCTACATATACTTTAATAGCGGAAATTATTGTACCCTTCTTTGTGAAAGAATATTTGGCTTGATCAATATAAATATTTATTTGGGGGTCTCAGTGGGTACCATGATGCTGACCCTAATAAATATTCAAAATTCCCCATATCTCATAGGGATATTTTAAAAATGAAATAAATTTAGAATTTTGAGATTTTAAATATTTATGTGGGGATCTTGGTGTATAGAATGACATCGACCAAAATAAATATTTAAAATGCCCCATGTATCATAGGGAGAATTTGGGTAGGCTTTGTATTTCAAGATGTTAAATACTTCTTCAGGGATATTGGCACATGACACGAGATTGACCCAAAAAATAATTTAAAATACCCCTAGTTTTGTGGGAGATTTTTATGGGCTCTTTGAAATGCATCATTGTATTGTAAGAGAATTTCAAAATATATAGTGCATATAGTATTGAACATATATAAAATATATAGTGCATTAAATATAATATTTTCTTGATAAATTTTATGTGTGGTACTTCTTCAGGTGTCGATCATTGATCAAAGTCAAGGGCCTCTAATTGTCTAGATTCATCAACTAATAAGCTCCTCCTTTTTATACCTTCTCAATGATGAAGGGCCATCTTAGTTGGACTCAAAATTTCCATAAATGTTTTAGTGCGAGATGATTGGCCTTTTTAGTAACAGGACTAATTCCCTATCTCAAAATGATTAATAATGTTCCATTTAATCAAATAATTTTTCCATACTTATTTGATAGAATTCTAAGTTTTATCAAGCTTGTAGTCTGACTTCATCTAGTGCAATGAGCTCTTCTATTTTTAATCGACCAATTTTCTCTTGAGTTAAATCATGATGGATAGCTACATGGAGTGATGATAGCTCAATCTCCAGTGGTAATAAGGCTTTAACCCTAAGCACCAGTATGTAGGGTGTGGCTTTGCTAGTCATCCTGTAAGTAGTATAATATGCTCATAGTGCCTTTACCATCTTTGTGTGCCACTGTCTTTTATTCTTGGTGAGGATTTTCTTTAGTAATTTCACCAATGTCTTATTGAAGGCCTTCACCAAGCTATTTTCTCTTGGATTGTATATTGATGAGTATCACCAATCAATATTATGTCGCTCAATAAACTTATAGATTTTGGCACTCTTGAATGTTGTACCATTGTTTGAGATCAAGCAGTGCAGTACACAAAATATGTAGAAATTATTATGGGTGAAGAAATTGATCATGTTCTCATATGTGACTTCTTTAAAAGGAGCAACTTCAACCCATTTCAAAAAGTACTCCATTGCTGCCAAAAAAAAGTAGTGTCTCACTAATGATGATTGATTTATCAGTCCAATTATATTAGTGCCCTAACTTTTTAAAGGCCAGAATGCTACCGTTAGGTGCAAAGGATTTAAAGGTTGATTTATAACATAACCATGAATCTAACACTTGTGGAACCTATTTGCATGGTCAATGCAATTTGTTATCATTATTGGCCAATAATAACCTAGCATCTTAACTTTGGTAGCCATCTTAGGACTTGACTGGTGTGGAACATAGAGTCGTTTGTTTATTTTTGTCACTACTCTATCAGCTTCCTTGGTCCCAAGGCATCTTAGTCATATTTGATCAAAATCTCGTTGGTACAACATGTCATTGACAAATGTGTATCATGACTCCCTTTTTCAAAGTTATGGAGCTAGAGATTTATTGATCAGGAGTTTAATTTCTTTGAAGTAGTCGATGAATGGTTTCCTCTAATTATTTTCTTCGGTAATGTTTAAGCAAAGTAACCATGATTTCATGCATCTACTAATTTTATGCCTCTTGACTACATGGCATTCATATATTTGATTTTCAAAAATGATCTGGTAGGGAGGTTGAAGATCAACTAGAGTTGCATCGTGCTGGCTCAAATTTGGTAGTCCCTCTATTTGTAAGAATTACAAGATTATCGATTATAAGACCCAACAGCTGTAAAATTCAGTAAGTATGGGTTCTTCTTCAAGCGTATTCACTACATCCTTAGCTAATTTGGAAAGACAATTTATTATGTTGTTCTAACCATAAGAGACTCAAGATATTTTAATATTTTGCACTTATTTTTGAAGCTTGAGAGTTCGTCGATTGTAGTGGACCAATTCAAGTTTATAATTCTTGTAAATGCCGACACCTTAATTTATTACAAGTTGAGAATCACCAAAGATTTAAAGATTTATGATTCTAACATTATTAATAATCTCTAGTCCAACTTTTAGAACATCGTATTAAGCTTTTTTATTGGTCTGAGGCATTGTTGAATTGAATGAAAAATCTCATTATGCCTCCCTCAGGTGATATGAAATTTAGATCAATATTGGATCAATCTTTTTTCCATATTTGGAGGTTGGCAGATCTGATTAATGATTCCCCATCGAAATACATATTAAAAAATTATAGTTTCTTATTTCCTTTGACCTGCATAATTTTTCCATTAGGTAAATCAAGGTTTAGTGGGGTTTCTACAGGGATAGAGCATTCATGGAGGAAATCTATCAAGGTTTGTCCCTTCACCACCTTTTATTGCATATACGTGATATAAAAAACTATAGTAACATTATTTCCCACCATGCTAGGTGGCCTATCAACACTGGTCTTATCATCATGAACATCAACAGATCAATATTTCATATCAACAAGATTTTGTGAGACATTATGTAGTTGAAGAGTTTCTGGACTGTAAAAATTAGCACTAGATATTTCTTTAAAATCAGGGAATAATGTATTTATACTCCAATCAGCCTCCGAATAACTTAGTAGAGTGCATTTTCTTTTCCTTCTTCATTGTGTAGAACCAATAATGTTCAAAGGGGCTATTCAAGTGCCATTACGTATAGTAGTAGTTGCTTCCCTGATATTTGCACTATAAGAATGGGAAGATTTAATAAGTATCTCTTGATACTATCAAAAATTCTAAACACTATTGAACCCATTTAAAGCGGACATCTTTCTTCATCGACTTGGAGGATGTTTGGAATTTGCCTGATATATTCAATATGAATCCTCAAACAAAAGCTAGTTGTCCTTCCAAAGAATTAAGTTAGTAGAGGTTTCTGGGAGGTGGAATCTCTATAATCACCTTGATCTTATTGGGGTATAATTCAATTCCTCAGTGATAAATACTATTCTCTAAGAATTTATTGGAGGATACCCCATAAGTACATTTGTGAAGGTTAATCTTTAGATCAAACTTTATGATTCTCTCAAATATGATTCTCAAATCATTTAACTGATTTCTTCTATTCATGCTCTTAATGACCAAGTCATCTACATAACACCCAACTTTTTGATGTATCATCTCATCTAAAATATGTGTCATCGCCTGCTGATATATGACACCAGCCTTCTTCAGTCCGAAGGGCTTGAGCGTGTAGTAAAATATTTTGATGGGTGTTCTGAATGATGTGCGCTTCTTATCTTCAAGAATCATTTTAATTTGATTAAAGCTCAATGATTATCCATATATGAGAATATATCATATTTAGAAGTTTTATCCCCTAATAGCTCTAACACCGAGAGCAGGAAGTTATCTTTCGGACATACCTTTTGATGTCCCAAAAGTTGATATAAATATGAATCTAACCGTTATTCTTATTATACGAGATGATATTGGAAATCCAATTGGAATATTTCTCTTCTCGAATTAATCCCGCATCTATGAGATTCTTCATCTTTACAATCACCTATTCTTTAATCTTCATTCTCATTCTCCTTAGATCTTGTTCAACAGGCATTGCAGCTGGTTTTATTGCCAATCTCTGAACTACTACACAAGAGGATAAGCTAGATATCTCAGTGCATATCTAGGAAAAGAAATCCTTTAATTCACAGAGAAGCTCCTACATTTCCTCTACTTGATTTTATGGCAGAAGGGAGTTAATAAAGGTTGGGTGAGGGTCATTTTCAGTCCTTAAGTTTACTTCCTTTAGCTCATTTATAGTAGCCACTTTTCCACCATCTTTGAGCTCTTATTGTGTAGGTTCAACATCTATGGGTTGATCATCATAAGTTCCAACTTTGTGGATATCCACATTAGCACTGTCATCAGATTTGACTTCCCTTTATGTAATTTCTTTACAAATCTCTTTTTGAGGGCATTTATGTATGACAAATTTGAGACCTTTTCTCATAAGACTGTCCTTCCTACATAATGAATGAGTATTTATTCAATACAAGATGCTCAGGCAGAAATGAACTTATTATTTGGAGAAATGAGTATTACCTCCCTTTAACAACATTTTTTGGTTATTTTTTGCATTTATTAGGGCATCCTCATAGTATTACCTCCCCAAAATAAATGAGCCTACGAAATCAGTCATAATTTGCTACTTCTTTGAACTTTCCAATAGAATAGAATAATCTCTAGTCCCCTTTGAAAAGAAGGCACATAATGAGTTATGAGCTCTTTAATATTACGCAACTCTCATGGAATAATTTTCATGAAGAGCTGTAGAAGAATTCAAGTGACTACAAGTATACTATATCAGACTGATAATCTACCTATTTTTCTGAATAATATACTCTCTACCATGTTCTTGTAGCTAGAGTCGTAGATATAATTAAAATTTTAATATTCAACCTTCTTTATCCCTTAGCCATTGACTCGTATACCCTCCAAGATTTGGTTGGGGTGACATTATCTTTACCTATGTCACTCCCTAGATGAGCCTTAAGTTTTCATTCCTTGGGAGTAGTGACTATTTTGGAAGAAATCTGCATGATTTTTTTTTTATCCCCAACTGCTTCTTTTCACCTTTTTTTTCTAGGTCGCTTTGTAGTCTTTAATTTTTATGCCTTAGCCTCAAGGTAGCTTGATGGATTTGGATTTTTTGAAATGAAGTACTTGGCATCTTAATAAATTATTTCTAAATGAACCATAAAAAGCTAGATGTCACCAGAGATCATGAATTCCTCTCCATCCCTAATGTGCTTCATACACTGGTGTAGTGTTGACGGGATGATGTCATGCTTATGAAACCATAGACCAACCTAAAAGAACCTTAAATGAGGCATCTATATCAATCATATGGAATTTAAGATCTGCTTGATGTTTTACAAATGTGAGGGAGGGATTATATACTCCCAGGGTCTTCTGACCCTTCTTGTTAAATTTATGTACCATTAGCTCATCTGGCATGAGGTGTTCCGTGTCGATGCATAGTGATTTTAGTGCTTTAAAACTTATAAGATTAATGAATGACCTAAGATCAATTAAAATTTGATTGATTATCATTATATATCTCTCTCTAGTAATATATAAAGGATGTTAGTGATCTACCATTCCAAGAATCATGTCATCCTCAATGAAGGTTATGAACAACTTGTTATGGGCTTGCAGGATCTCAGTCATGTTATGCTCTGCAAAATATATCTCATATCTTTTGGGGTCCTTGAAAGACTGAATCAAAGTCTCTCTAAGGTCTTAATAAAATACTAGGGTGTCGTATATACTAAGTTGTGAAGATATTTTCTTTATATTAGATAAGACATTATAATATATTCCTTTTGGTTGAAGTATCTATCTTCTTGGGGTCTTTAAGGATGATATCATCATTAATAACTATTTCATTCCACTTATATTTTTTAAGATGCCCCACATTGGTAGGGATGATAGTATCTTTCCAGCCCTCAACTGTACCTAAGTAATCTCCTCTAGCTTAGACTAAGTTGAGGACACATTTTCTTCATAGTAAGCCATTATTATTTCTAGAGATTTATCCATCGATTCAAAGTTACTACCCAAATTTACATGTCACATTTGTGATGCTATGTTGAGGTCTTATTCACCTTAATTTAAAAAATATAGATCTTCCTCTAAACTGTAATCCATTTGTGATACCATCATAAAAACTTCAGGAGCTGCATCCTCAGTGCATTCTTCTTTTATCAATGTATTTGGCACCACTAAGATGACCTGACATACTTTTACGGGAAGAGGATCCTTATTATCTTCTTTGGTTTCATCCATTTAAAGCTTACACATGAAGTCAACGAGCTTAATAGGTCAACTCATAGTAAGGTAATATTCATTTAAATTATCGATATCCCTTTGAGTGTTGTCTTTTTTCTTCTTGGCAGAATTCACCTTTTTTGACTTTGAAGAGCCTAATTGGATGGGGAATCTATTGGAAGTAGAGGCTAGAGCTATAGGCAATACCTTGAAATCTAACACTGGCATAGCAGGAGATTTTCACTTCACACTTAGAACCCCTTCAATATTTTTATGCCTTTTCACAGTGTTCTTAGAGGCCTTAATTACTCTCCCACTACTCTTCTTGAGCTGACTTCTTTTTATTTTTTATTTCTTTAATCAGAGGAATGGAAGAGGATGTAACCACCCAAGCTGATTCTTTTCTTTACTGAGCTAACATAATGTCTGGTAATGTGAGTTCCCCCCTCTAATATTTTATTCTAGCTAGTCCTTGAAGATGTGGCAATCTTCAATTGGATGGTTGATTACTCGATGGAATGGGAAATATTTTGGGACCCAAAAATGCTTTGAGTCCTTGATTTTCTTACACTTCAGTAGTTCTAGGCCCTCTTTTAACGCCTATCAAAATAACTTGGTAACACTTTCCCTCTTAAATGAGTATTCTTTATTCATTTATCCTTAAGTTATGAGAATGTTCTATCACTAGTTCTCGTTGTTTTTCTTGGTCATTCTCTTTCACCCCAAAAAGGTTCATGGCTTATCATTACCCCTGAGTATCAGCTTCAATTGGGGTTAGGTTTATAGGCCTGCTTTGGCTTTTCTTCGTATTGCATTAGTTGTTTGCCTTTATCGACATTGTAAACTCCTATTTTTATTTGTTAGCTTTGGAGGAAAATGTAGAGTCAGCCTCACCTCTTCTTGCACCTGAGGCTTTAGCCTTCTTGGTCTTATTAGAGTGACTCTCTATTTTTGACAAATTTGGTTTCTCAAATTTAAGTCTTGAAATCTGGTTATCTTGGTCATATATAATAATGATTGCATCTTTTCATCAAATTTTCACATTGGTAACTGCACGGCCTGCTCTTCTTCTTTTTTTTTTTTTTTGAGAAGAAATGCTCTTCTTCTAATTACTTCTCACATTTCATGCTTATATTATGCCAATGACTAATGTACTTGGTTACTAACTCATCCTTTTTTATATTATCAAGAAAGAGGTCAGCAATTATTATCTTTTTAGTTGCGCTAGTAACCCTCTTCACTAACATATTTTCTAGTTCTACGAATATCCTGACAAAGTGATTTGGCAGTTTTGCATAGCATTCGAAAGAAGTTTTAATTAAACTGCTGTTGATTTGTCAAAAGAGTAGGACATCATTTAACCTTACATTCTTGCAGGTGGCCTTAAATCATGCCCAGTGCTATCTAGGGTTGTTATTTCAATTGAAGTTTTTGAACTTTGACATATAGTACCCTTTCAAGTATGACACATATTCATATTTAATAGGATTCAAGTGACCTTAACCCACCAATTTTTCTACTTGATGAGCAACTATAATAGCCTTGATTTTCTTTGTGATTATTCCCTCCAACTACGCAGCAGTCACAGGCTAAGAGGTACTTGCAATATTCTATAAATTTAGCTAGAAAATGCCATTATGAGCCTCGTGACCAACTTTAGGAGCGTCCCGTACTCCTAAGAATTGAGGCATTTGGAAGTTTTAAGGATCAGTATAAGGATTAGGAATGGGACCAAGAATATTATTTACATCATTGTCACCATTTGGGTCATCATCTAAGTCATCTTCTCATTCAACTGAGAGATTTCTCTATCCTTCAACCTCATTTAACATTTTATTTTCCCCTGCATATTGGCAAGTTTGAAAATCTTGCCAGTAAAGGGATTTTCTTTAACTTCTTCCTCTAAAAAAAGGCCACTTCTACTGGCAATGGACACGTCCTGATAGCAACATGATTGAATCCATCTGAGCAGTCAATCACCTTAATCTTTATGTTCATACCTTACCATATAGACAACTTTTATATTCATGGCTTCATTTACTTCTTCCTCTTCTTCCTCTTGTACTTAGATGTTTTAGCTATAATTCCATTGGATTTCAAGTTCTTTATTGAATAAGAATATTTCTTTAATCCTTGGACTGAAATCGAATTATTCACTTCCTTGGCTGGGGTCGATGGGACCCTTTGTAGGATTCCTTAAGATTTCAACCGTCAAGGTGACTTTCATCATGGATATGCTTTCGAACTAACTTTTGACATTATTTACATCTGGGGGCGAATCTCATGGAAGCTATACTAGATGTCACATCTAAATTGATTATTCTTTCTCTTCTTTATTCCTTTTCTTCTTTACGAGGTTTTAGCTTCTAGATTTTCTTTCCTTTTCATCGAGACCCTTCATCGATGGATCCCTAGACATGCGGTTCAGGTGTCACACCCTGATGCACACTTTATGGAATGTGCTTTGTTTCTTTTCTATCTATTATAATGGATAGATGGTCTCTTGGTGGAGTTCTTTTGGCCATGAAAACTAATGCCATTGGAACATCTTTTTCTTTAGTTCCTTTCCCTTCATGGTCTTTAAAACCCTATAGACTTGACCTGAAAGAGTTTCTGGCTCTTTCTTCTTTTAGGGAGCTAGAGCTTTACATCACTGTGTTGACCTTGATTTTATCAAACCCCTGGGCATGGTGGACTGAGTTGACCAATTCAACCTTTGACTGGGTCAACCCAAGTCCTAATGGGTCAATTTTGACCCATTAGGCCCATTAAGAGCCCAAATCCATTTGAAATCAAATCTAATTCATATCATGGCTTGAACTCTTCCCCATTAACCTATTTTGACTGGTTTGACCAAGTCTAACTCTGACTTGGTCAAACCAAGCCTTTAATAGGTTAATATGACCTATTTATGTGAATTTAAGACATAATTAATGGGTTTAATGGCTCTTAATGCATGAAAATTCAAAACCACGGCCTAATCCCTCTAATTTCCCTCCTAACATGATCATGATTCGATCCTAACCGTTCCTCTTAGGGTTAGGAGTTTAAATAGAGAGAATTAGGTTATTTTAGGGATCTTTTTTTACTCTCCTTCTCTCTAAAGACAGCCTCAGCACAGGAAACTTCTTGTGAGAGCTCTAGAGAGATTCATCTCCCTTTCCCACGTCGAACCCGACCACCCCAAGCCGCCGCCGGCGAGTTCTCCGGTGACCCGAGCGTGAAACCCTTCTGAGGCGAATCCCGTTAGATCGAAAGATTTTTGGAGCTCAACTTCAACAGGATAATTGTTCTAGAGGAGCCCACGAGTCCAACAAGCCCAAGATCTCCCGAATCCACTGTGTGGATTGAGGTATATCGCAAACCCTAGTTAGAACACTCGAGGCTAAATAACTTTTGATATACTTCATTTTAGATCTGGAAATTAGGCCCCCATGAATGCTCTTCATAGCTAGAATGTACAGTTAAAATTTCGTAAAATTCCATCGTGTCGTTTGAGAGAACGAAGCCAAAAACACCCCAAGGGTTCGGTCCGGCCGCTGCATACGTAGGATCGATCTGGGTCGTTGGATCCCTGATCTACGGAGCTGATCCCGTCGCGCGTTTTCTCTATTCGACCGCGGGATTGATCAGGTGGACGAGATCTCGGTCTGGCTAGATCAGGATCGTCCGTTCAAACAGCGGATGATCCAACAGCTCTGGAGCGATCCGACGTGGTTAAAGGGTTTCGGCATGATTGCGGCATGATCGCTGCAATCATTATCTGCGGCATGATCGCTGCAATCATTACCGCGGGCCCAATCCACGCCCTCCACGTGGTGCATCGACAGCCGCCGCCGCCTTTTTCTTTTAAAATAGTTATTTTAATTATTTTAAGTCAATTTTAACTTTAAAAATTCGCCAAAAATTCATTTTTTGCCCGTTTTTGACGTATAATACCTCGTTTTGTTCGTATTTTCATTCTCTACACTAGAAAAATAATATATATATTTTTAATTATTATTAAAATATTAAAAATAACCTTATTTTTATTTTTATTTAAATTATTATTTTAGTATAATTATTATTATATTTTTATTTAATAGTTATTTATATTAATTACTATTAGTTTAAGTCATTATTTTGCTGTTTAAGTTTTATTTTATAATCATTATTATTATTAATTATTTTTGAGATTATTTTTAATTATATTTTACTATTTTCCAATAATTGTTTATTTGTAAATATCCTTTATTGACTTAAAACTCCCAAAATTTGTATCTTCCTCGTTTTCGCTCCGTTTTTAACGCACAATACCTTGATTTGAGCGTATTTGAATTCTGCACATTCTGAAACCAATTTTACTTGGAATTTTTGGATCTGTATGCAGTTATTTCTAAAACAGCAAAATGCACTATTTTGAAATTATTTAATTATTGTCTTTAAACTTTGAAATTGTGTAACTTTCTTGTTTTAAGTCGGATTTTGATGCACAGCACCTTGTTTTTGGTGTATCTGGAATTCTGTACAGTTTGAAACCACTTTTGGATAAAAATTCTATTTAGATTTTCTGATATGTCCAAAACAGTAAAACAACACTATTTTAAAATTTTCTTTTAATATGTTTAAACTTCTGAAAATCATATCTTCGTCGTTTTAAGTCGGATTTTTGCGTATAACCCCTCGTCTTTTCAGAAAAATGTGTATCTTAAGATGTTTTCAGACTGATTTTCACTGGTTCCTATTTTTGCGGTATTATTTGTTATTTAATTATTATTTACTCAATTAATAATAATTTTTTTTCAAGATACAAACTATTTTCAAATCTATATCGATATGGTCATATAATCTATTTATTATAAATTGATTTATTTTTAATATCTATTTTTCTAAAAATCTATTTAGTTTTAAGTATTTTTAAAGTATTTTAAAACTATATATACTTTAAATCCTATTTCCGGGAGATCCGCTATTTCATAAAATTTTAGACATGGGTGCTAGATATGAAGAGCGATCATGGGGGAGTGGATTAGTGGGTGATTGAGTTTCAATCATTCATTAATCCCTTTATTAAGTATCTTTCCTTTTATTTTTTGTAGATTGCAAGTGTAGGCCGCACCACGAGCACTTAGCTTAGGCTCTCCTAGACTTAAGGACATGGTGTGTTTATTTTATTTTTGTACTCCCATGCATTTATTACCTTGAGGGTTAGCTAAAACTTGAATTCAAACCCATATAACGTAGTGACATCTTAAAGACAAAAATTAAGGACCTGTCTAGCGAACCTAGAAGTTTTCTAGGGACTAAGATAGACCTCAGAATGACATGAAAACTTCAACACTTAAACTTAGTGACATCTGAAACATCCCATAATTTTCTAGGAATTTTTAGAAGTCCCTAGGCCCTTTAATTAACTAACCCTAATTAATTGGCTAAATAAGGCCCGAGACCTTTTGAAAATTATAATAAATAAATTTTTTGTTAGAAAATTACCCATAATACCTCAAACTAACCAGAATTTAATCCTTGACCTTAGATAAATAGGGCTCCTTAGTTTGACTTCAAGTTGACCCATAATTTGACCATAGGTGGAAATTACCATTTTGCCCCTAATATATTATTAAAAATTATTAAAAATCCCAAATTTTCCCCAAACACTTGGGATCACATTCTCAGGTCATTCCTGACTTTTGAGAGTGATTCAAATCAGTTTGGAGCTGATTTGGAGCAAAACAATAAAAAAGGCCCTTTATTAGGAAATTTAGAAAATTTCCTTAATTACCCCAATCTTTGGAAATCCATAAGTAATCGTAGAAAATTCCAAATCAGGTAAACTCACTTGCATTAGACTCCAATTATGGCCTAGTATTTATTAAAAATCTTAGGTTTCCAGAAAATGACCTAGATTAGAAAGTCAACTTTTTGGTCAACCATAGTTCATTTAGGGTCCGAAACTTAGAAAATTTGTAACTTTGCCTAGAGAACTCCGATTTCAGCCTACTACCTCTCTAGCTACTCATCTTAAGGTCTAGTATTTTCCTAGGGTGTTAGTAATCCCAAACCTAGCCTATTTCCCATAGTAACTTTTTGGACCCTTAGCTTAGTACATAAGAGGACCCGGGATTTTCCAAAATTGGCTAAGACGATTTAAACTTCATATATGAATATATTAAGCTCTTAAAACTGATCAACAAACTAAAATGATTAAAATGGACCCTAATCCACTGATATTTGAATTTCAAATAAAATATCCTTTTCAGACCCCCAATAAACCTGAATTCTAGAAAACTTTAACTAACTACCCTACTTAGGACCTATGCAAACCACACCAGCCTTACACACACATAGAATTGTTTGCTAGGGCACCACTTCTAGATCTAGGTTAGGCCGCTGGGTTTTATTTTTCCTGCTGTGTGCCAGAGCTTTATGTGGATTTCATTGCATGCTGTTTGAAAAATGATTGGTGTGTTTGCTTACTTTTTCTGCACTCTGGATGTGAGCGCTAGATTTACCCTTAGGTTAGGAGCGTCATATATATATATACTGTTCTTCCGTGTAGGTGGCCATGCTTAAACTAATAAAAGGGAGAGCGTTATCCTGATTTCTAATGATGTTTTATGCAGGTGCTTGCTCAGCTCCCCCTAAATAAAAATGAAGGCTAAAATTAATAATTATAACTGCACAGATAGAGCTGTTTAGCCCTCATAATTAAGAGTATGGCTTGGCACAGGGTCAATGGTGTTAGCACTTTCATTTTTATATAAACTGCTTGGGATGATCTTTATTAAGATAACCTTGCAGGGGCTTTAGAATTTTCTTTTGTAAAAGAATGTAAATTTGTATGTAATAATAGTTAAGAGTTGTGAAATTGATATTTGAGTTGGGATATTCTTATCTCACTTGAATCCCAAAAGAAGAAGGCATCCTCATGAGGGAGAGTCTTCTTCCATTTGGGAGATTGAGTGGGATGGCTTTAGATATCCAAAGAGAAAAGGCAATGCACCAAAGGGGAATTGTCTCTTCGTTTGGATATTCAAGCCACGACATATCCAAGGAGTCCGAGGAGGAGATTTCCAAGGAGTCCAAGGAGGAAAAATCCAAGGAGTCCAAGGAGTCCAAGGAGGAGAGATCCAAGGAGTCCAAGGAGAAATGACCTAAAGAAGACTGAAGACTGAAAGACCAATATCCCACTCAAAGTCATTTGCATCTGTCATAGGCTTAGAAATTCGAGTTGTTGGCAGTGGTGCCTGGCCACTTTATTTTCTGCATATCTGGGGTGTAATAAGGGCAATTTTCCTATGGCCATTTAGTTTATTAATTTTGGATTTATATTGATTTGCTTTCCTGGTTGTGCAGTAGAAATACCTGCTTTTCTTAGGTTTTTTTTATTGCATGCCGCTTTTGTTTTCGCCTGGATTTCCGTTAGGCTCTTTAAGGACTACAAAATTTTTCTACTCATAACTAACTCCTAAAATTTTAAGTTCTAAATAATATAGAAACTTAACGAACCTAGGGAATTGCCATAATCGTCCGGGGTCGCATGCATATTACTGCATTTCTCTTTCCTTGCTATAAGACATCTCCCTGCCTGCGGGTAGAGTCCGGATAATCTGGCCTATGAGGATGAAGTGCCGGACCTAGGGAGACCCAGTCATTTCTAAAAATTATTTTATACTAAGCATGTTTTTAAAATCTAAAGCATTCATGAGCTGATATTTCAACTAGCATGCATTGCATTAGAAATCAATTTAATTAAAATTTAATTGCATTAGTTAGGGGCATTCACTCAACATAAGTCCAGGACCACTTAAGAAATTATCTAGATGTCGGTCCTATTTCCAAAGAACTGTACCACCCACCCATCTTTCATAACTGACTTAATTGCATGGTTTTAAAGCGACTAGGTGGTTAGCTGGCTCCCCCATCCAGGCCGGGGTAAGTCCAGGTTATGCATTGCATTAGTTAGGACACATGTCTTAGTGTGTGTCAAAAACTAAGTCCAAACTAGATTTAGGATTCGAGGCTACTACATTCGGTCTCGTAGTAGGCCTTAAATAGTAGGTAGGTCCCTTCTTTTCAGGGATCTTAAATCCTACTTATCCGCATCACAGGATGACGCCACCTCCATCATTCTCTCACGCATGTGATTGGATGTCTAACTTTGATTTTCTCCAGTTTTTCTCTAGTACACTAGAGCCTCCGAATGCTGGTATGAGCCATGCATATTGATTCAACCCTTCGGACATTTCTTCCTTTTGGATAGGATTTCCTAGTCTATACCCATGTGTCAATCCCACTTTAGGAGAGGATAATGTATGATCCTTAATCGAGCATTTTTTCAGGCTCCGGCCTAGGATGTAATTAACCACGGGGGCTTGCGCCTGTGGGAAACTCGGTCCAACATCTATTAAACCCCATTCGAACTCTTGCATCAGGTAGGGGAAACCCGTGATTAGGTCGTGTATATTACTACCCATCAAGGTGTGTTGGTGAAAGCCTCTATCCTCAATGGTTTGTCATATGCACGATCCAATCTGTCCCTTCCAATCGATCCGTTCACGCGGTGCTCTTTCGGAGGTCCACACACTGCTCCCAAAAAGATTTTTGCAGCTCCTAGTAGTGTTATTTCTCTAAACCCATTTCAATCTAGTGATCCCATTCCCGATAGGAATAATCACTTCTAGCTCTCAGGAAAATAGGTTTAACAGGTGGATTGAAAATTATTATTAAGCCCAGAGTTCAAAATTTTTTCTTTCTCCTCTACCTTATCATAATTCTTTTTCCAGATGAGGAGGCATCAATATCATTCTTCCTAAGTGCATGTAACTAGGTCGATGCAATCGTGGTATTTGTAGTCACCATAGAGACTCTTCTACAAGTCACAACCCTCTTGGTGGTCGGAGATTCTTGTTGAGAAAGCTATCAAATATAGAAATTCTCCTATAAGGCTTCTGAATAGTAGGTCGATGTGCTGGTAAATGCATACAATGTGTAGTAGCTTTAGTAGAGTGGGCCTCATGCTATGCCCTTCAGATTCAATGTTATATAGGGATGGAAACAGTCATTACAGTAGCTGCAAAAATTATAATCCATCAAATTGAATGGTAGCTTCAGCATTGTAGGTGTTAATCATAATATTTAATTATTATATACTAAGACCTTATCACAATTAGACAGTGATGAAACTGTTATGTAAATTTATCTGCAGAACACCTTCAAAATGTTGAGACTTGCACAAAACAAAATGACAATAGTACATAACATAAGAAAGTAACTAAAAATAGATTTAAAACTCTACTTAATGAAAATTTGATAGATTTATTGAATGATCATCTAAAAATATTTAAAATTCTAAATTGTTAAATGATAATTTTTAGAAATATATAATTTTATGTATATATTGAATTAGTTGCTACTACAATGATTAGACGACAAGCCAAAAATAGAAAGAAAAACTAATCCTCAAGGATATGTGAGATCCAAAAATTTGTGCCCCAGCCTCTCCATTTCTTTCGGTGGAGTTTTAACAGATTAAGTTCTGAGGTAAAAACTACCCAAATATTGCACCATCATTTTGCGATGACTTACGATCTGAGTTTTAGTTCCTATAGGCGCAAGCCCCTATAGTTAATTAGTTCTTGCAATAATGAAAGAGAACATTTTATTAAGGATAGTCATTGATCAGATACGTATACAATACATATCTGGCATATAGTAGCAATATGAACATATTGTTTGGCATGGTTATTATTTAAAATTAGAAATTTTACCATCGTGCACTTAAAGTGGATGGTGGCAGAATGGATGATAGACCTGATCAAGTTCATATGGTTACATCATCTTGGTCCATCATGATCCTTGGTCTACTAAGTTGGAGGAGGTAGTCGACCCTACCAGAATGATGGATCCTTCTCGGTAGCCATGGATTACTTCATCTAAGAGGACCTTATAGAGCTAGGGTGAGTATTTTTCTAAGGGGACAAATTTAAATCCACCTTAGCTAACAGAGAGGTTTTCTCCCTATCAATTATAAAATATTGATTCATATCTTAAGCCTTTACAAACTCCCTTCCACCAACTCGATACAGCTAGGGACATCAGCTCCTTTCACAGGTAGACGACCTTGACTCATTTTTTTCTCTCCTAGAGAAGATAGAGAACCATGAATCCTTTTTATCCCTCTTGGAGAAGGCACAGAACATCGAGGATTATACTAAGAAGCTTATCTCCCTTGAGAGCTCCCAAAAGTCTCACCAAGATCATAGGAGGAGTAAGTGTTTAGCTAGTCTAGAGCAACCATGTAATCCCCTCATACTACTCCCTCATGCTCAAGCTCACCTTTTCCTTCTTCTCACCAACACTAGTTTTCATCAAAAGCTCCCTCTCAGAGTTTCTTCTTTAGCCACGTTCCTCTCTTCTCATTCTTAGTACGAACAAAAAACATAGTATTTTATATTAGGCTTTAAGAAATATAAAATATATAAGTTTGTCGTCACTGTACATATAGTGCAATCAAAGATCATATAATACGATTAGTTCAAAACTAGTCTCGTTTAATTCAAAGTTTTTCAACACATATTACAGTACAATCAAGAGATCATCCAACATGATCTATTTTGTTTCCTCTGTTCATAAAGGATCAATCCTGGAATGATCAAAAGTCATATCTATTAATCATCCCATACTATATTCTTCAAACAATATGATTTGTTAATTTTAAGTAGTTTATCTAGTACGATATTAATATCGTATTGTAAGATTAACACAAAATTGGGATTTCATTTGGTACAATCTCTAGGATGACCAAATTTTGTTTATTCTCTTCGAATGATATGATAATGATTATATAATACAACATTAATTTATTAGTTAACCATAATCACGTATGAAGAGTACATGAACCTGGTGGCTAGGGTTTTCAAATCTAATACGATCAAGATTGTATATTACAATTAGTTCATAGAAACTAATTTTTCAATTAGCTGTTAAGCCTATTCTCAAATAATAGAACGTACACTACGGATGAAAATTGTATAATATGATTTATCTTAAAATATTTTAATTTTAAAAAAAATCTCCACTTGTGTGTGCGTTCATGGCCAGCTAATTTGCATACACTTTATTTGGAAGAATCAAGAAATGAAAATGAAGAAAATACAAATTATAGACACTTTCACAACCTATTCTACCAGTCTTGAGTCTTCAGAAGTCTTGAGCATTATGTGTTTTACCTTAAAATGTTAGTTCTTATAGATAAAAATAGCATTTAAAATATTCAATGAAGAATGTACTAATTTAGTCAATATTATTTATCTTCATCAAAATCATGGACTAGGGATATGGGATTACAATAATCTCCCCCTTTTTTATGATGTCAAATAATGTTAGTTTATAGATAAGATAAGTGCAAGTGGTGGTATTGGTGGTGGTGGTCCTCCAGCAGGAGCAACATCCCCCTCTTCATCAAAATCTAGCTCAAAGTGCTCATGCCCTAGATAAAAAAGAGTATGGAAGGAGGAATCCATATACAACATATGAATATTATCAGGTAGAATAGAAAAGGTGAGTTGGTATCGGGTGTTGAGGATGTATCCTATGATATGACCTAAGGAAATATTTTGTTTACATTTGGCACTTGGATGTCAAATACTGGAAATGTTATGGATGTAGTCTAGAATTTTTTAAGCTTCATCAAATTTGGTATCTAACATGCTTAAGTAAGAAACTACAGACAGAAGTGGGCTTATGTTCATTTGATCCCTAGCTTTGGATATAATGGATGTTCGAAGGACGTGCTGGATGATACGGGCATTCCAAGTTACGTTTTGTCATAAGGTTGGTGTTGGTTTGAGGGAAAATTACTAAGTAGCATATTAATGGAAGTCCAATCAAACTCATTTGAGATCAAAGATTTGGAATAGGGTCCTTGGGCAGAGAGACCTATATATTCTGCTAGATCTACTTTAGTTATTTCTAAATTTCATTTGTAGACAGATGAAGTCAAGGTGGTGTGTTCTAAATTTATTATATGGTTTTCTAAGAATTCATATATGAGTTCAGAGTTATAAGGGAAGGCCATGGCAAGAAGAAATTGGAGAGTGGTGGAGGCAAAAATGTTCATAACCATGAAATTTAAGGCTGGTTGGTTTAAAATGCGAGATGGAGAGATTTTTTCCTCTTTAAACTTATGGTAGGCTTCTTCATCTGTGACGCTGAGAAATTGATCATCAAAATGATGAGGGGAGGAGGAGCTCCTTGGGATAAATCTAAAGCATTTGCTTCCACAGGCCATTGGATAGAACGATAGAGAGGATGAGAGTTTGATAAAAATTTGAGTGAGTTGAAACATTCAAACCCTCAAATTTATAGATTTTAAAAACAATCATACAGTACGATAAACATTCATACAATATGTTTAGAGAAATAAATCCATCAGGATGACTTATTGGAAAAGTAAGTCAAATTAGTCAGTACGTTCAGTATTGTACTGGACGACCTTATGGAATTTTATTCATCCCAAGGAGTCATCGGCATGACCTTTTATAAAAAGTATCGTACAATATGAACGGGTGTTCTTATAGGATAAAAGTACAATTATTATCATACCAAATTTAGTTAAATTTATCCTAGTCTAGTTTGACATGTGTATCATACCGTACTAATTAAGGTATCGTATAATAAGAATGTCAACAATTTTGTACCAAACAATTTGAATTCCTCAATAGTTAGTGACACATGGATCACAAAGTATGAGTATTGATTCATACAATATGATGTGTATATTAGTGAGCTAATCTTGACTGATGATTAAATAAAGGGTTGTGATCTGTGCATTTGTGAAGATCGTACAATAAGAATGTGTATCGTGCAGTATGATAGGAATAAAAAGTTAAAAATTATGGTGATTTAGTGATGTGTGTGTGTGATGATCAAGAAACATCTTAAACCAAATAAATTTTTTTTAATGTTTAACATAAACGATAAACAACATACAAAAGAACAAACACATACAAAATAACAAAATAATTTTTTTTTAATTTAACAAAAAATTATAAATAAAATAAAAATGGGTACACAAACAAATATATACAAGTTAAAAACATATATGAAGGATTGTTTTGAAGTATAATTTTTTAAAAATATTTCTTAGAATAAGCATGAATGTCTATAACAGTCAGTTTTGTCCTCAAGGTGCAAAAGGGGTCACGGGCTAGTGATTTTGTGAATATGTCATCCAATTGATCTCCTTTAGCTATATGATGCAACTCTTATGAAGAGATGCCTACTGTCTTTATGCTTTGTGCGGGAGTGTTGAATTGACTTTTGGATACATAAATTATACTAGTATAGTCACAAATAATTTGGATAGTTCCTATTGGTATTCCAAGATCTAAGAGTTATTATTTTAACTATAAAACTTGAGCAACACAACTCCCTTCAGAATTTTATTGTTCTTTAACTGTTGTAAGGGCTACTATTTTTTTTTCTACTAAACTAAGAAACTAAGGAGTATCTTATGAATTGATAAGTTCCAGAAGTGCTTTTCCTATCTACCCTACATCCTACCAAATTAGAATTTGAATTTCCTATGATTTTAAAAGAAGTGTTGTGTCTAGGATACCATATTCCTAAGTTTTGGGTTCCTAATATGTATCTAAGGATTCACTTTATAGTAGTCAAGTGATATTTTTTGGGTTAGCCTAAATTCTGGCATAGAGACATACACTAAATATTACGTCCAGTCTACTGGTATATAAAAGAGAAGAGATCCAATTATTCTGCTATGTTTTTTTAATCTACTTAGTTTCCATTTGGATCTTTATATAATTAAAAAGTAGAGCGAATGGGAGTGTTCATAGCTTTAGCATTGTCCTTTTCATATTTTTTTAGAATATCCTTGATGTACTTAGATTGGCCAAGAAATGTTCCATCATCCATATTTTTCACATTAAATCCAAGGAAATAATTAAATTAACCCATCATGGTCATTTCAAATGAATTGCTCCTTATTTTTAAGAATTTGTCACATATGTTTTATTTAAAAATCAAAAAAGATATCATCTACATAAATCTAGAAAATGAGTATCTAACTTCCTTCCATTTTCTAAAAAAGGGTGGTTTCTACACTACCCTTAACAAAGCCTCTATCTAGTTGAAAGGTGCTCAACCTTTCATACCAAGCCTTAGGTTCTTTCTTTAAACCCACAAAATGCATTTTTCAATTTAAACACATTGTTTGGAAATTGTGAATTCTCAAAATCTCGGAAGCTGCTCAGCATAAACATCCTCATCGATTACCCCATTTAGGAATGCACTCTTAATATCCATTGGATATAATTTAAAATCCTTGAAGTAAGCAATGAATAACAACACTCTTATATCTTCTAGTCTAGCTACTTGGGCAAAAGGATTCCTAAAAGTCTATTTCCTCAATTTGGTTATACCACTTAGCTACTAGTCTGACCTTATTTGGTCTACTATTCTAGAATCATTCATCTTATTTTTAAAAGACCACTTTGTTCCAACCACACTTTTCTCCTTAGGTCTCTTAACTAATTCTTACACATCATTCCAACCAAATTTGTTTAGCTCTTATTGTATTAATAGGATCCCAAATTCATCTCCTAAGGCTTGATATAGTGGGTTCTATCATCAAGATAACGAATAATGACTAAGCTCCTTCTTAAGTCCATGCCTAGTTATTGCACCATCAAATGGGTCTCCCAAGAATGAATATCTTGGATGACTAGAATAATATCTCTAATCTCTAGGCAATTACTCCCGAGGTTCTACTTTATCTCCTATTGAAATAGTTTCTATTTCTGAATGACCTCAACTTCTTCTTCTTCTTTAGGTTTAGGTTTAGAGGTCTTATCTGATTTATCAACTAACACATGGGTAGACTCTTCTATAATTATGTTCCACTTATTAAAGTTTCTATAGGATTTACCTATAGATGAATAACCTATAAAGATGCACTCATCAGAATTAGGATCAAATTTTCCTAAGGATATCTTACCATTGACTAAGATAAAACATTTACATCTAAAAACATATAAATGAGAACACTTGGGTGTCCTACCCTTTCATAGGGTGTCTTATTAAGTTTGGATCTTGCATTCACCATATTTAAAACATAAAAAGTAGTATTCACATGCTTCTAACCAAAAATATCTAGAAAGAGTGTATTTACATAACATTGCCCTAATAGCTTCAACTAATGTTCTATTCTTTCCCTCAGCTATTCCATTACGTTGAGGAGTCCTAAGGGCAAAAAATTTATGTTCTATTCCTATTTCTTGATAAAAGGATTCAAACCTATCATTTTCAAATTCTCCACCATATAAATATGGATTATTGATATTTCACATCCTAATTTCTTCTAAATCTAAGTGTAGAAGGTTCTAAATTCCTTAAATAAACTCTTATGTGCTAAAAATCCGTAAGTCTTCCCTCCTAGGCTGGCTGTACTAACTGGTCCAAATATATCCATGTAAAAATTTTTAGTTGCCTAGAGGTGTTGATATCCTGAATTGATTGAAATGATTATTTTACTTATTCACCTAGTTTGTACGCATCACATAGGTGGTCCTTAGTGATGTCTAACTTAGGTTTTCCTAACTAGGCATTTCTAAGTGATTTTCCAACTTAGGTATTCTTGCATGGAATAATCTCCTGTGATATAATCAATAATAATATATTATTAGTTTTAAACACAAGGAATATGAGTATTCAATAAAATTCAAGTATAATATGTAAATATTGTTCATTTATTTTTCTTATAACACAAGTATATCATTTTGACTAATCATATATTTTTTGGAAAGAAATTTTATATCAATTCCTTTATCGCACAGTTGACTAATGCTTAATAGGTTATACTTTAAACTATTAACTAATATAATATTTTCAATCATAAGGTGCTTAGAGTTTTCAATTTACCTAATCCCACCACTTTATAGAGGTGTTATCTCCTAATGTCACGTTGCCTCCTAACCTATCCTCAAGTGTGATGAGTTGCTTCATATCACCAGTCATATGCCTCGAGCAACTACTGTCCAGGTACCACATGCTCTCACTAGGCCTTTTGTGTAATCACCCCCAATATGTCATTCAAAGGTTAGTTTTTGAAACCAAGAGATTTTGGGTTCCTACCATATGCATGAATGAATGAGATGTATGCATGTTATGTTGTGATGAATATAATTTAGGCCTCCACATGCCATAAGAGTAACACCTAACGTTAGGAAATGGGTTTTCTAACCTATGTGGGTTATGGTGCCTCTTCCAAAGTTTATGTGATGCAAGGTATATTATGGGGTTATACCACTAAGCTATTGAAAGTGGTGGGTTATTTTTTTCCTGTGCATTAGTTTTTGCTTGTAAATATTTATTTGAACTTTTATAGCTTGCCACTTCCAGTTATAATGCATACTTACTGCAATCTAATTGACATGAAAGTTCTTTTAAATCCTTAAATGTTTTTTTTAGCTCAATATGTTATTTTTTCAAGGAATTGTGTGCATCCAAAAAATCAATATACTTCTTATTTAATGAATCAAACTCAACTAGTAAAGTTATATGATTGTTATCTAAAGTAGAGTGCTCGATAATTAAACTATCATGCCCATTTTGAAAAGTAGAAAATTTAGTATTAATACTAGCATGCATTTTCCAAAGCTTCATATACGAATCATGAATATTTTCAGAAATAATTAGTAATTCATCATAGGAGAGTTGACATTCCTCATCTAGATCAAATTGATTAAGATTATTGTTAGATATCATACACAAATTTGTTACGTCCTCCTCTACTTCTTCTTTTGATGATTAAGATGCAGGCCCAAAATGTTTTTTGTATCTTTTTCTTACCCCTCTTATACTTTGGTTTCTCTTCACCCTTTTCTTAATTGGGTGAGTCTTTAGATTGGGGAAGTCAGCTTGAAGGTGACCTGGTTTCTTGCACTCAAAGTAGATTGTGTCAGATGAAACTTTAATATTCTTTCTACTTTTACCTTTGTTCCAATTGCTTTGATGATTTCTTGATTTCCTCTTCAGAAAGTTTTTGAATTAACAAGTCATCAAGGCGATGTCATCCTCATCCTCTACTGTAGAACTATCACTGTCCAAATTATTCACTTTTAGAGCCACAGTTCTTTCTTTCTTCTTTTCTCCTGCTTCACTTTACCTTTGACTCACTCCTTACTCGTAAAAAATGAGTGACCCAAGAAAATTATCAATGGAATAAATGTTTAAATCTTTAGACTAAATGATAGTATTTATTTTTGCATCATAAGAACTAAGTAAACATCACATAATCCTATTGACCATTTCAAAATTAGATAAATCTCTACCTAGTGCATACAAGGATGTCACTATTTGGGTGAACCAAGTGTATATTTTAGATATAGTTTCACTAGGTTTCTTGTGGATAAGTTCATATTCATGCAACAAAATGTTTAGCCTAGACTATTTAAATTTACTTTTTTCCTCATATGTGTTGCATAACTTATACCATATCTCCTTAACGATGGTACATGTAGAAACTCGCATGCAGTCTTCAAATTTTAACACACAAAAGAAGCAATTCAAGCATTTTGTATTTAACTATGCAAGTTCCTTATCCTCATTACTCCATTCAGTAAACGATAATTCAATTTTGATGTCATTCACAAGATGAAAAGGTGCAGAGTATCCTTCTTAGACTAACATCCACATGCGATAATCTATAGACTATAAAAAGGTTGACATGCAAATTTTCCAAAAGTTAAAAGGTATGTTGTCAAATAATAGTTGACAAGCTATTGAATAACCCTCTATAGTGTTAAAATTTCTAAAGTGTGCCATGATCATTTTTCTTAATGTTTTCTAAAACAATATTTTTGAGACCCGCTCTGATACCACTTGAAAGTACAAGATACACAAAGAGGGGGGTGAATTGGTATTTTTAAAATTAATCCTAAATAGGATTACTAATTTTTGTAGATTTTTCAAAACACTTAAAAAAAAGCAATTTTAATTTTTTTAATTCGGAAGCTAACAAATTTAATATGCTTTGAATAATAGTGATGATAAAATTCTAATTATCACTACAAAACATTAATTTCTATTTTTTTTTTCACCAAGTAGTTATAATGAGAAATTAAATGTGAAAAATAAATTTCAAAAGTAGAAAAACCACATAAGAAAATTTTAAAGTCGTGTGGTCAAGCTTAACCTAGATCCACTCCTTGGAGTCATCTGCTCTGAGTATTGCACTAACACTAAGTGACTCTCTTTTTTCTTCCTCAGTAAGGCAGAGAAGCCTTTAAAAGCTCTCTTCCTCCAACCCAGTGTGGTAGAGGACCGAAGCACCCTTCAAAGGCATAGGACCTTAACTCCTTTTTCTCCCTCCTATAGAAGGAAAATAACCATGACTCCTTTTTCTCCCTCCTGGTGAAGGTAGAGAACCTCAAGGACTTGACTAAGAAGCTTCTCTCCCAAAAGACATCCCAAAAGACTCACCCAGGCCATAGGAGGAGCAATTTTGCAGCTAGCCCAGAATAACCATGTGATCCCCTCACACTACTTCTCCTTCACGCTCAAGCTCACCTTCTCCTTCCTCTCACAAAACCTAGTTTTCTTCAAAAGTTCCCTATTATAGTTCCTTCTTCAGCCACGTTCATCTTTTCTCATTCTTAAAAAAAAAAAATTAAAACATAGTTGTTTTATATTAGGCTTAAAGAAATCTTAAAAAATAAAGTTAGCCATCATTGTTCATAGAGTACAATCAAAGTTTATACAATACGATCAGGTCAAAATAAGTCCCTTCCCTTACGAAGGAGAATGAACATTTCACAAATTTTTAACACATTGTACAGTATAATCTATATATCATTCAGTACAATCTATTTATTTCCTCTGTTCTTACGGGACAAATCCTGGGATGACTGAAAGTCGTGCTTATTAATTATCTTGTAATATATACTTTATACAATATGGTTAGTTAATTTTAATCAGTTTGACTAATACGTTATTACTATTTTATAGTTTGATTAGCATAAAATCATGGTTTTGTCTAGTAGGATCTATGATAATGACCAAATTTCATCTCTGCTCTTTGTAAGGTACAATACTAATCATATAGTATGAATATCAATCATGAATTAACCATACTTTAATTTCCTATTTATGGGGGTTAATTTTAATAAGATTTTAAATGATCTTACAGTACGATTAGAATTTTACAGTACAATTTGTTTAAAAATCAAATTAAAAAAATCTTACTTAAATTAATCTGCCAGCTTTGGTTTTTTAATCGAAATAAATCATACATTATGATCAAGATTGTATAATATGATTAGTCGATAGAAACAAATTTTCTAATTAGTCGTTAAGCATGATCTCAAATAACAAATCATGTAGAACAAATAAAAATCATATTGTACAATTTGTCTTAAAAAAATTTAATTTAAAAAAATCTCCCCCTTTATGTGTGTGCATGGTCACCCAATTTACATATACTCTTTTGTAGTAAAGTTCATGAAATGAAAAAAAGAAGAAAATACAAATTATAGACTCTTTCACATCCTATTCTACCCAGTCTTGCGTCTTCAACAATTTTGAGCGATGTATATTTTACCTAAAATGTTAATGCTCACAGACAAAATTAAAATCTAAAATATTAAAGGAATAATGTAATAATTCAATCAATGTTATTTTTCATCATTAAAATCCTAGATTAGGGATCATAGATTGCAACATCTTCTATAGGGGCTCATAGAAGTTCGTGTCTAACATGGTCATTTTGCATTTGCCTATTTTGTACAGGTATATTTTTCTACACTGCTTATATTTTTTCTATAGGTAGCTTGTTGTGAACTAATGAATCTCTTACTATCAATAGTAAATGTTGCTTTCTACAGAGTTCACTTGTATCCTTCTTGTAGACTGCATGTTAAGAGTATATCGGGTGTTTTATAGAAGCTCGTATGAACTTTCATTTGTCACATTCGTTATTCATTTTGTTATGGTATTTGGCCCATGCAGTGCATCTACCACTATTATAGGTAAGCATGTAGGTGTACTCCTTTAGAGACTAAAATTTACTACATGATGCTATATTTATTGAAGTCTCTCTGTATATAGTACAAGTGGCATGTGGTGCATACCTCAGTATTCATAGAGAGCTTATATGTATTGTTGATCATCTATCCTTGCTTGTAGAGGGCCAGTACATTTTCTTATGGATAGTGTGCTGAGCGTATGATAGGTCTTCTATGACAAGATGTAGGAGCTTGCGTATCTTCCAACTCTTGTGGAAACAATCATTTATATCTTCTAGACACCTCATGCCAATTATAAAGAGATTATTGAATTCTTAACTTATCTATCATTGTTATCTACAAGTTAGTTGATGTAATCAATATAAACTTACGTTAATTCTTATAAAAAACTATAGTGGGGGCTGCTATCTCTTTTTGCATTTCTATTATAAAGACTATCATTATCTTTACTCAAATGTCAACGGAAGAGCACTACTACAATCTTCATATACTAATTTCTACAACTTATAGAGGACTGCAGCTTTTATATGCTATCTAGTTAATTTTGTCTCGAAGAGTATCATAGTATTCAGAGATTCATGTAGAGGCTTGTGAATATTTACATTTGATGCCTACAGACCACCTCTATATATAAAGGTTGTTTCTAATTTCACTCCACTAATTAGTCATTGACTATGAGGGCATCTCTGCAATCACTGTATTCTATTCATCATTAATTTCTTAAAATTAATGTATTTTCCTAACACAATATTGCTATTTACTATAAAAATATCCTTGCAATCATTGCATGCTATATTGGATGTGTTGAGAAGAGATTTTATTATTTACAATTAATTCTATTTCATGTAAGATATGAGTTGCATGTGCCATAATTCTTCTATCAACATCGGTGGGGAATTCCTCACATTCATTATATTATGTGCTACTTCATTTTCACATGTTATCCCTTTTCTCTTTTTTGGGTTATCTGTTGTTGGCATTATTCTGGATATTCTTATTTAGTTGTTGTCTTTGTGGATTTGGACTTGAGAAATGATTTCACTAGTTTTAATGCTGAAGGTCTATCCCATTGTTGCTCTCCTATCATTGTTTTGTGGAGTATTGGGGGTAATTATGATGTTATGGTTGGGTTTTATTCATTTGTGGATACTGCTATTAGTTGGTGCTTTGCCTATAGGTGGTTGTTGTTTTTTGGTGAGGTTATTTGTTCTGGCATTCTTGATAACCCATGCCTTGTTATGCTCCAATGTTGTTTTCCTACCTTTTGCTTCTAGGGTTCTAGGGGTGACCATGCTTTTTTGGCTGGAGTTTCTTATTTTGTTGGTGATGTTGGTGGCTGGATTGCTGTCTACAGCTGGGTGTTGAGTGCATGGTTTTTGCTGTACCTATTTTTTCTCTGTCTTTGGTGGTCTATTGTGGTTACTTCTTTTAGGTTTCTGGATAATCGGTGTTTTTCTATTGGGGATCTTATGCTGTGCTGGTGGGATTTATCCATGGTAGTTTTGGGTAAACCTGAAGGTAGGATTGAGTGGATTGTGGATTTTCCTAATGATGCTTGTTATATTAAGTGTATCTGTGCTCTTTAAGTCTTAATCATAAGATTGGCTTTACTTGGATCAGAATTTGCTTTGGTTTAATTTTTCTAGCTGTTATTCCTTTAATTGTTATTACTTAACTATTTTTTATTGTGCTGTAGCTTTTTCTTTTGCATAATCTCTTCTTTGCAGGTGGAGCTACTTAGGGTTGTCTTCAAGATTTTTGGCAGAAAGATTTGGCTTTATTGCAATCATACTATCTTTCTTTCTTGGATGCTTTTATATAGCATTGTTAGTATGTTACTAGGGTCCCTTATATTTTTATTAGCAGAGAAAATTGGCTTGTAGGTTTTCTTTTGCTTTGTTTTGTTGCTCATAAGAGCATTAGTGAGCCGATGGTCTCCTATAAGGACTCTATAAGTATTTATTTTATATTAACGCGTAGGCCCCTTATGGGTTTTAATTAAGAAAATAAATATGTACAACATACGTACAACATATGAATAATTTATGCACAATATACGCACAACATATGCATATAATATGCACAAATTACTCAGATAATACACAGATATTATGCATTATATATGCACAAGATACAAAAAACATACACATAAAATAGGTCCAAAATAATGAGAATCATCCTTATGTACAAATAAACATAAGACATTTACACAATTATTTCAAAAAAGCATAGTCAAATAATATACTTATTATATTTATTCAATTATTACTCTGATTCAGTTATATCCATCATCATATTCAAGAACTTTACTGGTTGTATTCTAATGGGTCTGCGAGTTAGAAATTCATCTGTAAAGCATTCTGGCATGATTTTTAAATTGAAATTTTGATCTAATGGTTGTATAATAAGTTTGCAATTTATGAATTCTTGTGTAAAGCATTTGGGCATGCCTGTGTTTCCACACTTCAGAGTTAATGGATGATTGGAGGGTGTACCATTTATGAATTCCTCTGTAAAGCATTTGGGTATGCCAATGAAATAACATTGCTGAGGTGATGACTAACTAGAGGGTGTTCCATTTATGTATTCCTCTATAAAGCATTCAGGCATGCCTATAAAATCACACGACTGAGCTGATGGATGACTGGAGGGAGCACAATTTATGAATTCCTTTATAAAGCATTCAGGCATGCCTACGAAATTTTACTGAAGAGCTGATGGCTTACTAGAGGGTGTGCTATTTAGAGGAGGTGAACACATTTTTGATGTTTTTTTTTCCTTCATGTGCTATTTCCACGTTAATAAAAATTAATGATAAGAAAACTTAATTACAATATGTTGTAATATATTATGAAAATAAATTAGACAAAAAGTTAAATTATACTATTTTGCTTATTCTTTTCCCAGTGGCTTTTCAGCCTTGCATTTGATACATCTTTAAGCATTCGCTTTATAGTATTTTTTTACTTTTGCAATGCATGTAGAAACTTATTTTTTTTCCTTCTCATTAAGAGTTAAATTGCTATTTTCAAACAAAACATTCTTTGCAACCAACATGTATTATTCAGCCTCCTCATTCAGCTACACTGGTGTACTAATTTGATATGCAAATCTACTGAAATGGTTTTTGAATATAAATCTACTACTAGCTTCAAAATTATTTTGAGAAAATCCTTTCATCAATTGGCTATAATATATATCTTCTCGAGCTCTTGCTGACCAACACAGTAGTAGGTACTTCTCGGAAATGTTTATAATATAAATCTGCCTCAAAACT
The DNA here is from genome assembly GCA_016618105.1 of Dendrobium huoshanense. Taxonomy (NCBI): domain Eukaryota; kingdom Viridiplantae; phylum Streptophyta; class Magnoliopsida; order Asparagales; family Orchidaceae; genus Dendrobium; species Dendrobium huoshanense. The sequence goes on from CM028354.1 coordinate 5,052,873, forward strand.
CATATAGTTAGAACATAATAAACCCATCGTTTCGAACTTCCTGCAAGTGCATTGAATGCTTCCATCTTCTGCATTAAAATCAATAACCTAAGTATTAGATTGATCATTTTACTTTATGCAATAGACAAAATTTTTGAAGAGCCACAAGACACAAACTTTTTTGCTCTTTTCACCTACACCCAATAAAATTTTTTCTTCAAAAAATGAATATATTTTACTTGAATAAAATTGAGTAACTTACTTTAATATTTGGCTACTTTTTATTATAGGTTTTATTTTGGACTGGTTATATTTGTAATCCTCAATCTGTTCATTCTGATGTCAAATCCTTATCACCATCTCAAAACCTAAAAAACAATCAATTATAAAACTTGTGGGCTTAAAAATGTCATGACAAATATTACTAGTAGACTCGCTACATTGTGTGGATAGAATTCCCATGTTAAAACAATACTTATTTAATGCAGTAGACCATTTATTCCTTATCTTATAAAGATCCTTCAACCACCCATGATTATGGAGGTTCCCTTCTGTAATCATTTGAGACCATATTTTCTCAAACTCCTCCTTAGAGTCGCATTTGATCAAACACTTATGGAAGAGGCCTTTGACTTTATTGTTGCTATTTAAGCACGTTACTTTTGATTATTTTTTTTATAGATATGTCATTGACACAATCTATGGAGAGTGTGAGGTAATGAAACTTCTATGGCCCTTTTCATTCTCTGGTATTGATCGATAAAAATTATTTTTTGATGTTTATCATCTATTATTCATACAAAGTTGTAAACAACGATTTAAATGATTCAATCATCTCTTATCATAAGATGGCCACCCCAAGCAAAATATTTTGTCAATGATTATTAACTATGATAAATGGTGTGCATACCAAATTATACTTATTAAATCTATAACTAGTATAAAAATTACAACATCACTAAAGCAGTTAAAATCTATCCTACTAATGCCATCAACCACAAAAAAATTAACAATATATCAAATTCATCAATTTTGACATCCCAAGTGAACATATTGTCATTAACTTGATGATCTTTAAATAATTGAATCAAAGAATTAGTGCCCCCAAATTCAATCTTTGCTCTTTTCTCTTTATTAATAAAGTTGTATGCATCCCTCTTAGAGAATCCTAGGTTTTGGACATCTCCAGCTTCATCAAGAATGTAATTATATGCATCAATAGTTTTTATCCCAGGTTCTTTCATTGATTTAGCAACTGAAGTTTTCACATCGCACACATTCATACATAATCTAAGAAGATGTTGATCTTTCGGCCTAGAATAAACATGATTATGGTTTTCAATAAAGTTTTTCACCTCCTAATATCCAAGTTCATCCACTGTAAACCTAATCATTACTAGACAACCTGTTATGGTGTCTGATTTCTGATATTTCAATTAGAAAGTAAGATCAGACACCTTCTTGAAACTTGTTTTTGAACAAAAAAAGTCCATGGATTTATTTTTTCTTGAATTTGGAAAGTAACTATAATGATCCTTATGAACACTAAAAAAATATTATGGGCATGATTACAGTAAGCCTCGTATGCCTCTTTCTCATTCTCATAAATATCTTTATAAATAAATAATAAATAAGAAAGATATAATTAGTAAATAAGTAATAGCTTGGAATAGAAAAAGCACAAATTACTCAAAAAATAAGCACAACATACACATAAAATATACATTTGATACGCACAAAATACATAGTAAATAAGCACAAAATAACTATTAAATATGCACAAAATATGCATTTAATACTTTCAAAGCATGTTAATAACTTTTCACTTCATCTGAATATTTTATTTCTTATTTGACTGTTTTTATTTCTTATATTATGTTGGTATACCTATATCACTACTGTTTGATTATGTATTGTATTAATGTTTCATTTATTATTGGTTTAACCAATTTTATTTCTATCGTGACCATTGTCTCTATATAAGTTGGTTCATAATTTACATTTTCATTTATTTTGGTACCTACTTCATTCCCTCCACCTTATGGATATTCCTATGTATGTACTCAAATTTGGCAAATATCGAGTTGTTTTTTGCATTACCGCCACTTTACTTTTACAATAATGAGTTTATTTTGTATGCCAAAATGGTGTCAAGCACTCTCACCATCATGTAAACATCATAATCATGTAAAGAGTGGTTGGTACCATTTTGGCTTACAATATAGTGGAAGTAATACATGAGGCACTTGATATTTATTTTAATTTCTCTTTCATTGCTCTATTACTGCTTTAACTACGCTGCCACTGCGTAGTACATATGCATAAAATACATAGTAAAAATGCACAAAATATGCAATACATATACACAAAATACGTAGTAAGTACACAGTAAATACGCACAAACCTTGTAGTATGTACACACTAAATACGCACAATATATGGAAAAAATACACACAAAATACGTATAAGATATGCATCTTATATGCACAAAATAAGCAAAAATTAAGAACTATTATGCACAAAATATGCACTAAGTACACACAAATTATGTATTCGGTACTTTTAATGGCCTTTCGCCACATTTCACTGCATTTCAATACTTTATTTCTTATTTTACCAATTTTATTACTTTCATTATGTAGCTATTCTTGCATCACTACTATTAATTATTTATTATATTAATGACTCATTTATTGTTAGCTTGACCAATTTTATTTCTATCTAGGCTATCATCTCTATATAAGCTATTTCATAATTTACATTTTCACTTTCCTGTTATGGAATGCAATTTGAGTTATTTGAGTACTAAGTACCAACTACATTGCCACCACTTCTTGGATTTTCCAGTACATGTGCTCAAATTTAGCTCATTGATTGCTTTTTTTGTTGTTGCCACTTTTCTTGCTCCATCATGAGTTTATTTTGTACGCCAAAATGGTATCAAGCACTATTGCCATCATGTATACATCAGAATTATATATAGAGTAATTGATACCATTTTGACATACAAAATATGTAAAAAATACACAAAAAATACCCTTTCAATATGCACAAAATATGTAGCAAATATGCACAAAATATGCAATAAATACACACAAATTTAGCACAAAGTCTTCTAGGCACAAAGAACTCATTAATTACACATACAATACATGTTGTAAAGAAATGGGGGCAAATATGAATGATTCAAAGAAAACTTAGAGGGATTTGGACTTTACTAATAAGTTGAAGCCTACATTTCCTAAATTTATCTTTTCCACTTGCTGCACTTCTTTTAATTGTTCTGCTTCTTTGACATCTTCGAAGTTGTTTATGGCTACAATTTTCACTGAGAATATCATCTGGTCATAAAAAGAAATTTCCTCCTCCAAAACAATCTTCTTTTTAATAATTTTTTTTTGTTCTTTCTTACTTTCTCAACTTGCCCAAAATTTCTTGCTAAATCTTATATAATGACATGTTTTGCAACAAAAATCTCAAAAAAAAAGTGGCAACCCTAATTTGAACTGTATTTGAATTTTGGATGAGAATGGTCAGGGTTTACATATTGAAGCCACATCAAAAATCCACTAAGCATTCCACCTCGACAATTGTCACATAGGCTATCCACGGTTCATAATTTTATTGGCGTCCAAATGCATAGTAGCGACTGGATTCTGCATCGAGCAATTTCTTTTTCGACAGGATTTGCGTAAAGGCTCCCATAGGTAATGATTTTATAAAATAAATTTATTCCCCTTTTTTATTTTACCGTAGGGATCAACAATGGTTTTTAGTTGTAACGATGTGCTAATAGTTATTATTATTATTATTATTATTATTATTATTATTATTATTATTATTATTATTATTATTGTTGTTGTTGTTGTTGTTGTTGTTGTTATATATTAGAACATTAATCTCAATAAGTATTCTAATACCTAAATTTTTTATTTCAATGGACCATTCATCTCAATATGGAAAGCTATAGTGAAGTATGGGACAAACTTTTGGGATTCCATATACTCAGTTAATCTCTTTCATGTACAAGTGTGCTAATTTATCTACTTAGTCATTTTTGATTGATAAGCAAAAAATGGTTGATTTAGTCAATCTTTTAATAATCACCCCAATGTTATCATGCCCTATTTGGATCTACCAAATTCCATAACAAAAAGCATTGAAATTTCTTCCCACTTCCACTCAAGGATAGCTAATGATTGCAATAGTCTATTAAGTTGTTGATGTTCAACTTTCATAATTTTGCATGCGTCAAACTTTGATGAATATTTAGCAACATCTTTCTTCATACTCCAACCCCAAAAAATTAATTCAATCATTTATGCATATTGGTACTGCTTGATGAATTGTGTAGCTAGAGTGATGAGCTTGCTGCAAAATTTTCTTTCTTAATTATGTATCACTGGGTACCCAAAGTTGATATTTATGCTTAATGATTTCATCAGCATTAATAAAAGATCTGTCATTTTCCTTGATCGAGCCTTGTTAAATAACATTGGATACTTAGTATCTACCTTTTGTGCTTCTTTGATTCGATCAATATGTTAAAGTTAGTTTTACTATAATTTGATGTACGTATTCAACATTTTAAAACATTTAACCTTCAATTGGAGATTTTTCATTTCTTTGATCAACTAAACGACTTAAGTAATCATAATTCCTATAGATTTGTGACTAAAAACATCGACCACAATGTTAGTTTTTCAAGGATAATACTAAAGTTTGACATTATAATCCTTATTTAACTCCAACAATTTTCTTTATCTTAGGTTTAGTTTTTTCTGTGAACATATTTATTTTAAGCTCTGATATCAATTTCGATCACACCTATTTTGATCTCCTTCAATTAACCTAGGATGCAATAGGTAAGAAGAATCAGAATAGATATATCCCTTACTAACACTCATCCTAAATTACTTATATCAAAATAAGTTTAGTAATAAATAATCTATTCAGACTATCCTAGCACAATGCCTTTTTCAATTTTAAAATTATTCTTCACAATTCATATTTAGAAGCTTTTTCATAACTCATTAAATAAAGTATAGAGTTTTCTAAACTTGTCAAATAATATTTATATATCCAAAATTCTAACCATACAATTTTTGACTCTAACTTATATGCACAACCAAAATATATGTACACAAAAAGCATAGTCAACCTCCTACCAAGAGCTGCACTAGCTCTTTTCCCTTTCCTGCAATACAACAACAACTACTACGAATGAGCTAAAGCTTAATAAAATACATAACAATAGTATAAGAAATACAAAACATAAAATTTATAATCAATTATAAATAATATTGAGATTTCTATAAGAATCATAAGTTATACAAGAAATTAATTCATATTTAACTTTTAGTATTTATATTCTATTTACATTTCAATATCCTAGGAAAATCATATGATTATTTTTTACTTTTGTACACTTATAACTCTCATTCAAGATTGGGTATGAATTCCCAGCTTTTAGAAGTGAGAGTGTAGCTCTTTTATTCAAGATTGGATATAAATTTTAAACTTTTAGAATTGAGAGTTAGGTACCTCTTGTATGGTCCCTAAGGCTTACCTCATCATATCTTTTGCGTTTTACTTGTGTGAGTCTATCCCCAATAATATGGTTTTTCCTTGACTATTTCACTTTGAATGCAAGGTTGAGAGAAGGCATTTTCTAGTGAGAGAAGCTCCAGGTTTCTTGTGAGATAAAATTTTAAATTTTTCTTTGGCATTGCCTGGCAATTTTTTCATTCATGATGACAGATCATCCGGTAACTGGTGGATGAAATTTTATCGTTTGTTCTCATCCTTCTGCCCATCCTCTTCCTTGTTTGGAAGTATCCTCTAAATCAATTGGGTCTCATAAGATTATCAAAGGGCCACTGGTCATCAAGGAACCATTTGATACATCGGTTAAATCATCATTTCATGTACCTAATAAAGGAAAGTAGATTATTGAATATTTGGGCTCTGATACTCTTTGAAATAATTTTAATTCCAAGCCAAATAAATTTGAATCATCATCTTCATGCATGAAACTTTTTGTCAATAGGTGTGGAAATGGATTAGTCAAGCCAGTTGTTGAGTCTAAGGTAGACTCTTCTGTTTAAAAAATTACTGAAGACACATCAGGTTTTTGTGTTAATGCTCAAGAGAAAGGTCTTGTTATTGATGCTCCTGAGGAAATTCTGACTATTATGAATGCATTGGATGGAAAAGGCTCTGTTAATCCCTATGCTAAATGAAAATATATTAAAGTTAATTTTCCAAATTATAAATCCTTTTTGTTAGAAGATGGAGTTGTAGTTAAATTATTTGAACCAAAATGTGAGTAGAAATATTGAAAGGCTTAAACTTTCTATTATTATGAAAGATTTTGGAAATAAGATTCTAGTTTATATAATTATCGAGGGATTACAGCACCAATGGTCAGTATTTGGTAAATTTCATTTGACAATTCTCGAGCAAGGATGGGTTTTATGCTCTTTTTTCTTTTATGAAGGAATGAAGAAAGTTCTATCGGGTGGTCCTTGGTTTTTAAATGGTCATATTGTGGGTCTTGACAAATGGAATCCTAAATTTTCCACCACATCCTTGAAATGATTGTCATCTCCGATTTGGGTGAGGATGCCTAACTTACCTCTTTATTATTGGGATGAGGTTAATTTTGCTATAATTTCCTCACTAATTGGTACACCTCTTTTAATTGATGTTTATATGCTTCAATGGAGAAGAAGAGAGTTTTCTAGATTATGTGTACTGGTGGAATTAGACAAACAACTTACATTAGGTGTTTTGGGTGGAAGGAATGGACGGCAAAATTTTTCAAAGAGTGGAGTATGAGAAAATCTCATCTTTTTATTTCAAATGCGAGAAAGTTGGTCATATGATAAATGCTTGTACCAAGGACAAGGAGGAGGATGTTGGAGGTGGTGTGATCAATCCGGATGCAGAGGAGGATTACTCTGGGTAGCCTTTGTCTTTGGGTCAAAACAAAGTCTCATCTTTTGGACATTGGGTGTATATTAATCATAGAAGGATGAGGAATGGTGTTGTTGAAAATATAAAGAAGACTTATTTACCCAAGTTTGTTTTTTGTGTTCAAGAATGGATGGTAGAATTAAAGTCCTCTGAACAAGATAATGTTCAGAGTGGTTTATCAGAATTAATTAGGGTTGAGCATCCTGTGGTCATTGAAGATCATCAATTGTGATCTAATCAAGCTATTATGGAGGATGAATTTATTTTGAAGGAAACAACTTTGTTAGTATAATATCTGATGAAAAAAGTAAGGATTTATCTTCTATTGCTGGTAAGGGTCTTTCTGCTCTTGCTTCAGTTATTTCCATTGAAATAGGTTCAAAGTGTTGGAATATTTTTGTGGGGTTGAGGAGAATTTTTGAAAACTAGGGATGATTGAGGCGGAAAGTGATGATGTAGAAGAGGGTGAATAGGTGAATTCAGATGTTTTTTAATAAAACTATGAAGGAGTCATTTGATCCAATTAATAAGGAGATTGATGTTGATAACTATGTTGAGGTTATTGACAGTATGGGGAATGGTGGATCAGGAATTATTAAGCCCAAACTTCAGAAGGAACTTAGATTCCTTGGCCATTTAAATTCTTCTTCAAGGCATAAAAAATAGGATAGTTTAAATAAGAAAAGGAGTGGGGGTCCTTCCCCCTTAGTGGGGAAATGTGTTCTTTAGCCTTTTAGAATTGTAGAGGGGCCAATAAAAGTGAATCCTCTCTTTATTTGAAGGAGTTTGTTAGAGATTGGGATGTGTTCTCTGTTGGTATTGTTGAAACAAAAATTTTGTATATTAATAAATTTGAGGTTAGAAAAATTATGGGTATTGATTGGGATTTCTTTTTGTTTCCTTCTTAAGGGTTATCTGGAGGTATCTTGGTGTTATGGAGGTCTGATTTTGCATCTTTTTCTTTGTCAGAATCTTCTTCTTAATGTGTTAGTGGGAAGTTGAATGTGGTTAATAAAGGTATTTAGGTGGGTTCTACTGTTTATGGTAGTAAAGATTTGTATAACAGAAGAAAGTTATGGGATTATTTGGAAAATCTTTCTACTATAGATTCTCATTGAGTGGTGTGTGTGTATATGGGGGGGGGGGGGGGGGGGGGGGGGGGGGTTTGGAGGAGATTTCAATTGCATCCTATCTCTAGAGGAGAAGAGAGGTGGAAAGAAATTATCTTTTTCATTGGGTCCTCGAGAGATGAAAGCATTTATAAATTCTAATAATTTTTATGATGTGGGATTTGTTGGACCGAAGTATACTTCGTGTAACAATAAAAGTGGTAGTGCCCACATTTTGGAGAGGATTGATAGATGTCTATTTAATTCTAAATCTCTAGAGGTGGTTCATCAGGCTTTAGTCCATCATTTGGCCACAAATTCTTCGGATCATTGTCTAATTGTTTTGATGATCTTCACTATGAAGGATTGTAAAAATATATTTATATGTTTTGAGGATGCTCGGAATTCGTATCCTACTTTGGCTGTAGTGGTGATTAAATCAAGGAACAAAAGTGGGAGGTGATTCTATGGACACTGTTAACAAAAAATTTTATTGAGTTTTAAGGGCTTTACATTTCTGGAGCAAAGAAAGCTTAAGAACATATTGGAATTGAAAAGAACTCTGAAGAGAGAAATTAGTGAGCTTCAGTTGGAGGAAGTTAATGACATTTCTCTATCTGATAATAGCCTTCTGATGCTTAGAGAAAAGATGAATGAATTAAATACCACTCTTTCTTGTTTGAATACTTGGTGGAGACAAAGGGAAAAGGTGAAGTGGGTTGAAGAAGGTGATTTAAATTGCAAATTCCTTCATGTTTTGCTAATGGTTGGAGGAATTGTAATTTTATTAACCAAGTGAAGAATGCTGATGGTATTTTGGAGGAGGATCAATTTGCTATTGAAGATATCTACTTTAATTTCTTGAACAACAAATGGAGGTATAGCAACTGTATATTGAAAGGATGGCCTTCTCCTTTGCCTTCTTTAAGCAATGAAGATGTTAATATTTTAAATGCTGATTTTTATTTTTAAGAAGTGGAACATATTGTTAACAACCTTGCTGGGAATATTTCTCCAAGAGCTGATGGTATTATATATTCATTTATAAAGCATATTGGAATGTTATTCGTAAAGATGTGTGGCAAGCTATTCTTCAATTCTTATATTCGGGTATGATGTGTTCCAAATGAAAGGAGACACTTGTTGTTCTCATTCATAAAGTCAATAATCTCCTAATTCCTTCTAATTTCCAGCCTATCAGTCTTTATTTATCAATTTATAAAATCATTGACAAGATTTTATTAAATAGATTGATGAAGGTTATTGATAATTTGAATTCTGATGAACAAGCAGCTTTCATTAAAGACATGATTTTATTAGATCATATTTTTCTTGCTCAAGAGCTCCTCTATAAATTTAGATATTCTAAGTCTAAAAAGGGATTGGTGCAATTAAAGTTGATATGGAACAAGCCTATGATAGTATGGCTTGGGCATTTCTTAGGCAGGTTTTGGAGTATTTTGGATTTCCTCCTAAGTTCTCTAACCTTGTGATGGAGTGTGTGGAAGATCTAAAGTTTTTGGTTATAATTAATGGAAAGAATTCAAAATGGATTGAGGTAAAAATTGGTTATAGACATGGTTTTTTGCGTTCCCCTTTTTTTCATATTGTTCTCTCAACTCTTGTCTAATTATTTTTTTCAGAAAGGGTGGAATCTGGGAATCAAAGTTGCATCTACTGCATCGAGAATTTCTCATGTACTATATGTTGATGATATTCTTATGTTTTTGAAACCCTATTTCAAGTATTTAAAGAAGATTAAAGGTATTATCTCTATTTATTATAATTGAACTGGTCAGACTATCAATATCTAAAAATCTTCTATAATTTTTATAAATCTGGGAATCAAAGTAATAGAAGAGCTATTTCTAATTTGTTTGGCTATAAGGAGGTGAAAGAGTTGTATTATTTTGGTATTAAATTTTCTTTAAGAAGGCTTGCTTCTTTTAATTTACGTAATTTGTTGGAAAAAAACTGCATGTAAATTGAATGCATGGGGTAACAAAATCATATCGTTAGCCGGAAGACAATTGTTGATTAAAATAGTTGTTATGTCTATTCCTAATTTTTATATAACACATTTTTTAGTTCCTTTAACCATCTTAAAAGGTATTGATAAGATGTGTAGGGAGTTTCTTTGGAATAAGCATTGTGGTAAATGTGACCTACATTATGCTGCGTGGAGTGAGCTTTACAAACCGTTGAGTACTGGAGGTAGAGGAATTCATTCAGCTGTTTCAATAGCTAGACCATTGAGAGCATAATTTGTTTAGAGTTTGCTTAATAAACCTGATTCTATCCTCAATAAGACTTTAATTATAATATATGGATTTGATATTTGGCAAAATAATTCCAAAAGTAATTGCTATATCACGTCAAAAATTTTAAATCGTGGAGCTAAATTTCTTCGGCCTTTGGTTATATGGAATATTGCTTTAGGAATTTCTATCAATACCTTACGAGATATATGGATGTTTGAAAAAGCTTTTAACAAATGGACAAATTTCATTGCTATGTTGGATGGAGAATTTCCAACATAACAATGAAAATTTATTGTGGATGGTAATTGGAATATTGTTGAACTTCTCAAATTCTTTGGAAAGCCATTGGTTGATACTATATGCAAATCAAAATATATCCAGAGATGTTGAATGATCGACTGGAGCTAGTAAGGAATTTTCTGTTAAATCTATTGCAGTTATGGCCTTGGGTATTTCCTGTAAAAGAGTTACCTGAGGTTGAGTATTGGAGATGGATGAAGAAGTTGAAATTGCCACCTCATTTCAAAATTTTCTGGTGGTGGTTATGGAACAATGCAATCCCCACATTAGATTTCTTATATTTCAAAAGATTTTGGATTACAACTATTGTCTAAGAGGGTGTAATACAACAGATAATCTTGATCATGTTACGATTAATTGATCTAAACTCATTCAAGCTATTGCATTGGTTAATAAATGGGGTTTTCTAGGATCCTATGTTCTCATCAATTATGGATTGTAAAGATAAATTGTAGATGTTATCTAAAGGTAATCCTTTTATTGCAAATCTTTACTGTTCTTTGGTCTTCTTCTCTTAGAATAGTAGAAACAATGTTATTCATGGTGGAAGGGAAATTTTTTTGGCTTCCATTGTCTCAAATGCAATTAGTTTTACATCTATTTCTTTGAAGTTTAATCTTTATTATGATCATTGGGTTGTTAACCAGCTTTCTCAGCTATTCTTACGTTCTTGGCACCCTACTCCACCCGAATGGATTAAAGTTAATATTGATGCTACTGTACTGTGTTCAAACAAGGATGGTGTGGGAGGAGTTTTTAGAGACCATAAAGGGAGATTTCTCCTTGCTTTTGGATTTAATTAATTCATTGGGACAATGGATATTTGGAACTAGTTGCTTTCTGGTCTTTAAAGAGAGTAATCCAAAAGTGGATGTTTGAAGCAAGGGGCGTCATTATTGATGGGGATAATATCAATATCATCAAGTATTTGCAAGGCTCAGTTGGCAAGGTGGCTCTGAATGTTCATATTTGCGAGGTGGAAGACTTGTCCTTTCTTACAGATTTTGATAATCTTTTATTTCATTTTTCAAATAGAAGTTGTAATATGTTAGCCGATTATTGTGTTAAGTTTTCTTTAAATCGTGTTTTTTTTTTGGATGAGATAAGTTGTAATAAAGTTCTTCCTTCTTCTTTTTCTTTGTTAAAAGAGGATTGTGATAGGCTTTCTATCACTTAGTAGGTTGTATTGGCTTGTTTTTTCTTTAATTCTAATTGTAGTTTCTAAAAAAAAAAGGTTTTCTTGCTTTTTTTTCTTTTCATTAACATTCAAATATTATTGTCATTTTTTAGTATTACATTCAGCATTTAGTGTTTATCAAATAACTCAATTTAAAAGTTAACTAACCAGAAAAGAAACAACCTGCTTATTATAAAATTATTGGCTACCATAATTACCATAAAAATATAAAATGCTCTTATTTCTTATATTATAGATTGGGTATCTCATCTCATTATGAGTTTGTTCTCCGACAATAGTCTGACCACTTTTCCCTTTGAAAACAACCTAAAGCATTCATTTTTACCTTTCAAAAATGCATTCCAAAAAAACATAATAAGCTATAATACCAAACGACTGTAATTTTTTACCTCAAACAAATTTGACATTAAATTTAGCCTCCCTTCCTCTCCTAACCTCTTTCCCTTACTTCCTTTTCTTCTTAATTTACTTTATTACTTTACAATTTTCTGAAATTTTCAACTGTTAGTAGCTGTAGCCCTTTTGGCTACTGCTTCGCTGCTTGCTTGCGAGGAATTTTTATTGCATCCATAAAAAATACCGAGCATACCGAGTGTACCGAGCGCTAGTACCGAGTACGGTACCGAGCACTTTAATGACGTGTCGTTTTGTTATTGGCTTCAGGATGCATTCAGTAACCTGACGGAATAATCACTTGCTTGCAAGGGCTTCACATCCAGAGAGAATCTTGTGGGAAAAATGGCATGGGAAGGAAAGGCTTAATAGGTTAATGCTTCGTCATTTATTTATATAATAATATAATAACTCTACTGGTTTCCCACTATTGTCTTCCCAATACACTTAGGCTTCGTTTGGGACGGCTTTTTTACACCTTCTTGAAATGGCATTTTAGTATAAAAATAAAGTTTTTTGTACTAGAAAGCCGCTTCAAGAAGCAGTAAAAAAACTGTCCCAAACGAAACCTTAGTCGTTGATTGCATCAGGTAGTGGCATATAGGGAAGTGGAAAAGGCTCATTTTACCAAAAAAAAATCTGTTATAGTACAATATTCAATTAAATGTTCATTAACCAGGCTTGCTACAGTAAACTTAATTAGCTTATAATTAACTATTAATTTAATTTCTAATAGCCATTAAATGAATGCATGTATATATATACCTTTACAGTATATATATATATATATATATATATATATTAAATGGATTGAAATTAAAAATAGAATTTAATGAGAATAAATTTGATATTTTTGGAAGGTGTGATAAATTGGGATAAATTTTGGGCCAAAAATAATGTTATTATTTTTAAATTTTTTGGGTATTATACCAGTAGAAATTAGACAACATTCTCCCTAACTTCCACTTAAAAAATATTGTAGGAGCCACTTCCTCACACTTAGAAAACTCAAGTATTAAGTCTCTAGCCATCGAAACATGAATTTCGTGTGGGTGCCTATAATGTTAGCCTATAGCCAACATAAACTGTGCTCAATTGCCTTCAAAAACATTCATGTCAATGAACCAATAGAAGTTTGTTCTTTTTTTAATTACCACTCATCTTATATTAAAACTTACGAAGGGCTTGAATTACTCCATCTACACCCTTCACATCATTCCAAAAGAATATAGCAAACCTAGGGACTATTAAAACTTATAAGTTAACTCCAATTTCTTCTTCCAAATTATAAAACTAATCCTAATAACTTTTAAAAACTACAAGAATGCTCCTTCAACCTAAACTTTTGTGATAAGTCTCTTAAACTTTTTAAAATTGCATAGAGGACTATAATAATTCAAAGAAAACATATAAAGGTCATATGACCTCATGAAAAACTATTCATATGACTCGCTTGACATTCTTAAATTATAAAAATATTCTTTTTAATTTATAAAGTAGCACATATGCACCTCTAAACTACTCAATTTTAAAATAAAAAAAAATTATCTATGACTGTTCTTGTAAATGTTATTAAGTGAATGATATTTTTTCACATCTAATAATATTATTTTAAAATATGAGAACTACATAAAAAATAAAAACTGGCAAATTTTTTTGAGGAAATTCAAAGAAGCCTCTCTAATCATTTTCTCATCATTTATCTTTACTCGGTCAATTAAGATACTTTGAGAAGAACATAATTGACCTTAACAAATCATTATTGATCAACTGGTATACACTAAGGATCCAATTCACTCTAACTATGACAATAGATAGATCCAAGTTAACTCACATATCTTTGGTTGAGTAATAATCATTCCTAGACAATGTAAGGTGGTCACATAACAAAATTTGTGGGAGCTCAGTGATTAGATAGTTTTTTAATATGTGTTAGGAAGGTTAGTTTATCGGACCTTATGCAAGTAAATGTTGTATTGCACGGTCCAGAGCTTATTTGATGAAGAAAATAGTTATCTTGCTTTATGTAGAGGCCCGAGAATATGATGATACATTAAAAAATATGAGTAATAATGCACAGAATATAGCATAGGGCTTTGATAAGTGAACCATGAAATGCTTATACAACTCCCAAATTGCTCCAAAAAGAATGGTGTTAACCCCAAATAGTGAAAAAGAAATGTCAGGCTATGTGGTAGTATACTGAATAACATGACATCACATTTAAAAGCCTTTCAAGCACATATATAAGCACATCAATGAATTGATAAGCATTTTATTACACAACTAACATACTATTTCACCACTGCAATGAATTTGGTGTATATAGAACATTATTATAAATATGAACTACTAAAAAGGTCTACAATGCCACCAATGCTACAATGATCATAACATTCAATTAAAGGTTATCATGTAATTAAAATGCAATACTTTTCAAAGGGTTACAATTCCACACCAAAATTTAATGCCAAATGGTATCTTCTATTCAAATTAGTTGAGAAAAGCTAATAGACCTAAATGACCTGTGATGTTGACTACTTCATGCATACAAGTTAGTAGATTCCACCAATGAAAACAAATCATAAACCCAACTATCAAAACTTCCCCCCTACCTATGATGATCATGAATTTTACAAGGGTTTCACATAAAAAGATAACTTAGATTTCACTCCAAAACTTTTTCCACATTAGGGAATCAATTTGAATGATCCTAAACATTCAAACTTTTAAATCATTTAATCCAAATCAGGTGACTAAGTTTAAGCTCTCAATCAATTTGAAATTGCCTCTATCTTTAGCACTAAAACTCTAACCCGATCCTCTTATGCGGATCAATAGGAGTCGACAAGGTTCAAACCTTCAAATAAATACACGATTATGTCAACTGGTGTGTTTAATTTAATCAATTTATATTAGGCCTTCAAGGCCTATAACCAAGATAATTCACTGATAAAGGCATGAAGCCTATAAGAAACCTGATCCTCTGTCGACAGCTCGACAGAGTTGACAAGGTTCATCCATAAACTGCAAATATTTTCAAATGACCCCTGACACCCCGATGATGGCCTTGTTGAATGCAGATCTCAACCGGAGGGGTGATTAAAATGCTTTCAAATGCTTTTAAACATCTTCCAAGCTCCACCCAAAATCCCAAAATTCCAAAAATATTTAAAATCTGAAATCTATCCATCAACACTTAAAGCAAAATCCATTCACCCTCCGCAACAGTTTGTCGGGGTGGACAAATTTAATACTACTTCAGCTCAAAAAGAGACAAATGCCTAGTAAAAAATATTACTAGGATTAATTCTCAAATAATCACTTGCTGATAAGGACGTGGTACGTGTCCTCTGACTGGCAGTACGCCGCCAAATGGCACCGTAGGATAAACGGTTATGACCCGGGGCCCTCTGAACCGAGTTGTTTTGCCGCCAAATGGCACCACAAAATACCGATTATGGCCAGTGCCATTACGTTCCTTATTAGCATCAAATTTTTGAGATATGAATCAATAGGATATGATCGATAGGGCATAAAGCCCTCTGTTAGTTAAGGTGGATTCAAATTTGTCCCCTTAGACAAACTTCCACCCCAGGTCTACAAGGTCCCCTTGGACGAAGTAACCCATGGCTGCCGACAAGGATCCTTCTGTCAGGTTGGGTCGACTACCTCCTTTGACTAAGTAGACCATGGACCACGATGGCCCGGGACGACAGAACCATGGGATCTTGATTGGGTCCATCATCCATTCCCCCACCATCCGCTTTAAATGCTAGGTGGTGAAATTTCCTATTTTAAATATCAAACTTTTCAAGCATTTCCAAATATCCAAATCCAAACCCAATTTCCAAATCCAATCTATGATGCTACTATAAGCCAGATAACTCATATTCTATACGTATCTGATTGACGATTAGCCTTAATCGAAAGTTCTCTCTAGTGATCAGGAGAGGTAATTAACTATAGGGGCTTGTGCCTATAGGAAACAAGAACTTAGATCATAAATTCCTCACCAAATGAGGGTGAAATCTCTGGGTAGTGTCTTATCTACAAACCCATCTGCCTTCGAAAATTTACCCTGGAACTAATTCAGTTAAAGCCTTCTTGCCGAATAAAAAAAAAATAAAAACGAGCGGAGACCGGGGCCAAATATTTGGAGCCCACATCTTCCACAGAAGATGATTATATAGCCTTGATGACCCAATATTCAAGAATTTTCTCAAAAAAAAAAAAAAAAATAAAGGTGTTATCAAAACAACTAGAATAAAGGTAATAGCTTAAAATTTACTAAAGTTTCGTCTGACATGATTTATTTTGAGTGTAGAAAACCATGTCACCTCCGAGCTGATTGCCCCAACATAAATATCCAGTCAACTAAGAAAAAAGGTATTTTGGGCAGACTCAGCCTTAGAATTGTCAGAAGAAGAAGCAGAGGAGAAGGTAAGAAATTTGTGTCTAATGGCTAATGATAATCTTGATCAATCAGATCATAATGAGGTATGTAAACATTTATATGAAGATTTATTGATCATTTCTGAGAAAATCCATGATTCATATAGAAAGTTAAAAAAAATACATGCTAATTTTAACACTGAATTTAGTACTCTACAAACTGAGCATGCTAACTTAGTTAAAAAACATTATGATTTAGATAGAGATCAAATGTCCCTACTTGATGAGTTTGATTCATTAAGAAAGAAGCATATTGAATTATTTGAAGCACATGAATACTTTAATACATCGAATATTCAATTAGATAACAACTTTAAAAGATTAGAGGAACTTGCATGCGAAATAGATAATAATGAATATCGGCTAAAAGTAGAAGTGACAACATATGAATATGAAAATAATGTACTAAAAGTAAAAATTATAGCATTTGATAAAGATAAAACATTATCCACATTAGCATAAACAAGCAAACCCCCGACATTGCGTACATCACATAACTTTAAGAAGAGGCATCACCACCCACATAGGTTAGTGAACCCATTTCCCAGTATTAGGTGCTTTTCTTATGGCATGCTAGGTCACATAGCCCACACTTGCATAATTCATTGTAGGACACACCTAGTGTGGAGACCAAAATTACATTCAACACAACATAACATGCATACATCTCATTTATGCAAGCATAAGGAGGAACCCAAACTCAATTGGGTTCCTAAATCTAACCCTTGAATAACTTTGTAAGGGTGCTCTCACAAAAGACCTGGTGAGAGCATGTGGTACCTAGATAGTGGCTGCTCGAGACATTTGACTGGAGACATGAAGAAGTTCATTACAATGGAGAACAGGATTGGAGGAAAAGTGACTTTAGGAGACAACACCACTAGGAAAGTGGCGGGCTCAGGTATTATTTGAAATGCTAAAAAAAAATTAATTGAACATGTTTTATTTTTTTATGGTTTAAAGCATAATTTTTTAAACATTAATTAATTATGTTACAAAGGTTTTAACATAACATTTTTTTCTGACAAATGCTTAATTAGCATACATGATAAACTTATACTATAAAGAAAATAAATAAACAATTTTATATGTTAAAACTTGATTGTATTGAAAATTCAAATTTACTATGTTTAAGAACAATAATGGATGACTCTTGGTTATGGTATAAGAGACTATGAAATGCTAGCATAAAACCACTAAATAATATCACTTAGAAAAATCTAGTTAGAGGTGTACCTAAGTTAGATTTCATAAGGACCATCAATGTGATGCTTGCCAATTAGGAACACAAGTAAAATCCTCATTTTATTCAATCAAGGATGTGAATACATCTAGGCCACTAGAAATCATTCACATGGACCTATTTGGTCATGTTAACACAGCTAGCCTAGGTTAGAAGAATTATGGATTTGTGATTCTAGAAGACCTCTCTAGATTCACTTGGGTAAGATTCCTAGCACATAAGAATGAGTCATTTGAGGAATTTAAAACTTTCTCCACTTGGATTCAACAAAAATTTAGGGGTTAAAATTTTAACAATCCATAGTAATCATGGTGGAGAGTTTCAAAATGAAAAATTTGAATCATTCTATCAAGATATAGGAATAAATCATAATTTCTCTGCCCCTAGAACATCTCAGCAAAATGGAATAGCTAAAAGAAAGAATAGAACCTTGGTAGAAGCTACTAGTGCAATGTTAGCTGAGTACATTATTCCTAAATATTTTTGGGTTTAAGCAATAAACATGGCGTATTATGACTTAAATTGGGTAAACATTAGGTCAACATTGAATAAAACACATTATGAACTCCTTAAGGGTTGGACACAGAATCTTTTGCACTTGCATATCTTTGGTTGTAAATGTTTTATCTTAATCAATAGAAAACTTCCCTTAGAAAAATTTTATCCTAAGGCTCATGAGGGTATCTTCTTAGGTTATTCATCTATAGGTAAGGCCTATATAATCTTTAATAAGAGAACCCTAGTAGTAAAAGAGTTTACCCATATAGTATTTAATGAATCAGATAAGTCCTCTGAACCTAAATTTGAAGAAGATGAAGTAGAGGAAATTCAGGGAGTAGAAACTATGACCATATGAGAAAGGGGAGAACCTCATGAAGACTTACCTAGAGAATAGAGATACTCTTCTAGTCATACTAAAGAATTAATCTTAGGAGACCCATTAAAAGGTGTGAGAACTAGGCACAGACTTAGGAAGGAGGTTAGTCATTATGTATTTATTTCTATGATAAAACCCAAAAGTAAAGAAATGAATTCTGGATCCTAGCAATGCAAGATGAATTGAACTAGTTTAATAGGAATGAAGTTTGGGAATTAGTTAAATGACCTACAGAGTAAAGTGTAGTGGGAACAAAATGGGTCTTTAAAATTAAGATGAATGACTCAGGAACTATAGTAAGAAATAAGGACAAACTAGTAGCTAATGGATATAACCAGATTGAAGGAATAGACATTGAAGAAACCTTTTCCCTAGTAGCTAGACAAGAAGCCATAAAAGTGCTCTTAGCCTTTAATTACTTCAAATGTTCTAAGTTATATCAAATGGATGTAAAGGGTGCTTTTTTAAATAAGGTAATTAAATAGGATGTTTATGTTGAGTAACTCCCAAGATTTGAAAGCTCACAATTTGCAAATCATGTATGCAAATTAAAAAATGCACTATATGGGTTAATGCAGGCACTTTAAGCCTGATTTGAAAGACATAGCTCATTCTTACTTGATAAGAATTTGTTAAGGGTAGTGTGGACACCACTCTCTTCTTAAAGAGGATAAAAGATGAAATTCTCATTGTTCAAATTTATGTAGATGACATTTCATTTGGATCTTCAGATAAAATCCTATGTGATGAATTCTCAAAAATAATGAATAGTGAGTCTAAAATGGGCATAATGGGAGAGCTAAATTATTTCCTTGGTTCTAGTGTAAAATAAATAAAAAATTACACATTTCTTAGCCAAACTAAATAAAATAGGATATCCTAAGAAAATATGAAATGGATAATGCTAAGCCCATGAGCACTCCAATAAGTTTTACGATTCAACTAGACAAAGACCTGAATGGAAAATCAGTATACAAAAAAAATATTGAGAAATAATCAAATCTCTCCTCTACTTAACTTCTAATAGACCAGACATAATGTTTCGTGTGTGCCTCTGTGCCTGATTTTAGGCTAATCCTAAAGAGTCTCACTTAACTGCAGTCAAGAGAATCTTTAGATATCTAATAGGTACCCAGAACTTAATAATTTGGTATCTTATGCATTGTTAATCCTTTGAAATCTTAAGGTACTCAAATTCTGATTTTGCAAGATGTAAGGTAGAAAGGAAAAGCACATCTGGAACTTGTTAGTTCATAAGACAATATTTAGTTTCCTAGTCCAGTAGGAAGCAAAATTTTGTAGCCCTCTCCATGGTTGAGAAAGAATATATAATAATAGGAAGTGGTGTTAAATAAGTGCTATGGTTGAAATAATAACTTCTTGATCTTAAATTACTCATAGTAATCATTCCAATTATGTATGACAACACGAGTGCAATCTGCATATCTAAATATCCAATTTAACATCTAGAACAAAACACAAAGATATTAGACATCACTTCATAAGAGATTATTTAGCTAAAGGAAACATAGAATAACAACATATAGCTATTGGAGATCAATTGGCAGACATATTCATGAAACCACTAGCCTATGACACCTTTAGCACTTTGAGGATAAGACTTGGTGACATAGACATTCATGGGTGATCAAAAAAACATAAACAAAAAACAAAAAAAAAATCAATAAAAAAAAAAAAATGGTCTAAGGTGTTTTATAATCATCACACACTCACCTCACTAAACTCCAAAATTGATAAATTTTTCACCATCATACTATACGATTCATTTTCGTACTGTATGATATATCAAAATTGTACAAATCACAGCCCTCTATTAAACCAACAATCTAGATACAATTTCTGATTTGTATATTGTACAATATTATTATCTTCGTAATATACGATACACGTGGCTGTGCATTCAAGTCATTTGGTATGATATAATTTCACTCCGTATTGTATGATATCTACATTATGTACTATAGATCCACATATACAAATGGGTTTGGATGAATTAAACTCAGTTGGTATGATATAATTAAACATTTTACTGTATGAATACCCATTTGTACTATATAAATAATTTCATCAAAGGTCGTTCTAATGACTCCTTCGAACGAATACAATTCCTAAAAATCATATTGTACTATACTAATCATGCTGTATAATTTTACCACCTTTTCCCAATCATTCATCTAGACAAAATAAATACCTAATAGTACTGTAAGATCCTCGATCATACTATACGATTAGCAAAAAATTCTAGAAATTGGAGAGGAACTAAGATCACTTCACTCATCCTTTCCTCACTACACTCGCTCTCACTTGCTCTTACTCGATGGTAATACCAAGCAAATATGGCTGACTCATCCTAGGAATCCCTTCTTCCTCTAATCTCCACAAAGGCCATTTTTTTGTCCGCTAAGGATAAGGAAGCATACCATAAGTTAAAGGCTTGCAAGATAACCCCCTCTCGTATGCTTAATCAACCAGCCTTAAACTTTGAGGTGATGAGCCTCTTTTCTTCCACTACTTTATAGTTCCTTCTCACCATAGAATTCCCTTTCAATTCTTAGCTCTTTTTTGAATTCCTTATAAATCTAACAATGAATGTAGAACGCTTGACACTCACCTCTTTTTTCTACCATCAAAAGGTAGAAATCACCAAAGCTAACCTCGCCCAATACATCGGGCTTTCTGCTGAAGGACCTTGAGCCCACTCTTTCATTACAAACAAGTTTGATTGGAGTTCTATCAATCTAATTCTTAGAAATATTGCCTTGAACAAACACTAACCACTTGTTCAGTCATTAACCCAAAATGCCTGCAATATTCAATATGTTCTTAGAACATCAATCATACCCAAAGCTGGAGATAGGATATGCATGACCCCGATTCTATCTATTTTCACCTACCTAATCATGTCAAATAATAAGTTTGATGAAGCTATCTTAATTCTTGACTATATCCTGAACATAACCCTAGTTTGACTTCCTAGCTCCCGCCAAAAACTTAATTTAGCTCTTGGCCACCTCATATGATACATTCTTTACCATAAATAATAGTTAACCTATCCTGGTGAACATGACAATCTACCTATTTTCTATATGGATGCCTCATTCCATATTTTATTTCATCAGGGCCAAGTGTGGAATGAGCCAGATTTTGATAAAGAAGAGGAGGTTGCTCCATCATGAGTACCTGCTCCACCAAGAAGATATGCACTACAAAAAGGACCTGCACCTGTTTATCCTCACGATAATATAATCAAATGACTCAACCAACTCTAAACCCATCTTAACTCTCAGATCAAAGAATAACACCAATAGCATAATGAGAACATGCGATGGTTTGGGTAATGATTTTCTTTGATTAATCAATAGTTTGCCTCCACCACCACTTGATCAGGATCCTCCTTATTTACTATGTCACTGTCTTATGTTTTTCTAAGTTTTTGTTTGGTACTCCTCTTTTTGGTGATGTCAAAAGGGGTAGAAGTTTGTTGTTTACTTTAGTTAGTATGCCTTATTTGGATGTCATGTTTGTCATGTCTATTACTTCCAATGAAATTCATGTTTTTTTATTTGCTCAAATGTCTATTCATGCTTTTATATTTACTTATAAAAAAAATTAATTCTAACTTGCTTATCAAAAACATTATTTGACATCA
This sequence comes from Dendrobium huoshanense, assembly GCA_016618105.1. Taxonomy (NCBI): domain Eukaryota; kingdom Viridiplantae; phylum Streptophyta; class Magnoliopsida; order Asparagales; family Orchidaceae; genus Dendrobium; species Dendrobium huoshanense. The sequence goes on from CM028354.1 coordinate 5,075,336, forward strand.
TCAAAAAGGGAGAGGTTATTGCAGTCCATGACCCCTAGCTTGAGATTTTGATGATGATAAATAATGTTGATTGAAATATCTCATTATACATTAAATATTTTAAATGTTTCTCTTATTTTTTTAGTCCTAACAATTCAGGGAGATCACATATTACTCAAGATAATAGAAGACTCAAGACTGGGTATAATAGGATGTGAATTCTATAACTCTGTATTTTCTTTTTTTTTTTTTTTCATTTTGAGTCTGGCCATAATAAGTGTATGCAAACTAAACAACCATGCATACACACAGGGGGAGAGGTTTTAATGGGAAAATTTTTTATTCTATATAGATCGTGCTATACAATTTTAAATCATACTGTACAAACTACTATGGCTCAACGGCTATTCTCTATGAACTAATCATACTGTATGACAATCATCATATTGTATGATGTGTTTTTCATTTGAAACCCTAGCTATCAAAATAATTTAAGTATATTTTAAATCTCAAATTTTGAATTGATCGTATTGTACGATCTAATCCTACAGTATAAATATTTTAATACTTACTTAAATTAACCTGCATGATTACTTAATTAAATCAAGGATTTATTACTAATTGGTTATCATGCGGTATGACATGGTTCGTATTGTACGATGAACTGAGGCTATGTTTGATCATCTCGAACATCATACCAGATGATCCCTTGATTTTTGAACTAATCATACCATATAATGTAAACATCATACCAAATGATTTGAAGCTTTTAAAAAGTCATACTGTACTAAGTTGATCATACTAGACGATAAATAGAGATGAGTTTAGGTCATCCCAACATTCATCCTATATGAATAGAAGAAATTTAATGTATCGTATTGGATGATATTTATATCCTATTGTATAATATTATTCAAAAAAAATTTTCTATTTGTACTCGTTCGTACCAGAATAAAGGCTATTTTGAATTGATCATATTGTACTTTCTTGGATCATTCTATATGAATAGAAATGACTAAATTATAAATTTAGGGTTCCTTGGAGCCTGATTTATATGTGATACTTCTGTCTTTTGAAATATAACAAGAGAGAGGAACGTGATAGGAAGGGGAACTCTTGAGAGGGAGCTACTTTGTGAGAATTTTAGGATTGTAAGAGGAAGGAGAAGGTGAGTTTATGAGTGTGGAGTGTGAGGGGATCACATGGTTTCTCCAAGCCTAATACAAGCTTGCTCCTCCTAGGGCCCAAGAAAATCTTTTGGGAGCTCTATAAGGGGGAGAGCCTTCAAGGTCCATGTCCTCAAGGGTACTCTACCTTCTCCATAAGGGAAAAAATGAGAAGGTTTGCTACCGTCATCCGGAGGGTGACATAGTCGTTGTTACTCCGCCACATTGGGGAAGGTGAAAGTGTGGTTTTGTAAAGGCTTCTCAACCTTACTGTGGGAGCAAAAGGATAATTACTTTTGAGTAGTGAAATTCTCAAACTGGAGGACTTCGTGGAGTGCATGCAGGTCAAGTGTCCAAAGCACAATAAATCTTCTAGTGTGATTTTTCATTTTACTGCACTTTACTTATATCTTGCATATTACATTTGTTATAACTGCTTGGTGAAAATTCTATTCTAGATATTTGTTGTGTGATTTAAAATTTCACCACTTATGTTGCAATCATATTTTAATCCTTCGCTTTTGCATCAAGTTAAATTTTGTTTAAAAAAATAAAAAATTAATTAGAACTCATGTTTAAGATTGTATCTTTATTACAAAAATTTGCAATTCACCCCCTCTTGGCGCATCTCGTACTTTTAGTCTGCCTAAATGAATGAATAATAGGACCCACATATGGTTTACAATCACCCTCACATCCACTTCCCATGCCAAGTTAAGATGATTTTAATGAGGCCTACAAAAATTAATTTGTGTAAGATGAGTAAATCCATGTAATCTCCATATATATATATATATATATATATATATATATAAGAGTTGTGTCAAACTCGATTGGGAAAGTTAACCATAAGATTTTTCAATCATAGGAAGTGTCAAACTCACAAGATGGACAAAAAGTTATACATGAAGTATGCACTTTTTGTATTATGAATTTCTTATGCTTCACAACAACTTATTATTTTAATTAAGTTTGACTTTATTATAAAACTTGTCATCTACATGACTTAGATTTTTTTTAATACCATAACATGCTTTTTATTTCATTAATTTTAATAGGAAATTGTACACCCCTCCCCCAACCCCCCTCTTTTGTCTTTGTTCGTGTTCCCAAAGCTGTGAATATTTAGAAGCATCAAAATTCTAAAGGGACATACTCGCATATATAGGATTAATGATAATTTTGTAGAAGTACAAAAATAAAATATTAGCATATATGGTAATTATATTTGTTATAATCTACTAAAACTTTTACCTTTGTTGTAATATGATGTCGAACTGGAAAGGATGGCGCAGTAGTAGCATGATAACTAAAGTAAAATAGGTCACACATGAATGATGAACCGTAAAAAGTCATGTTTGTATCAATGCAACTTTTTAAAAAATGATTTCATATTTTACTAATAAAAAAACTCAACACTTTATTTAAAAAATATAAACAAATCCCTCATTTTAAATTACACTTTTATAATGTATTACACATATTATCATTGTATATTTTCAAGTAGATTTATTCCTTGATCCACCATTATATTTTATTTAAAGAAACTACATTAATGATGTTTTTTTTTATTTGTATTTTTTCAAAAAATAACTTTGTGTACCATTTCAATATATTTTTAAGGAAAAAAATGATAAGCCAGACATTTTCTCCTCCCTTCTCTCTTAATTTTAACTTTCTTACTTTTTATAAATGAAGTTGCAGCTAATACCTTTTCTAACATAAAATCACCTCAGTTATTTAAACATATATTTTTAAAATATTTTTTCCCCTACAAGATGCCCAAGCCATCATTTAATTTTCAATTTCTTAAATCATTCAATTTATGTATTATTATACCTATCATTTTTTTCTTCGTGGGGATTGAGGTACTACAAATCTTATATTATTAATTTAATGTCATAATACCATATTACTCAAATACTTCCCTCCTTCCTCATAAATTCTCATCTTTTCATACAATGGCTCTTTGCTATAATCCGAAGTGATTTTGAGCCAATTCTAAGGTGCTACAGGGTTCTCATTCCTGATCAATTTTTTTCTTTGTCTCTGACATTTTTTGCATTTATCTCTCTTGTTTATTTTTCATCTTGGTTACGCTTGATTTCGTTGATGTGTTTTGGGGTTTTGAGGTTTTTGGGAGATGACGACGTCGTCATCATCTATCCCTCAGCCTATTGTGTTTCTAAATGGTAAGTCCCACTTGTTTAAGGATGTTTTAGCTCGATCATCATCTTATTCCTCCATACATATTTTTGTTCATTCTTCTATAAAGGTTTCCTGGTGCTGTTACTGGAGGATTCCGTGATTTCTATTCTAGCTGCTCCTTTTGCGCATACTCTTGTTGGAATGTTTATGCTTAAGAGGCCAAATTTGATTGTTATAAGTAAGTTCTTCTTTAACCTAAGATTATCTGGTACATCTCGAGTGGGTTTGCTAGATTCCATGCATATTGCGATTCAACTGACCAATGAATTGGATTATAGCCATATTTTCTTGCAAATATCCTATTAAATTCAGGGTTGTCAAATGAGATTGCTTAAATGATTGTCTGATTTCGATGTTAATGAAGAATCTCCAATAGCCCCTATGTGGATTTCTTTTCCTAATCTTTGTTTACATTATTTTAATTTGGAAATCTTATTTGGCTTGACTTTTATCTTTGGTAGACCATTGTAAACTGATCAAGCTACATTGTCTATCTCATAGTTGTCAGTAGCTCGTGTGCTTATTGAACTGGATATATCAATGAAGCATCCCAATAAGGTTTGGATTGGTTCAGAACTTAATGGCTATTTTAAAAAAGTTGATTTTGATTTCTATTTTATATTCTCATTGTAAGATGCATGGGCATGGCTTAAATGCTTGTTTTAAGTTACACCCACACCTCTGAAATGGAAATGATCCTATTAAACCTGTGCATAATAGTCATTTAACTTCGGTTGAATTGGATATTGTTACTTTTTATCCAGACAATAATGTGGGGTTTGTCCCTCAAGTTCAAGTTCATATTAATGAATCCTTAATTTTTTATTCTGTTCAGGTGGAATTGAATCCTATTATTATTGAGTTGGATCAACGACATGAAGATATTTTCCAAACTGATGTGATGAAGAGGTTAGGTGGAAATGTTCTCAACAATGAAATCTATGTGGAAGGAGATGTTTTCTACGACGAAGGAGATTTTCCTCTTTCTAAGGAGCAGTCAGGTATGGTTAATGAAAGTAAGCTTCCTTTGAATGATCATTACCATAGTGACACTTTTACTAACACTGAGAACATGGATATGTTAGCTAAATTCTTTACTAGAGATAGTAATGATACTAGTTATACAAAGGGGCATGGTAGGAGAGGTAGGAAGCAAAAGAATTTTATTATTCAATCTCCAAGAAATTCCCAATCGCATACTTCTAATTAACATTTTGTTTCTTATGTTTAATATTATTATTTGGAATGTTAGGGGCATTAGTTGCTCTTCTTTTAAGTTTAGAGTTAAAAACTTATGTCATATTCATAATGTTTATCTTCTTGTCTTGCTTGAACCTCTTATTTCTTTTGATAAGTTACTTAGTACTGCTTAATATCTAGGTTTTAAACATGCCTTGTCGAATGTCCAATAAAATTTTGGTTTTTTAAAGGATTTTGTCCGTCTTAACATTATTGGTGATTTACTCAAGTTATTCATTGTAACATTGAAAGTTCTAATTTGTAATGTTGTTCTTCCTTTATTTATGCTGCTTCATCTCATTACACTAGAAAGATTTTATGGGATCAAATTACTCAATTTAATAGTATTTGTAACCTTCCCTGGCTTGTGGGAGACGATTTTAATACTATAAATAACCCTTCTAATTGCACAGGGGGTTCTCTCCCTATCTATCATTCTATGGAGGATTTTATAATATGATTATGCATTGTAATATTATTTATATTATATTCTATGGCGATAACTTTACATGGCATCATGGGCTTTTATGGGAAAGGCTTGACCGGGTTTTATTTAATGACTATTGGCTGAATTTATTTGAGTCTACTAATGCTGAGCATATTAGTAGGACCCTCTCTAATCATTCCCCTCTCCTCATTAAATTTAAGCCTATAATGAGAGTTTTTCCTTCTTAGTTTAGATTTCAAAACATGTCGTTACTTCATGATTCTTCAATGGATTTGGTTAAAGATAATTGGCATGCTCCTTTATATCTAGATAATTCTATTTCTGGCATGAAAAGATTTTGGTTTAAGATTAAAAGACTTAAACTTATTTTAAAATGGTGGAACTAAAATGTTTTTAAGAATCTTTTTTCCAACATTTTGAAATATAAGGTGAATTTCTATGAGACGTAGTGTCAATTGTTGCCTTCTGAAGCTAATTACTATTTATTGAGAGAGGCCAAAGATGACCTTTATAAATCACAAGCTCAGGAGGAAATTTTTTGGAAGCAAAAAGCTGCTATTAAACATTTAGCTGAGAGTGATAATAACACCAAATATTTTTATGCTTTGGTTAAGAGAAAACATGATATTAATTATATTCATAAAATTAGTAGGGTAGATGGCTTTGTGACTAAGGATGGTGTAGAATTTGTTAATTCAGTTATTCAACACTTTCAGAATCATCTTAATAAATCTTTTACTCCTTGTATTATTTATAACCCTACTATCATTCCTAATATTATTTCTCATGATGATAATATTTTCTTGTACAAACCTCCTACTTTTGAGGAATTTAAGGATACTTTTTTTGGTATGAATTATGAGTCTGTTGCCTGTCTGAATGGCTTCATGATAAAGTTTTTCAGAAAACTTGGCATATTATTAGTAATGATCTTTTCTTTGATGTTATTAATTTTTTTAATGGTAATTCTATTCCTAAGTTTTTTACTACAACCTCTGTTGTGCTTATTCCTAAGAATATCTCTGTCACTTCTTGGAATGATTTTAGACCAATTAGTCTATGTACCTTTTTTTATAAATTGCTTTCTAAAATTTTATGAATCATTAATGATTTTTTCCTAAACTTATTGCTCCTTTCCAAATGGGTTTTATTAAAGGGCGTGCTATTGCCGTTAATATCCTTTTAGATTAAGAATTTTGTCAAGATTTGGATATTAAGGTTAGAGGTGGTAATATGATTATGAAACTTGATATTGTTGAGGCTTATGATAATATTGATTGGAATTTCCTTTAGGATATTATAAAGTTGTTTAGTTTTGATTCTTATTTTATCCACCTCATTAAGCTTTGCATTGAAATCCCTTATTTTTCTATCATTGTTAATGATAAGGCCAATGATTTTTTAAGGCCTTCTAATGGGCTGAGATAGGGTGATACTATTTATCTATCCCTCTTCATTATTGTTGCTGAGTATCTTTCTAGAGGTATTGCTGATCATTTTGAGAAGTATCCTAGCCTTTACTTTAGAACTTTAAGTGGTTTTCATATATCTTACTTATGTTTAGCTGATGACTATAATTTTTACAAATGCTTTGATGAATAATATTTTTAGAGGCTTTTGAGGTTCTTTCATCAATTTGAATTGGTGAGTGGGTTGGCTCTTAATAAACATAAGTGTTACTTTTTTCGGCTAAGAATTTTTTTTATTATTATTGTATTATGGATATTAAGAATTTAACTAGTTTCTGTCATGATTTTTTGCCCTTAAAGTACCTTTGTGTTCCTCCTTTTAAGGGTAGAAATAAATCCTTTCTTTTTGTTGATTTAATTATGATTGTGCATAACAGACTTTTGTCTTGGGATTCTATTTTGTTAAGTTATGGAGGGTGGTTAACACTTATCAACAGTGTTCTTTGTTCTATACCAGTTTATAGTTTTGAAACTTTTCTTCCTACTTAGGCTATTTATAACAGGATTGATAGAATTTTCAATATTTTTTTTTGGAAAGTGGCTAGTCGCAACTCCAAAATCTATGACTAAGAAGTTTTCTGGATGGTATGGTTGAGCAAGAAGTACCTTTTATAGCTGGTGGTGACTTCAATTGTATTCTTTCTCAAGATGAGAAGAAAGGTGGAAAGAAATTTTTATTCTCAAATGGGCCAATGGAGATGAAATCATTTATAAATAGGAATGACTTAAATGATGTAGGTATTCTTGGCTCAAAGTTCACATGGTGTAATAATAAAAATGGAAGTGCCCGGATTTTAGAAAGGCTAGATAGATGCATGCTGAACTCAAAGGCATTGGAGCAAATCAATCAAGCAACAGTAAGGCATTTGAATAGAATTGCTTATGATCACTGTCCCATAGTTTTTAAGTTGTTTAATCAACAACCTCATGGCAGTAGATTACGCAAATTTGAAGACGTTTGGCTCTTATTCAGCAACTACTTCGGTGATTAGAAATTCCTGGGCTAAACCAGTGAGAGGTGATGATATGGAAGCTCTAAATAAGAGGTTGAATAGAATCTTAAAAGCCTTATTTTTTTAGAGTAAGGCTAAACATCAAAAACTTGATGTTTTAAAGGAGAATTTGAAGTTGGAGATTAAAGATTTACAGCTGGAAGAAGCTTCAAATTAGGATTTTTCGGACAGCAAAAATCTGATCCTTTGAACTAAAATCAAGGAATTCAATTCTACTCTTACAAGGTTGAGTACTTGGTGGAGACAAAGGGCTTAAACAAAATGGATGAAAGAGGGGGATTTGAACTCTTCTTTCTTTCATGCCTTCACTAATGGAAGGAGGAATGCCAACTCAATAAAATAATTGAAGAATGAAGATAGTGAATTGATTGAAGATCCGGCTAGTATAAGAAACTATTTTTTTCAATTTTTTGGGAATAAGTGGAAGCACAGAGACTACAACTTGGCCAATTGGCCTGTTAATGAGAACACCCTGAATCAATGAGATTGTGTAATTCCTAGAGGCTGATTTTTCTCTGGAGGAAGTAGAGAAGGTGATTAAGGAGATTGACAACAATATTTCCCCTGGAGTGGACGGGATTACTTATTCTTTCTTCAAAGCTTATTGGAAGATAATTGGGATGGATGTGTGGAAAGCCATTCAACTTTGCTTTAATTCACGTAAGATGTCTTCTAAATGGAAGGAGACATTAGTGGTTCTCTTACCCAAAGTAAGTAATCCTCTAATTCCCTCTAATTTTAGAACTATAAGCCTATGTATGTCAATCTACAAAATTGTGGCGAATATTCTATTGAACAGGTTAATGAAAGTAATTCATTACTTAGTAACAGAAGAGCACGTGGCATTTATAAAATGTAGGGCTTTATTTGATCACATGCTTCTTGCTTAAGAACTTTTTCATAAGTTCAGATTTTCTAAGTCTAAGAGCGGCTTGGTGGCAATCAAACTTGATATGGAGCAAGCATACGATAGTATGGCTTGGGACACCCTTAAACAGATATTGAATTACTTTGGCTTTCCTGGTAGATTTTCAAATCTACTTATGGATTGTGTTACTGATCCGATCTTCTTGGTTCAAATTAATGGAATGGTTTTGGAAAGAATTGTATGAAGAAGTGGCTTTAGACAGGGGTGCACGTTATCCCAATATTTATTCATTCTTTGTTCTCAATTACTCACTAAAGCTTTTCTTTCCAAAGGGAGAAATTTGGGTTTAAAAATTAATCCTTTGGCTCCTAGGATCTCGCATTTATTATATGCTGATGACATCTTGATTTTTTTAATTGTAAAGAGGATAATATGAAGAAAATTAAAAAGATCACGGTGGATTATTGCACTGGGATAGGGAAGCATATTAATGCTAATAATCCTTCTATTATTTTTAGCAAGAATATGTAAAGGAGAATGAGGAGAAGTATATCTAAGCTCATGGGGATCAAGGAGGTCAAAGAGCTCAATTATTTGGGTAATAAAATCACATTGAGGAGGCTTGTGGCTTCAGACTTTTCTAATATTCTGGAAAAAGCTGCTTTTAAACTTGATATTTGGTGCAAGAAGCACATCTCTTCGGCTGGTAGAATTACCCTCATTAAATCTGTGATTCAAGCTATCCATATCTTCTACACTTCATTGACATTGGTTCCGTTATCTTTCCTCAAGAAGCTGGATAAAATATGTAGGGAATTTTTATGGAATAAAAACAATGGAGATAATGGAATACATTATGTGGCTTGGAAAGAAGTGTGTAAACCTGAAAATCAAGGGGGCCTTGGCATTCATTCTGCTGTTGACTCGGTGGATCCACTAAGAGCAAAACTGGTATGGAAATTCTATAAGAAGGCAAATTCCTTACTTAGCAAAACTTTATCTGCAAAATATGGAAAAAATGTTTGGGAAGAGGAAAGAAGGCCGAACTCTTCTTCAATAAGGAAATTGATCCTTAGTGGTGCTAAGGCTTTAAAACACATAGTGAGATGGTATATTAAAGATGGGGTATCTATAAATATCATGAAGGACATTTGGATACTTGATAGAAGATTGAAAAGTTGGTGAACTTTCATTTCAAATGAAATTGATAACCTTGCAAATCTATCTTGCTTCATTTCGGAGGGATCCTGGATCAGAGAGGAACTTCATAAATTCTTTGGAGAAGAACTAGTGAAGCTTATTTGCAAAGTGAAGATTGAAGTGGAAAATCTTGAAGACAATCTGGAATTATTGAAGGTACATTCCGGAAAAACTATTTCAGCTATGGTTAAAACTGCTAAATTTAACATGGAAGAGGTTGACAATGTGTTTTTACAAGAATGGAGCTAAATCAAAAAGCTTAAACTTTATCCCCGTGTTTCTCATTTTTGGTGGAGACTTTTAAAGAATGCTATCCCTACTACGGATTTCTTATTGCATAGAAGATTGTTTGGATGTAACCTTTGTCCAAGAGGTTGTACTATGATAAAAGATGGAGAGCATGTGGCGGTGAATTGTCTGAAATTAGAAAAGGTTATAAAAAAGGCTAACTGTTGGGGTTTTAATTTATCTGTCTTTAACAACTTAAATGATTAATTTTTTTTATTTGAGAGAGCAAGGAGAGGTTAATCCTTTTATAGAAAAACTCTATTGTTCCTTAGTGCTCAACTCTTGGAAGAGTAAAAATTTGTTAATCCATGAAGGCAAAGATATAAGAGACGGTATTATTGTAACAAATGTCATTACCTATGCATCTAGTTTATCTTCTAATTACCATTCGGACCACTGGGGTGCTAACCAATAATTTGAGCTGATTTCTTCATCTTGGCATCCCCCTCTACCCGGATGGATTAAAGCAAACATAGATGCTTCACTTCAAAACTCTAATCAAGCAGGGATTGGAGGAATCTTTAGAGTCCATAAAGGTAGAATGCTTTTATCTTTTGGTTTCTCATTAATGCATTCGAATATTGTATCTTTAGAGTTGCTGGATGTTCATTCGTTGAGAAGATTTATTGAAGAATGGATGTTCAATGCTAAAGGCATAATTGTGGAAGGAGATAACGTTAATGTCATTACTCATTTACAAGACTCGGTGAAGATTGACAACCGAGTGGGGACAAAGCTTTTCAAGAAGACTTGGATTTTCTAAAGGAGTTTGAGGTAATTCTCTTTCATCTTGTTAATAGAAGTTGTAATAAGTTAGCTCATTGGTGTGCTAACCAAGCTTTAAAGGGTAATTTATTTGGGATGTTCTAGAAGTCAATAAGGTACCTCCTACCTTTTATTCTTTGGTGAAGGAGGAAAGTGATAGGATATCTATCACTTAGATTGTTGTTCTTGTTTTTTATTTCCTTTTAATGCATTGAGCAGTTCTTAAAAAAAAAAAACTATTAATCTTTCTTTATTCCTCACCACTATACGAGAGTCATTCATTTTATATTCGAAAACACACTTTTTTCCAACAACACTCTAGTCCTTAGGTCTCTTGACTATTTCCCATTTATTATTTCTAATAAATTGATTTAGTTATTCTTATAATGTTAGGATTTAGTATTGATCGGCTAGGGTTGTTCTATGTTGGTGGGTTCTATCTTGGAGATAAATGTAGAAAGACTAACCTCCTTCCTAAGCCCATGACTAATTCTAACACCTTCAAATGGGTCTCCTAAAATCAATTCTATAGCATCACTATATGAGTATCTCTATTCTCTCAGCAAGGGCTATTGAGGTTCTACTCTATCCCCTAAGTCAATGGCTTCTACCCCTAAGATGACCTCTACATCTTATTTTTCTAGTCTATATATAAATGTTCTAACATATTTATCAAACATAATATGGGCGGATTCTTCTACTAAAAGGTCCTCTTATTTTAAAATTTATAGGCCTTACCAAAAGATTAATAACATAAGAAGACTTTTTCATCAGATTTGATATCAAATTTTCCTAAAGTTGATTTTCCATTGATCCGGATAAAATATATACACCCAAGGACATTTAAGTGAGAATGGTTGAGTGTCCTACCCTTAAGAAATTTATAGGGTATCCTATTTAACATGGAATTAACATTCACCCTATTCAAAACAAAATAAGCAATATTTATTATTTCTACCCAAAAGTATCTAAGGAGAGAATATTCAACTATCATAGCCCTATCAACTTCTACCAAAGTTCTATTTTTCCTTTTATTTATTCCATTTTGTTGAAGGGGTTATATTAGCAGAAAAGCTATACTCTATCCGTATCTCTTGACAATAGGAGTCAAAAAAAAAAAATTCTCACACTCTCAACCCTGATCACCATAAATGATTGATATTTCACATCCTAATTTCTTTGTATCTAGGGGGTGAAGAATATGAATTTTTCAAATGTTTTTCTCTTTTGTTCTAGGAATCTTACCCAAGTGAATTTAGAATAATCCTCAATGATTACAAATCTATATGATTTCCCTCCTAGGTTATCAGTATTAACATGTCCAAATTGGTCCATGTAAAGAATTTTTAGTGGCCTAGAGGTGTTTATGTTCTTAATTGAATGAATTAAGGACTTCACTTATTTTCCTAGTTGGTATGGATCATATAGGTTGTCCTTAATAAAATATGACTTGGGTATACCTCTAACAAGGTCTTTTTTTGTGATATTCCTAAATGCCTTCAAACTGACATAACATAGTTTCATATTCCATAACTAAGATTCATTAATAATAGTTTTTAAACATAAGGAATTATAATATTCGATGCATCTCAAATCAAGCATATAAGTATTATTTACTCTTTTCCCTTCTAAGACTAATTTACCATTCAAGCTAATCATGCATTATATAGATAAAAATTTAATATTAAAACCCTTATCATATAACTGACTAATACTAAGTAAATTATGCTTTAAACCATCTATTAATAAGATATTTTAATCATAAAATTCTTATAGTTACAAATTATATATGAGCTAACCACTTTCTTAGTGGTGTTGTCTCCTAGTGTGTCCTTACCGGCTTACTTAGACTCCAGCGTGATGAACAGCTTCAAATCTTCAATCATGTGCCTTGAGCATCCACTAACTATATATCACATCTCTCATTAGGTATTTTGTGAGAGCACTCATACAAAGTTAATAAAACTTTAGATTTGGGAATCCAAGTGAGATTTGGTTCCACCTTATTCTTTGATGAATGACTTGCGAGCATGTTATTTTGTGGTGCAAGTTATTTCAGCCTCAACAATAAATGTGTCCTATAGTGGATAGTGCAAGTGTGATCTATGTGACCTAGCATGCCATAAGAATGACACATAACACCAGAAAGAGGATTCACTAGTCTTTGTGTTATGGTTCCTCTTCCTAGGGTTGTATGTTACATACTATGGTGATGAGTTATGCCCACATACAAAAGCAGGTGAATGCTTATTATTTTGAAGAGAATTTACTTTTACTTTTAGGAATTCATTTGCACTTTAAAGATTTGCTACTTCTATTTTCAATGCATGCTCACCACTATCTAATTCACTAGCAAGTATTTTTATTTCTTTAAATGATTCCTCCAACTCAAGATGCTTTGTCATTAAGGATTAATATGCATTATTTAGGTCAACATGCTTCTTATTTAATGCATCATATTCATCAAGTAAATATATGTGATCACTTTCTAAAGTAGAATGGTCAATTATCAACTAGTATGCTCTTTTTGTAAATTAAAAATGTCTGTGTTTAAGCTATCATACATATTCTTAAGTTTCCTTTACAAATAATGAATTTTCTTGAAATAATGAGCAAACTGATCAAGATACCTCATCTTCTTGAATACAGGACAACTGAGATACCTCATCTTGATAAAAATGATAAAGAATATCAATATTCATGAGATACAAGTTTGTTACCTCCTCTAATTCTTGATCTGATGATTCTGAGGTGGAGTCAGCCCAAAATATCTTTTATACCCTGTTCTCCCCCTTCCTAAATTTCTCCTTCTCTTCACCCTTCTCCTTAATAGGGCGAGTCTTTAAGATGGGGCAGTCTTTTTAGAGATGTCTTGATTTTTTGTATTCAAAGCATATAGTGTCATATGAAGCTTTAAAATTTTTAGTGCATTGGAATTTGTTCCATTATTATTTATGATGATTTAACTTCCTCTTTATGAAACTCTTGAACTGATGGTTCATCAACACAAACTCATTATCCTACTTATTTATAGAACTGTAACTATTCAAGTCATTTGCTTTCAGAGCCAAAATTTTCTCCTTGTTCTTATAGGCAAACTCTTCATCCTACATCAAGCAGTCTTTGAGTCACGCCTTGATCATAGGCAATGTGTGGCCTAAAGAAGTTTTTTATAGCACAAGTATTTAAATTCTTTGGTTAAAAAATAGCTATGACTTTAGTATCTAAACAACTAGGTAGGCAACAAAAAATCTTATTAACTTTTTCAAAATTAGGGATTTCCCTACATAGTGCATGCAAGGATGTCACTATCTTGGTGAACCTACTGTACATTTTTTGTTTAGTCTCCCTAGGTTTCATAAAATATAGTTAATAGTCATGCAGTAAAATATTTAACCTAGACTATTTAACTTCACTTGTTACCTCATATGTAATGCACACTCTTCCCTTATTTCCTTCCCCTAGATACTTTTACATAGTCCTCAGATTAAGAAGCATAGAAAAATAATTCAAACATTTAGCATTTAATTGTAAAAATTCTCTATTCTCATTATTTTATTCAGTAAAAGGATTATCAATTTTGACACCATTAACTACTTGATATGGAAGTGAATAACCAATTTGAATCATATGCCAAATTTTATAGTTAATAAATTGTAGAATTATAGATAAGCAATTTTTTTAAAAATTGAAAGGAATGTTTTCAAATAATGGTGGAAAGGTTATTGAATAACCCTTTCATAGTACTCCTATTTCTAAATTGCACCATTTGATGTTTTCTTGAATATTTTAAAATAAAAGTTTCAAGACCCTCTCTAATATCACTTAAAAGCTTGGAGAGGCCATAATACTGCAATAAACTAACCTAAGGTGCACCAAGAGGGGTGAATTATTACTTTTAAAAATAATTACTATAATAATAAAAAATTATTTCCAGAGAATGATTTTGAAAAACAATTCTAAAAGAAATATTTATTTTAACACATTCAGAAGCGAATCAAGGTTTAAAATAATTTTCATTTTAAAGCATAAATATATTAATTAAGATATACAATTTTTTTTGTTGTTAAACCACAAATTAATCTAATTGTATTTATGGTAAATATTGAGATTCATGCGTTAAGATAAAATTGCAAAAAAAAATAAAAAGTGCAAAAAAGTTAAAACAAGAAAGTGCACACTAGATTATTTGGTGTTTCGGTGAACCTTGACCTATGTCCACTCCCTAAAATCCTCCTCTTTGATATTACACAAATCAGTATAGTATCTTCATTTTTCCCCACAGCAAGGCAGAGAAGCCATTGCAAGAATTCCTTCCACCAACCTTAGTGTGATGGAGCACTAAAAGCTTCGTCACACTCCAGGTGATAGCAGTGAACCTTCAATTTTTTTACTTCCTCTTGGAGAAGGCAGATAACCTAGAATCCTTCTTCACCCTTCTGGTGATGGCAGAGAATCACAATCCTTTTGTACCCTTCTAGTGAAGGCAGAGAACCATAATCCTTTTTCAGCATTCTGGTGAAGGCAGAGAACAACAATCCTTTTTCACCCTCCTGGTGTAAATAGAGAACCCTTGACACTTAACTTTGAAGCTTTTCTCCCAAGAAAATCTTTAAGAACTCTCCAAGGCCATATAAGGAAGGTAGATATAGGTTGGCCAAGAGTAAGCATGTGAAACTCCTCCAATTACTTCTCCCTCTCACACTACCTCACCATCTTCTTTCTCTCTAACCCTAAAGCTCTCAAGAAAAGATCTCCCTCAGAGTTTCTTCAACAACCAAAGTCTCTTGTAAAAATGATTTTATAAGAATTCTTATGTAGTAGGTTTAAAAAACAATCATAACTTTCTAATTTAGTCATCTATGTTTATATAGTACGATGTTGGGTCATATATACACAAGAATACATGCAATATTTATCTTAAAAAGGGGAGGGATAAAAGTAAAAATTATTTGCCTTTCCCTTTGAAAATGAATTTACATTAATTTTAACAAGTAGGAATTCTTGTATATCCCCAATAATTATTCTGGTTAAAAACTTCATAATAAAGTGAGAATTGTCCATCACATTATAAGTCACGGGTGCACAAGTGCTTTAGGTAGCATGCATGTCAGCTGTTAAAGTTAAGGCTCGTATGTCCCGTGAACATCAATCTTCAAAAAGAAACAAAATAGTTCACTATTACTTGTCACGGGTTGCACGAACCTTCATTAAAGTGCTCATGACGTGCCAAAATCATTGAAGGGTGTCACCTATGAGTCCTTACCCCTATTAAATAATACAAATGTACCAAATACATACATATGCATTGATTGGAACACATTCATACTTTTAATCATATGAGCATACAAAGTAACCAACACCATACCATTGATCATGCAAGCCATTGCCTACATATGCTAATGATCATGACATTATTTAAGTGCATCAAAATTCATGTAGGTGTGCCACACAAATGTACTATATAAATATAAGTGTATTTTACACCCATGTTTCACATGAAAATGCATATCTAAAAACATAAGTGTGCATGCAAAAGTACAAATCCAAATGTAAATAAACATCCAAATATGCATGCAAATATACTATGCATCATTTATGCCCATGTGTCATATCCATTCTCCTTGTGCATTATGTCAATCATGCAAATACATTATGTCAATCATACAACAATTATATAAGTGTATAGTACAAATCAAATCATATATATGCATTGCTCACACTAAGTAAATGCATTGTTCAACCCATGAAGCATGAAAATACACAAATAAGTCATACACATTAAATGTGTCATATAAAAAAAGAACTCAAAAGGTTGTACTATTACATGGGCCCCAATGAGCATGACACATACACATGCCATATGAGGATGCTATATTAATTGAAAAGTAATGAGTTTTAAGCATATAAATATACACCAAATATTAATATAAATGCACATATATATGTGTAATTATGTAAGATGCACTAAAATGTAATTACTTGCATTTGCTCCAATAAGTGCATTACGTGCCTAAACCCATACTTGAGAATGTTGTGTGGGTCAAAAGAAAGTTAGGATTAATTTTGATCCTCCTCCTTTAATATACCTGAGTTAACATGACTTGAACCACCAAATAAATACACGATCATAGCATCGACCAGAGTATTTATTTTATACATTCATATTAGGCCTTCAAGGTCTACTATAAGAAATATTAACTACTAAAACCATAAGCTCCCATGATCATGACTCATTAAATCAATCAATGTTTTTTATTTTATACATTCATATAAGGCCTCAAAGATCTTTTAAAATAAAAATTTATTTATCAAATACAAGATCTCAATATATATATATATATATATATATATATATATATATATATATATATATATATATATATATATATATATATATATGTCAACTCTAAAATTATGAACTGAACCCAATCCTTTGTTTGCAATCAAATAGAGTCGGCAAGGTTGGAATAATAAAATGAAATCACCCAATCACCTTAATGATGGTCATATTCAATGTTGATCTCAATTGTAGGGGTCAATTCTAAATGTTCAAATGCCTCCAAAACTTATAAAAATATGAACATTTCATGTGATTTCAAATTCACCCTCATGAAGGCCATGTTGAATGTGAATCTCCACAAGAGAGGATAATTCCAGCATTCAAAATGCCTCTCATAGGCCCATAAAATCTAAAGATCCAAATAATACCAAAATAAAAAAAATATTTAAAATGAAATCAATCATCAAAATATTTAAAGCAAAATCCCTCCATTCTTCACAACAGTTTGCCAAGGAGGACAATTTAAAAACTACTTTTTCTCACAAAGAGCAAATGTCTAGTTGCTAAGATTTATTCTCTAACAAACTCTTCCTAGTAAGGACATGGCTTGTTTCCTCTGACCGGTGATAATTTTTCCAAATGGAAATGCAAGTAAATGGTTATGACTGGGGCCCTAAAAACTAGGTGGTTGTCCATAAAATGGCCCACTAAATTATAGTAATGGTCAAAGCCCATATGTTCCTCAATGGATTTAAATAATTAATTAATAAATTCTTAGGATATAATCGATAGGGCATAAAGCCCTATGTTAGCTAAGGTGGATTAAAATTTTTCTCCTTAGTAAAATATTCATTAAGTCTACAAGGTACCCTTGGATGAAGCAACCCATGGCTAGCAACAAGGATCCTTCTATCAGGTTGGGCTGACTATCTCATCTCACTAAGTAGGCCAGAGACCATAATAGCCCAAGAAGATGAAACTATGGGATTTTAATCGAGTCCATCATCTATTATCCCACCATCCACTTTAAGTGCAAGATGGTGCATTTAAAATTTTAAATATCAATTACACAAAGAACTCAAGCCTATATTGCTACTATATGCTCGATACTATGTAACTATTTAATGACTAGTCTTAAATCAAAAGTTATCTCTCATTACCAATAGGGGTAATTAACTATAGGGGCTTGTGTCTATAGGAAACCTGAATTTAGATCATTAAGTCCTCATAAAATGAGGGTGAAATCTTTAAGTGGTGTCTTATTTACAAACTAAATCTACCTTCTAAAATCTTACCTTGGAAGTTAATTTGTTAAAACTCCCCCGAGAGAGGGGAGGCTAGGGCCAAAATTTTTGGTGCCCATAAATTTCTGGCGACCCCTCTGGGAATGGTTTTTCTTTGCATCTTTGGCTATCCATATATTTAAGCTATATAGTAGTAAAATCTAATGAGTTAAGATATAAAGGCCATTTATAAAATGTCTTCTTTTTAAATTAAACTCATTAAAAATTATCTAAATAATATTTTGAAATTATACAAATTATCCATTTATCATTTTGTTCTATTGAGTCCCTGGACTTTGAAAGTACAGAGTAATATATCAAATCCTAATTACTAATCCTCAACTTTCATTTTGTGTAAAATGGACATCCGAAACACTTCTTTCACTGTCCAGTTGAGACATGGTTCCAATATTCAATTAGAAATTGCTATCATTAATATTAGAAACTTTTAGAAAATTTTTTAGCTCTAAAATTTCCACACTAAGAGAGAGAAGGTCTAAGATTTTAGAGAGAGAAAGCATTTATTTTTCAAAATTCCATTGAGGGCTTTTTGGCAAGACTTCTGATGGCTAAGAATGTTTATCAAACATATGGTGTAGGTGGTGCTAGGGATGCTCGTCATCCATTCCAAATGGTGTGGTGGTCCCAGCTTGTTCTTTGTCAGCTTTTCACGATGGAGAGATAGGTATTTCTTTAAATTAATCTACTCAAGATGCAATATTAAAAATGAAGAATGGTAAAGCCTTGGTAATCAATGAAGGTGGTCTTTTGTCTTCTATGAAATTTATTCCTGATTTTGGAATAGGAAAGGATGTTTTGATTTAAAATAATTTTAAAATGGCAAATCCAATTCCCAAAGAGTTATCGGGTGATTTAATGGCAAATGTTATAGCATCTTCCTCTAGTTCTAAGTTAAGTGTTAATGGCGAAGGCAAGAATATCCCGTCAGCTGAGTGTAGAAATGTTTTTAACTCTAAGATTGATTCTTCTTTGGATAAAGCTATTATTGATTAGCTAGTTTTCATTCCCTTGGAGAATGATGTTGATGTTCCCATGGAGAGTGAAAGTAATATTGATGTTGTTTCCTCGAAGATTAAGCATGTAGCTGTTGACATGTTCTCTATTCATCATTGTAAATATGGAGAGCAGGACTAATGTAATTTTAAGTTTGTTTTTGAACTAACACAAAAAGAATCTAGTGCAAATGGTTTGCATAATATGTGGAAGAAAAAAGAAAATATCTGTGTAATTGATTTAAACTATGGTCTTTATTTATCTAATGTTGTCTCTATGGTGAAGCTTCATATGCAGAATGAAATGGAGAATGAAAAAAAATTGCAAAATGCATTGGTTATCAAAGTCTTTTGGAATAATGTCCCTCTTCATGTGGTTAGTCATGAGTTTAGAAGGCAATAGTTACAGTTTGGCAAATTCCGTCTTCCTGTGCTTGATAATGGATATAATTTATGTGCTTTTAATCATGATGATGCTATGGATTTAGTTCATAATAATGGACCTTGGCAAGTTAATGGGCATATCATTGGTATGTATAAATGGTCTCCAATGTTTTCTCTTTCTTCTTTGAAAGGTTTATCAACTTCAGTATGGATTATAATACCCAATTTACCACTATAGTGCTGGGAAGAAATCAATGTGTACAGGATTGCATCTAAGGTTGACTCCCCATATTTGATTGATGGAGGCACATTTAAATGGAATAAGAGAGAGTTTGCTAGACTTTTTGTATGTATAAAGTTAGAGAACAAGCTTCCCCTTGGTGTTTGGGTAGAGGGCTGCTCAGGCAAATGTTTTCGGATATAGAGTATTTAAGGATTTCTACTTTCTGTTTCAACTGTGGTAGGTTTGGGCTTGTGAAAAATAATTATCCAGAGATAAGGATGGACCACATGCAAGACATTTCTAAGCAACCTAACATCATTGGTGTAGATGAAATTCCTCCTGTGGGTACAACCTCAACTAATAATCACAAGGTGTATGGTAGAACTTATGTTGGTGAAGATGATTATGGACCTTGGGTCCATGTAAATTATGGGAAAAATAAATTCAGAAATCTTGGAGCTAGAAGACCCACGGTGCGTTATGCTAGACTCAATTTAAAGAAAAATATGGGTAGAGTTGTAAAAGAAATTGTTGTGGTGGATGTTGCTAAAGGAGGACTTGTGGTGGACGTTGATGTGTAAGATGTACTTTCTCCTCCTAAAGTGGTTGTTGCAGCTAATGGAGATTGCTCTGAGCAAGTGTTCTATTCACATTCTGATATTGGTATGGTTTCTAAACCACAATAACCTCCTTCTATCATTAATAAGTTTAATGTTTTAAGTGAGGAAAGAGAAGAGGGGGAGATCTTCAAGGAGAATGTAGATGGAGTGTCTTGTTTTGTGAATGATAAAGGAGATGTTGGGGTAGTTTTTAGGGATTGCAAAGCTGAGCAAAAGGTGGAATCTGAATGTGAGGAAAATTCTTCTCGTGTAAAGAAGATGCTATCGAAAGAATTGAGAGGACTTGTTTCTATAAAGTACTTTCTTAGAAATAAGAGATTGGATGTGGAGATGAAAGATAAGGTGGGGAATTCTTTCCCTCTTAATAGTTAATGGATTTGATTGTTCTTTGGAATTGTAGATCTAGGAAGAGGCAAGCTTCTCTTTATCTTAAGGAGGATTTTAAGGAGCATAGGGTTTTTTTGTTGGTTTGTTGGAAGCCAAGTTTTCTTCTTTAGATAGTAAGGTAGTTGATTATTTGATTGGTGTGGATTGAGACTACTATCACGTTCCAGTAGATGGGTTGTCTGGAGGTATTCTAGTGATGTTGAAGTCTTCAGTGGCTTCCTTACCAAGTTGTGATTGGTGAGTTGAATGTGACTAATAAAGGTTTATGGAGGGTTTCAACAATTTATGGGAGCAAGGATGTGTATAAAAGGAGGATGATTTAGAGGGAGTTAGAAGTTTTCTCGTCCAAACATGTGCCTATGGTTGTAGGGGGATTTCAATTGTTTGTTATCTAAGGAGGAGAAGAGAGGTGGAAAGAAATTTATGGATTTTAATCATGTTATTTTCAATTGTCTAGATAGAAATTGCAATAAATTAGCGGACTTGTGTGCTAACTATGCAATTTTTAGTGATTTCCTTTGGGAGGATATTAGTTTTGGCCATAAGGTTCCTCCTTCTTTTATTTCCTTGTTAAAGGAGGAACTAATTAAGAATAATTCCTAGGTTGTATTTGGTTTTTTATTTTACTTAATGTAATGGTTTTCGCTTCTTAAAAAAAAAAAACACTGTAAACTCAGGCATAACCATTCAATTTAGTGAGCTACAGTTCTCTATAGCTATTATGAGTGCTACTATCATTCTAGTATATGTCATGGATACTGAAGAGCCTGTTAGGAGGATTTATGCTACTAATGATGCTTCTCGTCGCATGCATCCACCACTGTCGACTATAACCAATCTAAGTTGTTACTACCATTGAGTTCCCCCAAAAGAGGGTCTCAACCTTCAAAAGGCTATCAAATTCTGAAACCATAACAACAAGAAGGGTTGTGGCCCGAAAACAAATTTTTGTGATGACTACTACTACAACCACTCTGTTGACTGGGTTATCTATGTCTGGAAGGAATGCTGCAGAGGATTCCTCATCTAGAGGAAGGCCAACAAGAAGGAAGAGGGGAAGGATAAAAGATGAGCTGTGAGCTTAGAAGTTGCTACAAGCCCATCCATTTACGCTATCATCCCAAGAATCATAAGCTAGTTTTCCTATCTAAAATAAGCACAAATTTTAAATGGGTAAAATAGAACAGCTCTACTGGTGAGCTTAAACATTCATTCTGGGAGAAACAACCCCATGATCTGACTCCTCATAAGAAGAAAGAGCCAAAACTATATCTGTTAGAGTGCACAAGGACATGAAAATAGTGAAAGAAAAGGGATTGATAAAAAAGAAGTACTAAAGGCCATTTGTGATTGTGGTCGAAAGAACCCCACCAAGTGAGTTTCCACGTCTAGTGACCCAAGGAAAATTTAAGTCAACATTGCAGGAAGAACATTGAGTTGTGACACATGGACCACTTATCCAAGAATTTACTGTCGAAAGGGATTAATAGAATGACAAACAAGTTTGGAAGACAAAATTGCATAAAAGAAGAGCACTTGATAAAAATTAAGTAAGAGCATAACAACTGGTGTAGCCTATAAGAGATCCACCCCCACTAATAGAAGTCATAAAAAATGTGTCCCGAAGAAGGTTCCAATTGATAATTTTTTTTATGGTCGACACCTTGGGGAATCCTCTAGGAGATCCCATCATCATCCAACTACAACATCGCAAGAAGAAGCTAGCTTTAATTGCAGCCCAAAGATTGAAGTAATTTTTATGAAAAGTAATGAACCATGGATTCAGTGAAGATGCCCCTCAGAGATTTGTACATGAGAAGAGGATAATGAAGATGATGAAGAGACCATGGGAGTTGCAGAGTTCTATATGGTGGAGCATGATGATGAGAGGCCACCTTTATGAGTATACCAGTGGCAAAATGGGGTTTGATCCACCTGAGGAAGAGATGTTGATTCATTAGAGAATGAAGAAGAGGAGGGATTTAAAGAGAATCAATTATTTACTGATGCTCTAACACTAGTAGAAGCACAAAGGGAGATGCATCATCAAATCAAGGTGATATATAAAGAAATAACTCAGTTAAATACCAAAATAACAAAGATGATGGCACAAAAGGCCATGATTATGCAGATGATGTAGAGAAATGTCGTTGCTAATCCTACACCTATTCAATAAACCAATCTTTAGGCAAGAAGTAGCAATCTTGCTAATATCCTAGCTCATTTTGTACCCCAAGTGTTAAGTGTACGAGGTTCACAAGAAGGAGGAATTGAGAATGATTGTTTGGTTTTCCAACATACTCCTTAAAATATGGAAAGCACATCTGAGCCTGTGATAGTGGCATAATTGGATAAAATCATCAATAAGAAGATTAAGGCTATCATAGCTTTTAATCAAATAAAAAAACTAAGGAACAAAGGTCATCCTATCTTGTTGAATTTGACTAGGTGTCATACCCAGTGGGGTATTATGTCCCGAAGTTTAATACATTAAATGGTAATAATAACCCCAAACAGTACTTGACCTTGTTCAAGGCCACTTGCAGTAATACAATAGGTTTTAAAGTTATAGTCTTTATAGAATTCCTCAGTAGTTTAACCTCGTCTACTTTTGAATGGTATGTTGAATTGCTGAATGACCATGTGAGGATGTTTGTAGAGTTAGAATCCACGTTCATGAAGAGGTTTGTTAGTATGACCAAAAAGATAATAATAGCTGACCTCACCTTAGATAAACAAAGGAGCTAAGAGTCAGCAACAAAATATATAACTCACTATAATAATTTTAGTATGAAATATGAGCACCAATTGGAAGAAGAACATATCATAAAATTATTAATGGGAAACATTAATGATAAGATGCAACCCTTCTTATGCCTGGCCACCAACACCACATTTTAGGACATGCTGGATAGAGTGGTGAAGTTTAAAAATTTAAAGTTATCTAAATAAATAAATAACTTTGATAATCTCAAAAAGGTTAAAGCTCATGTGCTAAAAATGGTGAGGCTGACTATACATTTTTCTCTAGAGCTTATAAGGCTAAACATGTGGCTTCCAATGTTGAAATAGGCAAGTAGTCGATGTAGTATTAAGGTAAGATAAAATAGGCCTATAGGAGGCCAGAGGAGTTAAAACATACTGGTGACTAAAATTATTACCCATATAATCAGGTACTCAGCCATCAGATTGAAGATTGGTACATCTTCAAGGATTGGCTGGAGATGAAATATTGAAGGGGAACTCACATTATCAGATAGTGTGTTGGTGCACCCCAAAAAAGTGTCAACGCATGTGGTAATGTCCTCCTTTATACCCCTGACTAAAGATTGAAGAAATGAAAAAGAGCCAACCCAAGATGAGTAGTGGGAGACTATGGTCTCCAAAAAGATAGTGATGATGTTGAAATAGCCTGAAGGACTTTCAAGTGTGAAGTGTAAATCATCTACTAATCAAGCATTAGATTTGAAGTGGATGCCAGCAGCATGAGCATCTACTTTTAAACAGCACCGCAACCAAGATGGTTCCTCAAAATCTTGAAAAGTAAAGTCTTCCAATAGAAATACCAAACTAAAGAAGCCCAAGGAGAAAAGATAACAACTTAAAGGGTCATTAAAAATTTAGATGAATATTACAAAACTATGAGACATCCCATCAAGCTTGCTAACTTTATTTCAGAGCTTAAGGTGGTTGAAGCTGAAGAGGCGGGTGAAGATTTTCTTCTCGTGAAAATTTTCTGAGTCATTTTGGTAACACCAGTTACTTCAACAAAAGAATTTCTTTTCAAAAAATTAGCTTCTAAAACTTTTTTGGTGTTGTCATCAATGGACTATAGTTTAGAAGAAGATATGTACTTCCTAAATGAGAATGAGTTCAAGCATGATATAACATTACATATGGGTTATGTGAGACTGGAGGGTAGTTTTGAACCCAAAATTGTCTATCTGGACGTTGTGATGGCTGACTCTGTGGAAAATGCTACATCAAACGAGTCTATACCATATGAGGTAGCACAAGTGTAATTAATAAACATTAAGTTGTTTCCACCTCTACCAAAAAAAGGAATCCCTAATAAAGATAAGGGGAATGAGATAGTTATCAATGAAGATATCATCCCCAAAGACCCCAAGAAGAAAGATACTTCATCCAAGGGAATATATTATAATGTCTTATCTCATTTGAGAAAAATCCCAGCATAGCTCAACATATACGATGCTTTAGTAATGTCTTCGAACCTTCGAGAGAATTTGATTCAAGCTCTCAAAGACCCCAAAAGATACAAAATGTATTTTGATAAGAATAACATGATTGAGATCCTACACGTGCGTAATGAGTTATTCTTCACCTTCACTGAAGATGAAATGATGATCAAAATAATAGATCATAACTACTCTCTATATGTTACTGTAGAGAGCTAAAGAATGATAATCAGCCAAATTTTGATTAATCTCAGGTCCTCCATCAACCTTATAAGCTTGAAAGCATTGAGATCGTTATGCCTAAATGTGCAACACCTCAGGGCGGATAAGTTGAAGGTATATGGCTTCAATAAGAAGGGAAAAAAGAATGGGATCATTCATACTTTCCCTCACATTTGGAGAACTTCATGCAAAAGCCAAATTCCATGTGATTAATACTGATACCTACTTTAAGGCTCTCCTAGGTCACCCCTAGTTGCATGATTATGGCATTGTCCTGCCAACACTTCACCGGTGCATGAAGTATCTCAGGGATGGAGAAGAGTTCAAAAACTTCTATGATATCTAACCCTTTGTAGTGCATGAAGCAATAATCTATGAAGATTCAAAGTACTTCATTCCAAAGAAGCTAAAGTTATTAAGCTCTCTTAAGGCCCATTCATCAACTCCTACGACTATAAAGAGGCCTAAACAAGATGGTGAAAAGAAGAAGGTTAAGAGAAAGTAGGCAATTCCAACTCTTCCCAAAGTAGTGGCCGCTACTAAAGAAATACAACATGTGCCGAACCTTGGGAGTGACATAGAGAGTATGTCAGTCAAAGGCCAAAGGAAAAAGGAAGCCTGAATATTCATATTCTGATAACGACTATGATTCTACCTACATGAATAAGGTGCAGTGTGTTTTCTCAAGAAGAATATGCAGCATATCAATCTCGAATAACTTATTCAATGTTACGTGCATTCCCCTACAACACTTCAATGAAATTATTTTTGGATAGGTATATAATATCAACGTGCTCATAATATTTGATGTTCCTCCTTATATAAAAAATGGTGGGCCATAGACCTTATTCAATAAAGGTGGAGAGTGTAAAGAAGAAAAAAATTGTGATTGGTTTTGTAAGCACTTTAATTCTATAGAGTTAGTACCTACGAGGTTGCCTAGGTATAATATCAAATATATACAAAGAATATTATAAAAGTATGTAAGCATTCATACCTCCAAACAATAGTTTTATCTCTACCTGAGCCTTTAGTATCAAAGAAACCATCATTAATTATGAAGAAGGTTATTCTTACAAAAAGAGGTCTCAGATTCATCGTGCAAAAATATCCATGAAAGGAGACTTGTCGAACAATCACATGCAGGAAAATAATTCTGATGATGAGGAAATGTATGAAGTTACACTTATGATGATCAACCCATAAAAGCCAAATCTGCACCATAATAGCTTAAAGATGGTGGACAGGCGACCGCTATAGATGAGCTAAAGGAGGTTAACTTGGGGACAGAGGAGGACCCTCATCCAACATTTATTCATTCTCTACTACTAGAAAATCAAGCGAAGGAAATAAAAGAACTGCTATTTGTATTCAAAGATTTCTTTTCCTAGACAAACACTAAGATGCCTAGATTATCAACTTATGAAGTTGTTTACAGATTAGCAATCAAACTAGATATGACACTTATTAAATAAGTTCCAAGAAGAATGACATTGGAAATTGGAGAACATGTGATTAGAGAGATGGAGAAGCTTATATAAGTGGGATTCCTTCATGAAGAAAAATATGGCAATTGGATCTCAAATATTATCCATATGAAGAAAAAAGAAT
Source organism: Dendrobium huoshanense (assembly GCA_016618105.1). Classification (NCBI taxonomy): domain Eukaryota; kingdom Viridiplantae; phylum Streptophyta; class Magnoliopsida; order Asparagales; family Orchidaceae; genus Dendrobium; species Dendrobium huoshanense. Next base: position 5,102,204 of record CM028354.1, read on the forward strand.
GGTCAGATTCATGTCTGTATTGATTTTAGGAACCTAAACAGGGTATGTCCAAAAGATAATTTTCTACTCCTTATATCAGAACTCCTAATGTATAACACATCCAACTATAACATCTTATTTATGGACGGATCATTTGGATACAATAAAATCAAAATGGCTCCCAAAGATGAGAAGCGCACATCATTTAGAATGCCCATTAGCATTTTTTACTGTATGGTCAAGCCCTTCCACCTGAATAATACTAATGCCATATATCAGTAGGTGATGATGCATATTTTTAAAGAGTTAATACATCAAAAGGTTGGTTGTTATGTAGATTATCTCATTGTCAAGAGAATAGACAAAAAAGATCACTTAAATGACCTGAAGACTGTGTTTGAGAGGATCAGAAAGTTCAATATAAAGATGAACCCTCTTACATGCACGTTTGTTATCTTCTCAAATAAATTTTTGGGGTAGGTCATCCTACATTAAGGAATTGAAATTGACCCCAATAAAATTAAGGCAATTACGAAGATGCCGCCACCAAAGAATCCCTATCAACTTCGCTTATTGTAAGAACAACTGGCTTTCATTCTATGGTTCATGTCAAATATTTTAGGTAGGTGCTATCCATTTTCAAAGTTAATAATTAAATATGTCCACTTCAAATGGGATCAATAATGCCAAGAAGCTTTTGACAGCACAAGAGATATCTGTTAAATCCTCCAAATCCTATAGTGCCGATTTTAGGAAAGCCTCTTATCCTATACACTGTAGCACTATAAGAGTAAATCAAAGCATTATTGGCCAAATATAATGAAAAAGAAAGAAAAATATGCTTTGCTACATTATTAAAAGACTAATTGGAGCAAAAGTACATTATTTCATAATTGAAAAGATTTATCTGGTGCTGATCATCAGGGTTCTAAAACACTTCCATAATATGCTTTCTCATAAGATTAAGTAGATATAAAAAATTGATCTATTTAATTTCTTGATAAAAAGACCAACTTTGATAAGAAACTTTGCCAGTTATGTAGTGATATTACTACAGTTCGATATCTTTCACATACCACAAACGGCAGTGACAGGATAAGCCTTAAAAGATTTTCTTACTACACTTCTTATCCAAATGAATTCACCGTTAAACAATGATTTAACTAATAACAAATTATACAGGTTAAGAAGAATGAAAAACTTCTATTTTGGGAGATGTGCTTTGACATGGCATTGTCAAATAAACATGTCCAACCTCCAAATCTTACAAGAGCACGAGCCAGCATTAGTCTTGCTTTCATAGTTCATGATGGAGGCATAATAAGGTTTTCAATGAGTTTAACTAAACCACAAACCAAAAATGAATCTAATTACAAAGCTCTAATAACATGACCGGAGATTATGATTGATGTCAAAATTTTAAATTACAAAATCTTTAGTGACTCTGAACTTGTAAAAAATTAAGACACAAGCATTTTTAAGATTGGCATACTTGAATTAGCTTATTGCCTCTGGTAAGCTCTCAAGCCTCTGAAACAAATGCCAAATATTAAGATAGCTCGAGTTCCCTATGGTTGGAATGCCAAAGTAGATTGTCTGATCAATTTAGCTAAGGATGTGGAAATTACGGATAAGAAAAAAGCCTATATTAACTATGGTTCACATTCATCATTACCCCAATTGATCCTAATTCTCCCCAAAAAATAATTATTGAAAATCAACTATAAGAAACCTATATAGTTAAATGATATAAATCCAATAGATGCTCAGAGTCATGGTTACATTTCTTATATGTTAAAGTAGAATATGGTTGAAGATAACAATTCATTGACTACTTCAAAGAAAATAATCTCCCAACAAACAAATCCCTAGCCTAATAGATTCGGAAGACATCATTGTGATATAATTTTGTTAATGACACATTGTATCAATGGGCTTTTAATCATATGTGGCTAAGATGTCTAGGGATAAAGAAAGCTAATATAGTGGTAACAAAAGTTCTGATGGACTTTGTGGCGCACACCAGTCGAGTCCCAAAATGGTTGCTAAAGTTAAGAGAATGGGTTATTTTTGGGTAATAATTATGAGGGAATGCATTAACCATTCTAAGAGGTACCACGAGTGTCAAATTTATGGTGATGTTATACTTCAGCCGTCAAATCCTATGCACCCAATGGTAGCATCCTACCTATTTAAATGTTGCGGCAATGATATAATTGGACTTATAGATCCATTTTTATCAATCGTACATCTCTTCATCCTAGCGGCAATAGAAAACTATTAAAAAAGGGCAAAAGCAACCTTCTAAAAAGAAGTTATGCCCAAGCATATGATTAACTTCTTCACGCTTAACATTATTTATAGAATTGAGGTACCAAGCCATATAATATCAAACAATGGTATAGCATTTAAGAGAGCGAAAATTTACAAGTTCATTGATCGTCATAAAATTTATTGGTGATACTCATCAATATAAAATCCAAGGGCAAATGCGATAAAGAAGGCCTTCAAAAAGATGTTGGTGAAGCTGTTGAAGAAGATCCTCACAAAGAATAAAAGAGAGTGGCACACTAAGATGATAAAAGTATAGTGGGCTTACCTTACAACCTATAAGATGCCGAATAAAGCTACTACTTATGCCCTAGTGTTCGGGTTGAAGTAGTGTTTTCATTAGAGATCGAGCTGCCATCGCTTCGGATAATTATCCAACATAATTTCTCAAATATAAAATGCTTGCTGAGAATAGAAGACCTCAAGGTACTCGATGAAAATAGGTTTCAAGCTTAAAAGAATTTGGAAATCTATCAGGTAAGGATGATAAAGTCTTATGATTGGATGGTATACATCATCAGGCATTTAAAGAATGGGAATTAGTCCTGATGTTAAGAAGGTCAATCATCCCACATCGAAAGATTGGAAGAAAATTTATATCCAACTAGGAGGGTCCCTTCATCATTGAGAAAGTGTATAAAGATTAGCTTACCAATTGATCAATATGAAGTGTCAGGGTCAGAGACCCATGTCACCTATCAACAGTCAATACCTTAAGAAGTATTAAGCATAATGATGAATATGTTTTCAAAGTGTTGTGTACTTTATATATATTCACTGACACATGCACTTATACATTTTTAAATTCTCTTATACTATAAGAATGCATTTTAAAGAGCCCAAAAAATCCTTCCATAAGATAGAGGCATTTTAAATATTTATTCGAGTCAACTTTATGCTTCATGCTGAGATCATCGAAGAAACATTTTAAATCCCAAAGTAAAAAATTTACCTAAATTCTTCCTCTAAAATAAGGGCATTTTAAATATTTATTTGGGTCGATATTGCGCCACGTGCCAAGATTCCCAAAAAAAATTTTAAAATCTCAAGAATACAAAATTTATTCTATCTAAAACCTTTCTATAAGATAGGGGAATTTTTAAAAAATTATTTGTATCGACATCATACTGCATACTAAAATCTCAAAAAAACAAATAATAATAAAAACATTAATATAGTAATTTCTTCTATCAATATATATGTATGCATGTGATCTTAAATGTGTTCAGGACACCACCTTCTCATAAGTACCAAGATTTCAAATATAATGAAAGAGATTTTTGTGATTGCATACTCCAACAAGTCAAGTTGGAGCAGCATAAAGTCTTTTAGAAACCTGAAGCTCAAAGTCTGAATGGGCATAAGAGGTCAGTTTTAACAAGCCTAGATTTGGCCAAGTCACTAGCAACTCCGTCTACTCAATAAGCCATAAAAAAGGCCATAGTAGAGGAACCCCATTTAAAGAAGAACAGTAGAAGATCAGATAGGCTCAATGTTAATCCAAAGTTTGTTAAAAAAAATGGAAGAAATCGAATGAAATTCAGAAAGAAGATTCTGTATGAGGTTCAGCAAATCTTTTTTATTATAAAGAGAAGATTTTGAATTCTTGTGTTGTTAACAAAAATCTGGAGAGGGGGAAATTCTCGTGGAAACTGAATTGTAGAGTAACAGAATGCAGACTGCTACCACTGGAAATGTTGTGGTGTTAAAGAATATTAACATGGAAGATGGGGTGTTAATGAAAAAGCTGGATATTCTAAAAAACCAGGTTGAAGGTTGTGGTATGTCTGAAGCTGCAGTAAATTCTTTTGAAGCCAAAAAGGTTCATAATTTACAAGCCAGTAGTATGACAAATCATAGAGATCCTAAAGGGAATTTGGAGGTTGATTCTACCAGAAAGGCATCGCTAGTTCCAAGCAATAAATTTGAGCTACTAAACTCATTATGTGAGGAGGACTTTGGTGTGGATACTCAAGTTGAATCCTTAGAAGATGATTTGGAAGAAGGTAAAGTGAGGAATGTTGTGGAGGAAGGCAGCAACAATGGCATAGTGGAAACTGCTCAGGAAAATGGTGTCAAGAAATCATTTATTGTGACTTATGAGAAGGGGGCTCGGAGTAGGAAGAAGAATTCTTCTCAGAAAACTAAACTAGCCAAGGAGCTAAGGCATTTGGGACCTCTGAATTTATCTTCCAAGCAAGGTAGAAACAATATGAATAAGAGAATGGATGGGGGTATCCCCCCACAAGTCTCCAAATGACTTCCATTAGCTTTTGGAATTGTGGGGGGCTAATAAGAGAGAAGCCTCCCTATATTTGAAAGTGTATATTAAAAATTGGGATGTTTTTTTTGTGGGTATCATTGAAACAAAAAGTTCTTTTCTTTCCAAAGAAGAATTTGTCAAGTTTATGGGTGTACATTGGGACTTTTTCCTGCAGCCATCCAGAGGTAATTACGGCGGAATCATGGTGATTAGGAAAACTAATGTGTCTTCTTTTTCCTTAATTAAGTCTTTGGATCAATGTTTGCTTGGAGAATTGGAAATTTCCAGCAAAAGCAAGTGGATGATAGCTACCATCTATGGTAGTAGGGTGTACCAAGGTAGAAGGGAACTGTGGAGTACTTTGGATGGTTTGGTGAAACAGGATATTCCTTTTGTGATTGGAGGCAACTTCAATTGTATTCTTTCTCAAGATGAGAAAAAAGGTGGGAAGAAATTCACTTTCTCTTATGGGCCTTTGGATATGAAGGCTTTTATTAACAATAATGACCTACACGACGTGGGTATTATTGGAGCTAAATTCAGTTGTTGTAATAACAAGAGTGGAAGTGCTCGGATTTTAGAAAGACTGAATAGATGCTTACTGAACTCTAAAGCTATGGAATTTTTCAATCTTGCAGTCGTGAGGCATTTGGAGAGAATTGCATCTGACCATTTTCCCATAGTTTTGAAGTTGTTTAATCAACAATTTCAAAGAACCAGAATTCGCAAATTTGAAGATGTATGGCTATCATATTCAGAGGCTACTCATGTGGTAAGGAATTCCTAGGCTAAACCAGTGAGAGGTGATGATATGGAAGCTCTTAATAAGAAAATGTGTAGAGTTCTTAAAGCCTTATTATTTTGGAGCAAGGCTAAACATAAAAAACTTGAAGATTTGAAGGAGACCTTGAGGAAAGAGATTGAAGATTTACAACAGGAGGAAGATGTTGTATTACTGTTTCCGGACAGCAAAGCTTTACTACTTAGATCCAAGGTAAAGGAATTTAACTGCACTCTTGCTAGATTAAAAACATTGTGGAAATAAAGGGCTAATACTAAGTGGATGAAGGAAGGCGATGTGAATTCTTCTTTCTTTCATGCTTTTACTAATGGGAGAAGAAATGGTAATTCTATTAAGCAATTGAGGAATGAGGATGGGTTATTAATTGAAGACCCGGCTTGTATAAGAAACAGTTTTTTACAATTCTTTTGTAATAAATGGAAGAATAGAGATTGCAGTTTACTCAATTGGCCTGTCAATGAAAATGTGCTGAAGCTGAAAGATTGTAGATTCCTAGATTCTGAATTTACTCTGGAAGAGGTTGAAATTGTGGTTAGAGATCTTGACAAAAACATCTCTCTGGGTTTGGATGGAATTACATATTCCTTTCTTAAATCTTATTAGAAGATTATCGGGATGGATGTGTGGAAAGCAATCCAACTTTGTCTCAATTAGGGAAAAATGTCTGCTAGGTGGCAGGAGACACTAGTGGTTCTTATTCCCAAAGTAAGTAATCCTTTTTCTCCATCTAATTTTAGGACTATAAGCCTTTGTATGTCAATCTACAAAATTATGGCAAAGATACTACTTAACAGGTTGAAGAAAGTGATTCATTCCTTAGTTTCTGAAGAACAAGTGTCATTCATTGAAGGGAGGTCCTTATCTGAGCATATGCTTCTTGCTCAGGAAATTTTTCATAAATTTAGGATTTCCAAATCTAAAAGGGGCTTGGTGGCAATCAAACATGATGTGGAACAAGCATATGATAGTATGGCTTGAGACACCCTTAATCAAGTTTTGAATTATTATGGATTTCCTAGAAGGTTTTCTAACCTCATTATGGATTGTGTTTCTGATCCAATTTTCTTGGTTCATATCAATGGAGTAGAATTGGAAGGGATCAAAGGGAGAAGTGGCTTTAGGCAGGGTTGCCCTCTTTCTCCTTATTTATTCATACTTTGTTCTCAATTATTTATGAATGCTTTTTTATCCAAAGGCAGTGGATTGGGTTTAAAGATTTCACATTTGGGTCCAAGAATCTCTCACTTGTTATTTGCAGATGACATCTTGATCTTCTCGGATGCTAAAGTTGAGAATATTAAGGAAACTTTTTAAATCACCAAGGATTGTTGTAACTGGACTGGTCAACATATTAATGTTTCAAAATCTTCTATTGTTTATAGTAACAACATGGAGAGAAGGAGGAGAAAGGTTGTATCAAAACTATTGGGATTCCGGGAGAGCTGAGAACTTACTTATCTGAGAAAAAAATTACTTTAAGGAGACGTTTGGGTTCAGATACTCCGGCATTATGGAGAAGGTTGCTTTCAAATTAGATATATGGGGCAAGAAGTTGATCTCTTCTATGTGTTCTACAGGCCATCCCGGTATTCTATACTTCAATGGCCCTGGTGCCAGTTTCTATCCTGAAAAAAATTGAACGATTGAGCAAGGATTTTATCTGGAATAAAAGCAATGGAGAGAATGGAATACATTTTGTTTCATGGAAGGATTTATGTAAACCAAAAGACCAAGGGGGCCTTGGTATTCAATTGACTGTTGATTTGGTGGAGCCACTTAGACCCAAGTTGATGTGGAATTTTCTTAAGAAGCCTAATTCCTTGTTCAGTAAATCTCTCACTGCCAAATATGGGAAGAATATATGGGATGTTGGTATTAGTCCGAGCTCTTCAATAACATGGAAGTTGTTATTAAGTGGAGCCAAAGGTTTAAAACAAATTGTAAGATGGAGCATTAAAGATGGTAATTCTGTTGACATTATGAAGGATATTTGGATCCTTGATAGAAGATTGGATAGTTGGCCTACTTTCATCTCTTTGAAATTGACCATTTTACTAATCTTTCCAGCTTCATATCGGAAGGTGCTTGGCTGATAGAGAAGCTACAAGATTACTTTGGAGATGAAATGGTAAGTTAGAAAGGGATGATCATGAGGACAAATTGGAGTTATTGAAAATTCATTCTGGAATGATCAAACTTGTTAGAGCTGTTAATGAAGAGATTGAACCATCATGGAGCCAAGATTGGAATTGTATCAGAAAAATTAAACTAAATCCACGGGTTTCCTTCTTCTGGTGGAAGTTGTTGAAAAATGCAATCCCTTCTATGGATTTCTTATTGTATAGAAGATTGGCTGGTACTAACCTTTGCCCAAGAGGTTTTAATATGGTGGAGAATACATAGCATATAGCGGTAAATTGTTTCAAGTTGAAACAGGCTATTCAAAAGGCAAGCCAGTGGGGATTAAATCTTCCTATTCTGAACAGTCTAGAAGAATGTTTGGGTTTCTTGAGGAAGCAAATGGAGGAGAACCAGTTTATAGCCAATTGTTATTGTGCTTTGGTGTTCAATTCATGGAAAAGTAGAAACATGGTGGTTCTTGAAGAAAAAGAGCTTGGTTGTGCTGTCATTATGACAAATGCCATTGTCTATACATCTAGTTCACCTTCTATAATCCTTTCGGACAACTGGAATGTTAAACAGCAAAATGAGCTAATTTCTTCCACTTAGCATCCCCCTCCACCCGAATGGATTAAAGTGAACATAGATGCTTCTCTCCTTATCTCTAATCAAGCTGGTATTGGAGGCATTTTCATAGACAATAGAGGGAGGATGCTTCTAGCTTTTGGTTTCTCGGTAGTGCAATGGGATGTAGGATTCTTGGAGCTTTTTGCTTGTAGGGTCTTTAAAGAATGTCATACAATATTGGAAGTTCGATGCTAAAGGCTTAATTGTGGAAGGAGACAACTATAATGCCATTACTCATTTACAAAAATTGGTTCGTCTTCATAGCCGCGAGGGAGATAATAATAAGAGAGAAGACTTCAATTTTCTAAAAGACTTTGAGGTAATCCTTTTCCATTTTGTTAATAGAAGTTGTAATAAGTTAGCACATTGTTGTTCTAACCATGCTTTGAAAGATAATTTCTTTTGGGACATGCTAGAGGTTAATAAGGTTCCTCCTTTTTTTTTTTTTTGCATTGTTAAAGGAGGAAAGTGATAGGACTGCTATCACTTAGTTGGTTGTACTTTTCTTTTTTCTTTTATTTCTAATGCATTTGGTAGTTTTTCAAAAAAAAAAAAAAAAAAAGGAACCCCATTTCATCAACCCATTAGTTGGGACTTTAAACAAATGTAGGCTTATTTAGATCGACAATAAGTAGTAGTAATCTATGAAATCATCCTAATTGATTAGAGTGTTAAATTTATAGGGGGACTAATGAGTCTCAATAAAAAACTATTTAATGCTTGTAAGCTATGAGATCTTAAACCATGAAGCATGGCTTCAAATCCGTAAACTTCAGGAAATCTAGCTTTAGGAGTGGGCTTCTCCATAACTAAAGTATAAAGTTTTAATGGGCATATGAGGTCATACTTAGCAAGCCCAGCTATGGTCGACTCGTCGGTAGCTTCACTTGCCTAATAATCCATGACAAAGGTCGTAGTAAGGAACCCCAGTTTTAGCAGTCAGATGACAAGAGCTGTCATGTTCTAACTTAATCAATCTGATAAGTTCAATTAAACCAAATTGAAATTTTCTCAACTAGTTAAACTTTAAGGTACTACCTATATTTGGTACTACCAACTAAACCAAAAACTAGCAAATCCTTCAACAAATCTATAAATTGCAAAGTGAGAGCTGAAGGAATTCTTCAATAAGTTTGTCAAAGCACAGAGCAAAGGACTGAAGAAATCATTCTAAAGTTCACACAAAGCATAAGGATGAACTATGAGATTTTCATCTTTAAAAGTCTACCATATATAAACCTCTGGACTGATGACTCTTTGCCATTGACCAAACGCAAGCCCCAAAGGCTAGGTCATTAGCATGCACTCCTTGGTCAAGCTCACCAAAGTAGAAAGCAAAGGGAGGAAGGTATACAAATTGTTTTGGCATGTTAATCAAGAAAAAATAGGTAATCCTTCAGCAAGTCCTCCACATAAAGCACAGGATAGAAGGAATCAAATTATCTAATATTAAATTGGATTCATGATTAAGTCCATTAGCACAAAGCATCAGACTAATAATAATCCTAACTTGTTCAACATACTATTATACTCGATCCAAAAGTAATGGCAAATTTGGCACTTGGTCCAAACAATCAAATGTATGTTTATTTATAACTTCAATTATCAAGCTTCCAAGAAAGAAAGTTATCCAAATAAAAGAAAGAAAGAAAATAAAATTGTTTGAATAAATAAATTTTCATAAATAAGTGTGAAGAGAGTACATAAAAAAGAACAAAAATACATAAAGAGAGCTATAGAATCGCAAACAATGATATAAAATTATGATCAGAGTAATTGACTCTATAGATCTTGAAGTTGTGACATCATTTTGGCAAGGGACTTATGTTCGGTCTTAGCAACATGCAACTCTACCATAGCCCGAGTAAGTGCAGCATCAGCTTCTTGCATAGTATGGTGGCCAATTTGATAAAGATTATGCTCCCACTAGATTACTCATGCCTTCACTTCTTGTTCAGCTTGAAGGTTAAGCTTTTATGACCTTGTATCTCTATTCTCCCTCTAGAGATGTATTCTACCTCTATAGATGCTTTATCTTCAAAGAACATTTGTCTACTTCAGCCAAAGAATTATAATTTCTCGGCTAATGTCGCCTCAAGGCATCAACATTCTTTTTGAATTTATCATGGGTAGTATTAGTAGCTTCTTGGAAGATTCTAACCTTCTCATGAAGATCAGGTAACAAGACCCTGGTTCATATGATTAGCAGAGTCTTTAATTGTAAGACATGAAACTTAACCTCACGGCATAGCCTTTCCCAACACATCATATCATCCACTTCCAATCCAATTATTTCTAAAACACCTAAGGTAGCATTGGTCATGTTTGTAAATTGATCCATTGATTTAGGAGAGCTTGGGTTAATCTTAGAAATCACTTCACATAGGATCTACATACTATGATTGTTCATGGTTGTATTCCTTGTGTCAAAAAATCATGGAATGTGATGGAATATTTTTATTTGTAATCTGCTTCTTTCGACACTATAGAAGGAAGATAGAGGAAATGAATATAAAAAAGGGAGATATTTCAAAGAAAAACAAAAAGGGTAAATAAGAGATTAAAAAATAAGAAAATAAATGAGTTCATACATGTGCTTAATTCCATGAAATGTACTAGTGGGTTGTCAATGAAAGGGCCCTCATCCACTGGAGCTAACTCAAAAAAAAGTTGAAGTATATTCTGGCACACTAGACCCTCTAGGAGTTTTTGACTCATTTACTGTAGATGTTTCTCCTGGCCAATACGATAAAAAGGGATCTGTTTAAAAGAGCATCTCCATAAAAGAATACCCCACTTCAATTATAGTTGAGGGTATATACATGCGGGAATGGCTCCCGTCGTAATCATTGAAAGGAACGTGCCTGGTATCCACAAATATTCCATAGGAGTGAAAAGCTAGTTCATTATGGGGTAGCAAATGTTATGGTAATGGGCTTACCATCCAACTACTGAAGTATGTGAAAGTTTAAAAGGGTAAAAACATATGTGGCGGCATCTATATTTTTTTTCTATGCGGCGGCATCTATATGAAGAAACATTGGCATAGCTCAGAGAGGGTTCCCTTGCTCTCACTTATTATGGGGAAGATTTGACCCCTCGATGGTGTGTGCCTTGTCTACCTGCATTTCAAATTAGGGGAGGAAATACGTGTATTAGAATAAGGAGAAAGAACGAAATTGATATATATATATATATATATATATACCTTTGCTGATTCCCGCTTGCACCATGAGGCCTTTTACCCTGAGGTACTCCTAATGATCGCACCCTTCACTCATATTTTTGGGCTATGAGATTCATTAAGGGTGCATATGAAAAATTTACTAAAGTCAATCGAGTGTATAGGATTCTAGTAAGGCTGTTGAGGGGTGTTATACAAAATCTACTACAGATGCTAAACCTAAGCAAAAAAAATCCACATCATTGGGGCAATGTACATGCGAGTTTCCATAAGTATTGTATTCAGCCCACTTACATCCATGACACCAGGAAGGAGTGGTAGACCCTCATACACGGTATCTTGTGAAAGGCCAAATTATTTGGAAGCCTTTTTGGGTAGATACCTTTCCAAGATCACTTATTTCCTATAATTGTAGTAAAGCCATATATGTCGCATGCTACTGAAATACTCAACAACCTGTAAAGAGCATTATTTAAATTTAAGGTATATCTACCATGGAGATTTGTGTCTTTGATGATATCCACTCCCATCAAATTACTTGGTATGCTACCAAACTCTGATTGATGCATTAAGTGGAAATGGTTAGCAACATGGTCGCATGTGCACCTACTCCAGTATGGATGAAGCCCTCAAAAAAAAAGTTGCATGATGATTGGGTATCCTCTATTTGAGATGTAGGAGGGATTTTCTAAACAGCTAAAAGCTCCATGGATGTGAATGTGAAACCAAGCATAAATATGTTGAAAAGGAAGGGTTGTATCATGCCCATCAAGCATATGGTTCTTTGAGATAGCTCTAAACATTCTAAAAATTTTACTAAGAACTATAGGTGTTAGTATAATAAGAGATTGGCTACTAGTATAGCATTACATTGAGTAGCATCCCTCTAGCAGGGAGGACAAATGTGCATAACCAGCAAACTAAAAATCTAATGAGGAATAATTCTTTACTTATACTTGAAAGGGCGAGAGACATGTACCCTATATCAATGGATGGTTCGACAAGGTCTTCCGATAGATTGTTAGTGTACTCTATGCCTAGCTCAGAAAGATCTTATAGAAAAATGGTGGTATGATTGAGTTTTTCCACCAGAATAAAACTATGAATCCATTTGTCTTAAGGTATGGCTGCACAAGAACTCTTTAATATCCTAGCCTCTTCAAAAACCCACCGATAATGGCTCAATATAGCCTGAAGGACTATTGAAAAAATCAATTCTCCCCTCCTACTCTAGCCAGTGGAAAGTCTCCTATAGTTTAACTGCTCATTTGGAGGAATGCATTCTTTATATTAACATCCAAAGAACAGTAAACTAGAAAGATCATATAGCTCTCATAACACCATTGTCAGCTCCTCAAAGCCCATCTAGCCTGTATTCAATGTTTGATACTAGAATTCTATCACCCCCTTTATCCAAGAGTGGGGGATATTATCAAATGAGAACATTAAAGAATGTATAGCTTCATATATAACTACTCTTTTCAAAATACTTTTATGAGCTCTAATGGCATACCTTACCCAAGAAATATACCCACATTCAGGTCTAATGAGCTACCCACTGGAGAATCCCTAGGCCACTCATGCGCAACTGATTATAATTATCAGTGACACCTTAACCTTGATTGCCCAACTTGCTTAATGACATCGACAGCTAGATCCTAAAGTTTGCACAAGCCAGAGCTCACTGAGTGACAGTACTCTCCAAGGGATTATAGTCCTCACAATTTAATATGACAGTTGTCACCAACTCCACATGTTCTTTGTATAGTGAGTGGTTGAGCTCAAAGCATGGAAATAAAGATGAGTACATGAATAATTTTCCATAGATGTTATAACCTCTCATCATCTCCTAAGGTTTCTCTAGCCTACCAGCCATATCGATAGTCCCGTGAGGATCATGCATGTTAATCATTGCCAAAAAATCTCCTCAATACGCTCACTTTGTTATATCCCCTCCTGTATGCTCAAGTTGAATAACTTCCTGAAAAAAATAAAATAAAATTATAAAAAAGCCGTAGGATAATAAAAAAGAAGAAGATATGGTATAAATATACTTTATATACTTTGCCCATATTCTGCTTTGATATCCACGAAAAAAAAAAGAGAAGAAAATTCTTGGAGATCCACATTATCACCTATTTATAACAAATATAGTCCACTTTAGGTGCACACCATATTTTTTTGGGGGGCATTTAATAACTTGCATAACAGTGTCGAGGTCGAGTCGACCGCATAAGGTGAATTTTGAAAGCAAAAGAGCATGACACCCGCGTAACTAAACTAGTACATGTCGGCCAAAATCTAAATAGAAAAAGCTAAGATCGATGCCCATATTAATTAGGGTCATCGATCGACAAAAGTTTATAATTTTATGCACATAAATTGAGGCGACGATAAGTGCGAATGATGACAACATGGTGACTGACTCGATGCAAAAAAACTTTATGTCATATAATTATAAACACTAACTTAAAGAGGGAGAGAAACAAATGTTTAAAAAAGAGAATAATTTTTTTTAAAAAAAAAATTCCTAAATGACCCTCACTTAAATGCTCATAATCCCTCACAGTTACCCAACCTCCACTCTCACAATAAAACTTGCACCCCCTTCTCATCCCTTAGGCACTCTTGCAACTCGAAAGTTGTCGACCTCCCAAGCTCCCTCCTTCCTCTAAGCTTAAGGTAAGTTTTTTTATTCCTTCTTCCTCTTCTTCTTCATCACCTTCTCCATTCTTATTCTTCTTCCTTTATTATTCTTCTCCTTCTCCATTTTTCTTTTTTTTTCTTTCTCCCTCCATTTTCTTCATTCATTTCTTCATCTCTCCATGCTCTACTTTATTCTTCTTCTTCTCATCCATCTTCTTCTTCTTCCTCCACCAGTTTCTTCCCAAACCTAAAATAAACCCAAATACTATTTTTTCAATTTCTCCACATCCCCCCCACGAACCACTAACCTCCCTTCATAAAAAAGTACTCTCCCATGCATCCTACACACCCCAACCAAAAAGCCCCTTCAACCTCCACTTTCTCTCTAGCCTAGAAAGAAAATTTTCCCTCTCTAGAAAGAGAGAATATAATTCATAAACACTTCCCTCTCCATCTCAAACAACCTCCTTCGCCACCATTTCACCATATTCCCTTTCTAGAGAGGGAAAAATTCCCCTTCCTCTTTCTCTCTCTAAAATTAAAGAGAGAGGGTTTCCTCTCTAAACGTCACCCTCCATTCCCTTATACGGCCTACATCTCTCCCACCAAAAGCCCTTTCTTTCCTTTTGTTTCCCTATCTAGAAAGACAGTTCACCCCCTTCACTTTCTCTCCCTATCCCTTACTTAAAAAAAAATGTATTTATCATTATTTAAATGGCATAAATGATAACAATAAAATTATTACATAGTGCATCAGAGGTTTTACATCGTCATCATTATCTCCCATTGTTACCTCAATCACCATGCACCTATGGTATAAAACTAACACTAGCATTTCAAATTTATATGTATGAAATATAAATACTAATGACCGCTTTTATTAGTGAGTGAGGAAACATAAGTACCTGTGACCACTTTTATTAGTGAGCGAAAAAAATTTCATGCATGAAATATAAGTACTTGTGGAAAATTATATTAAAAAGTTCGAAAATTCTATGTTTTAAATAGGTACTTAAAGACCACATGATCACTTTTATTAATGACCAGGGAATGAAACTGGCATTGTGGTGGCACTAAAAACTAAATGTGACTACCTATTTTGGCAAGCTGGAAGGCCTTACACATCGTGATATAGCCCCCTATACACGGACGATGCTAGGATGCTGTCAAAACTTTTAACGAAGTTCATGACTTAGAAAATTTTAAAGAACTTAAAATCTACCTAAATTTCTAAGTCAATTAAAAAATAAAACACACGACATCCTAGGTTCCCAACATTAAAAGTAAAGATGAATGAAAATCAAGACTATAAAAGAATATAACCTTACAACTAATTGTTTGCCAACAGGCAGGAACCAAAAAATTTTCTCTTATCTCTTGTCTTGAACACAGCTAAGATCCCCAATAAAACTTCTAGAATAAATGAAGTATGGAAGACTAAAATTAGCCTCCCTCCTATTTATAACATAAAAGTTAAACTATTTATGGGCCCCACCAACCTAGGATCTATTTGCTAAAAGATAAGAAAGGTACACCTACGAGCCCTGCTAGCCTAAGATCCCTTTGCTAAAAACTAAAGTATACTTACATTCTCCACCAAATTGGGATCCATGTTTAAAATATGTTAAGATCCCTCTTTGAGGTTCTTGATTTGGATTCGTTGGGTATTTACCAGTGGGTGAAATATGGGCTTAAATACGCCTAAATACATGTGATAATTATCTAAAAAGGGGTGGGATAAAAGTAATTATTTTCCTTTTCCTATGAAAATGCATTTACACTAATTGTTAACCCATAGAAATTCCTATATATTATTGATAATTATTTTGGTTAAATTCATCATGATAAAGTGAGAACCGTCTATTACAATCCAATTCATGGGTGAATAAGTGATTTAGATAGCATGCACACTAGTTATTAAAGTTAGGCAGCTCGTAAGTCCCATGAACATCTACCTTTAAACATAAATAAATAGTGTAATATTACTTGTCATGGGTTGCATGACCCTTCATTAAAGTGCATATGATTCTCCAAAACCATCAAAGGGTGTCACCTATGACCCCTTAACCCTATTGTATAATGCACATGTACCAAATACATACAGATGCATCGAGTGGTACAAATGCATACTTCTAATCATATGAACATACAAAGTAACCAGCACACATGTCATTGAATATGTAAATGACTACCTACATGCAAGTGTATTGAAATTCATACAAGTGTGTCATTCAAATGCACTAAATAAAATGTGTGAGTGCACTACAAGAATGCAATTTACAAATACAAGTATATTTTACACACATGTTTAACATGTAAATGCATATCAAAATGCATAACTATGCATACAAACATAAAAATGCATATGTAAACAAACATGCAAATATGTATGAAAATACATTATACGTCAATTATGCACATGTGTCATATTAATTTTCCTAGTGTATTGTGCAAGTCATATAAATGTATTATGTCAATCATGCAATAATTATGTAAGTGCATAGTGAAAATCATATATAAGTATCACTCATGCTATATAAATGCATTGTTAAATCCATGAAGCACACAAATACGTAGATATGTCATACACATCAAATGTGTCATATGTAAAATACACATAAAAGCACGTACTACCATATGGGCCCCAATCGGAGTGACACATATACATAATATTTTTTTTTGAAATTCCCAATAGCATTAAAATTAGAGAAAACTATTACAAACTAGCTTGTGATAGTAAGACTATCACACCCTTCTTTAAGCAAAATAAGAAAGCTTGGAGGAATCTCATTGAAATAGAGATCCTCCCAAATAAAATCTTCTAATAAAGAAAAATTAGCACAAAAATTCACTAATTTATTACATTCCCTATGAACATAATGAAAAATTAAATTCCCAGCATCCTTTTAGAAAGATAAGTCTTCGATAGCTTCTTTATTATTATGAACTTTATTCAACAAATTTTGAGATACTTGATGAAATTATAGTTATCTCCTTCAATAATAATCTCTTTAGCTTCAAAATTCCAATTATGATGAAAAAATTTCAAAGCTCGGATAGCCATAAGTTCCAAAAAACCAATGTCCCAATGAACACATTTAATACCAAAGGCAAAAAGAAACCTTCCTTTATGATCTCTAAAGACTCCAGCAATCTCGGCTTCATTTGAATTTAAAAGAGCTTCATCAAACTTTCCTGTAATCCACTCGGGTGAAGGAAGGTGCAAGGAAGAATTAGACAGCTTATAGAGCTGATTAGCACCCTAGTGGTATGAGAAGATGTTACAATTTTATGAAGATATAGCTATATCAATAGCTCTAGCAGCCATGAATCTCGTCCCCAACTCTTGGCATCCATGTGTAACATTATTTCTACTCTTCCAAGAGAAATAAACCACAGTACAATAAAGATTAGCCATAAAAGGATTTGAATTTGCAATAACCTTTAGATTCTTTATACAATCCATCAAAGAATTATAGATTTATAACTTGAATCCCCAATTGCTTAATAATTCAATCAATTGAATTAACTTTCCACAGCTAACTACAATATGTTCATTCATTTTAGCTGCTATGCACCACCTCGGGCATCTGTTATTTTGAATAATTCTTCTGTACATTACAAAATCAAATGTAGGAATACCATTATTTAACAATCTCCACCAGAAACAAAAATCCCATGGCTAAAGTTTGATTAACTTCAACCATTTCCAATAAACATTATCAGTACAAACAGGAACATTCACCATCCTTGCCATAGAAGCCAAAGATTTACCAGTAAATTTGTACAGAAGTTCCCTGTAGTCCTCTTCATCCTCTTTTTCAATTTGCACTTGTAAAATCAATTTCAGCAATTAATTTCGAAAAACTTTTTGAGTTCAATCTGATCCCATTCTTTTCCTTTAATAAAGGACTCTAGTTTTGAAAACTCCTCCACCATAACATTAACAAATGTCAGCCACCTAGATAGACTCCTGTTAAGGAGCCACACATCTTGTAGAGCATCAATGGAGGAGCCTATATATATTTTCCATTTAACCAATGGACGATGAGAATGCATTGCTTTTAACAAAATTTTCCATGTGGATGAGGACTTACCTTTCCAGTTTTCATTCCAAATGCTATTCCCATATTTTTCTTTTAAAGTTATATAAAGATCCAAAAGAATCATATTTGACAGCAGTAAAAAGTATTTTAAGATATCTGTTAGGAACTCAGAACTTAGAAATTTGGTATCCTAAGTTTAGCTCTTCATTTGAAATAATTGGTTATTCAGATTCTGACTTTATAGGTTATAGGGTGGATAGAAAGAGCACTTCTGGAACATGTCAATTTATTAGAAATTCTCTAGTCTCTTGGTCCAGTAGAAACAAAATTCAGTAGCCCTATCTATTGCAGAAGCTGATACATTGCATTAGAAAGTTGTATGGCACAAGTACTTTGGTTGAAACAATAGTTAATTGATTTAGGATTCATTATAGGCACTATTCTAATTTATTGTGATAACACTAGTGCTATTTATATTTCTAAAATCCTATTCAATATTCAATAATAAAACATATAGACATAAGACATCATTTCATAAGGGATCAAGTATCCAAAAGAGAAATTGAACTCGCTCAAGTTTCTACTGAAAATCAACTTGCAGACATTTTTACAAAACCTTTAGGCTTTGATACTTTCAGTGCATTAAGAATAAGACTTGGTGTGATTGATCTAAATGCTTAATTAAAAATGTTTCTACAACATTGATGTTTGTTTTTCTAAGTTAATATTTTTGTGTGTTTTTATGTGTTTGTAAACTTGTATATGAGATTTTCTTGATTTAGTTTCCGTGTTCTTCATTTTTCAGTGAGTTTTTTAGTGTGTTTCTGATTTAGTTTTAATTGAGTGCATGATTTAAAATTTTTGAGTGTCCATCATCCGGGACAAAATTATTTCACACGGGATGATTTGTGTAGCGTATCTTTCGGATTTTGAACCGTTTGCGTTCAATTTTCAATTTTTTTATTGTCACTTCATCTGTACGATCATCACAATCATCCAGGACGAAATGTTTTTCAAACAATAGGATTATTGAATAAAGCGGTTGAATGGATAAGGTAGTTTTTAATACGAACTTCATACGTACGAACCTTTGGTTCGTCCGGACGAACACATGTCGATTTGATGGAGGGGACGGTTTCAACTGTCATTAAAATGATCATAAGTTCTGATCGTCCCAGGATGAATACATGTTCATCAGTATGATCAGTCTGGTTAAAAGTCTATATGAAAGGATGCTTCGTAAGTTATGTTGATTACGAAAAGCTGTTTCATTTTGATGCATTGGTTTGTCCATATAAAATTTTTTCGTACAGGATGAATCGAAAAATTTGTATGAGGCAAAATTTTTTCGTCCGATACGAATGTGCCGTTTTCAATAAATATAAGGCTTTTGAACACAACTGTCACACTCTAAACTTCTCTTTCAATCTCTTTCATACTCTAGATCTTTTTTAAATGGCGAGTTCAAGTAAGAGACAAAAGATTCTGTCAAAGAAACCACATAGAAATTCTTCTAAAAACTTTATTTCCAAAGCAAATGAGGAATATTTTCCTAGGTTTGCCTCAGCAAAGATCATACCCTCTAGAATCCTAATCCAATAACAACTTACCTTTCAGGTAATGAACTTATTGTTGCGGATCAATGGTTTATAATTTTGATGATAACAAACATTTTTATTTCTGTACGACTACCTTATGTACTGACATTTCAGGTTTACACGATCGGACTGCAATTTGGAACCAGCTCAAGATTGGGTAGACTAGGTCTGAGTCAGTTTACACTCTTTTTTTCTTTTTTGAGTCTATTGTATTTTTTGTGGCTCGTGATGCTTTGTAACATATAAGAGTTTCTGATTGTTCCCTAGAGTTTACTTTTTTTCATAACATCATCCTGGATGATATTTATATCGATCGGGATGATATGTTTGAAACCATAAACCCTAATTAGGGCATCCGCATTAAAGCAGCCATCATTATGCAAAACACATCGTCCTGGACGATTTTGTATCGGCCAGGATGATAGGCTCAATTCAGAAAGAATCTACCACAAGATCTACTTAGGAAATTCTTATTTTTGGATATCGGCCTAGTGGATCAGCCTAGACTATAAAATATCGGCCAGGACGATCCAGGACAAATTTTCCAAAATTTATCTGGCAATTTTGGAAAGTAATTAATGGTGATTTCGTTCGGGCCGATCTCAAGATCATCCGGGCCAATTAGACATCGGCCAGCTTCATTTCAGGGCAATATTCAGGACGATTTTCCTCATATTTGAACTAATCGGCCAGGACGATATGTCTATCGTCCTGGACGATAAAGTCGGCAACTTGCATTAATGAACTCATTTTTAGCTCATCTATTTAAGCTATGACATGACACTTTGTAAGTGTCATTGGCAGCCATTATAGCTTGGTTCTTGTGGGGGAAACTTGAAGAAAAAGCTTGAAAGGGAGTGAGGAATGGGTGAAGTCTGAGAGAGGGAGAAGATCCGGTGAGGTGGGACTCAAGGGAGTGTGGAGGGGGATTCCACACGGTTTCTTATGTAGTCTTGAATCTTAATATAATCGGATTCAAGGCTTGTCTCGAGGGAAGTTCACCAAAGAAGAAGATCTCTTTGGTGTCAAAGGACCCGGCAACTCCACCGCACCGGGGAAGGTGGAAGTAATTTTGTAAGGGCTTCACCGCCTAGCTGTGGGGGCTAAAGGAGTGACACTTATTTTAGTGCAATACTTGGAGGGTGCCTCCAAGGAGTTGATGTAGGTTAAGGTTAGACCAAACCATTATAAATTCGGTGTGTTCTTTCTTATTATTTGCTTCCACATTTAATTTCCGCATTGGTTTTTATTATGGTGATATTGGTTTTGATTTGTATTTTGATTTAAAGATTCTTCTTTACCAATTCACCACTCTCTTTATTTAGTCTTGGGCCAGTTCTATAGGGCTTAACATCCTTAACGAACTTTCAAGTGGTATCAGAGCAATTTCTAGTGCCTTCAGATCACTTTCACTTATTTGCCTCAACACAGTTTTGTTTTATCCTTACCCTTGTCTATCTCCACAATAAAGAAACCTTTCACTACTTTCTCGCCAACATGTCCTTTAATTCAGACCATTCTATAATCCGTTCCTTTGTCTTCAAACAAAAAGTTGAAATCACCAAGGCTGACTTAGGAGCATTTTTGAATTTAAGGACAGAGGAAGCTAGTACCTGAAAGTTTGTTAGGGATGTTAAGCCCTATAGAACTGGCCCAAGCTAACCAAGAGGGGGGGGGGGGGTGAATTGGTATTTAAAAAAAAATCTTTTCACAAAGAAGTAAAATCTCATAAACCAAAATCACACCACAAGAAAAATAAGTGTGAAAATTTAAAGTGTTGAACCAAGAAATAAGAACACAAAGATTTATAGTGGTTCGATCAACTCGACCTACGTCCACTCCCCGGAGGTGCCCTTCGAGTATTGCACTACAATCGTGACTCTTCTTTAGCCCCCACAGCTAGGCGGAGAAGCCTTTATAAAGAACCTCTTTTTGCCACCCCGGCAAGGTAGAGAACCTATCTCCTTTTGCTTCCTCCTGAAGCTCGTAGAGAACCACAATCAGATGCTGAATCCTTACCTCTACCGACCCTTCCACGAACAAGAAACTCTATATGAAGAAGAAGCAGAGCGATCCTTGAAGCAACCCTTGTGAATCCCCTCATAAGCTCCCCCTCACAAGATCCTCTCTCTCTCCCTCTCACTTTCTCTCCTCAAGGTCTTCTCTAGTCAAGGCAGCAGCAAAAGATTGTTCAAAATATTGAACAAGAACTCTTAAATAGAAGAGCTTCAAAGGAGCTCATTAATTGCAAGTTGCCGACAATATCATCCAGGACGATATGGACATCATCCTGGCCGATCAGTACAAATCTCAGAAGATCGGTTAGAGCATCGTCTTGAATGCAAGCTGGATGATTTAAAATTGGCTTGATCGCCCAGTCCGATCTTACGGTCATCTAGGCCGATCAGTTCAAATCAGAGGAAAAAAGTCCATAGCATCGCCCTGAATTCAAGCTGGCCGATATTTATCATCCAGAAGTAACTAAGGTTTTTGAATAGATGGCCCAGCCAATCCTGAGATCATCCAGGCCTGTATGATTGTATCAAACATCCTTAATTACTTCCTTGATTTGTCTGATCAATTAAGGCATAATTGTAAAATATCGTCCAGGCCGATCCAAGATCGTCCTGGCCGATTACCAAAAATACAGAATACCTTAATTGTTTATGGCGGTAATTTCTTTCTATTTTGAGCTTATCATCCTGACTAATACATGTATCATCCAGGCTGATCTTTTAATGATGACTGCCTTAATTAAGAATCCCTAATTAGAATTTCTATTTTAAGCCAGATCATCCAGGATAATATAAATATCGTCCTGGCCGATTTGAGTAAAAATAGAATTTCTAAGTCTCTCAAGTGTGTGTGTGTAGGGTTACTTAGCATCAGTCTCTTTGACATTACAAATAGACTCAAGAAGAGAAAAAGCAAAGTGCAGACTGACTCAATCCTAACCTACGCAATCTTGAACTAGCTTCGTTTGTTCGTCTGATCTTCAATTATTGAAAAGTTAGAAGTAACATGTAGTCCAAGAAAATCAATAGTGTTTATCAATCATCAAAACATAAGTCATGAAAATAGATTTACAACAATCTCCCGCTTTTTGATGATGGCAAATACAAGTAGGAAAATCTAAGAAAAAATAGCATTTCATTAAACTTTCAAAGTTACAAGCACATCAACGTTTCCTACCACATCCTACTCCCCCTTTTGTCATCACAAAAAGAGGGTCCTAGACACATAAAAAGAAAAATGAAACAACACAATAGAGACTAAAACAAATTACAAGATAAACTACAGAAAGTAGAAAACAGAAAACAGAAAATAAAGACTAAAAAAATGAGGGACCCTGATCATCAGATGGAGGTGGTGGAGGTGGCTGCTGAAAGTAGCTAGCTAGTGTAGTGAACTGAGCATTGAACCAGGCGATGTCCTTGTCATGCTGCTGTTGCTGGTGAGTAATGAAGCTGTCAAAATGGGCTAAGTCTTCTGTGTGGTGTTACTCGTAGCGAGCCATATCCTCAGAATATTGCTGCTCCTATGCAGCAACGTAAGCTTCAAAGCGGGTATCCCATCGATCAAACCTCTATATTAACTGATCAAATGGTGAGTGCAGGTGGAGAGGAACAGGATTAGGAACGGGAGCGGAAGCGGGAGCCTCCTCCTCCTCAGCCCCCCGACCTTCCCCATCTCCTGGGTGGAGATGAGTACTATGAAGGATAGTGAAAGAATTGTTTAAGTAGCAAGGAGGCTGAAGGTCGTGACGAGCAGGATATTAAATATTGTATTTGGTTTCAAGAATGTAGGCTATGAGATGTCCTAAAGCAAGGTTGGGTTTCCTCCGATGGCCTGGATCGCGAATTTTTTTTAAATGATCAATATAGCGAAAGAGTATATCAGTGGCATTAAATTCTCTCTGGGCCATGATGAAAAAGGTAGTCAAAGAAAGTAGAGGAATGATGTGGATTCGATCCTCAACTTTTGGAATAATTGAGGTGTGAAGGACATGCTGAATTGTCCTAGTATCTTTGACTAAAGAGCTAGTCTCTCCAACATGAAAGGGCGTGTTGGTTTGGCGAAGAAAATGATTTGTCGTGGACCAATCAAAATCAGGATCTGAAATGATTTTGTGCAGCTTATCCCCAGTGGTGGATAGCTGTAAAAGTTCCGAACAGTCCTGATATGTGATCTTGACTGAGCGTTGATTAACATAGGAGGTCAGGGCTATGAAAGTAGAATTGAAGATTTGCATAAAATTCTAACAGAAGATCATAAGAAAAAGGGACAGCGAGGGTAAGTATGAAACAAAGAGAAGTGTGGGCAAAGAGATCCATTACCAGATATGAAAGGTGTGCAGGATTGATTATTCTGGAAAGGGTAATGCACACTCTTTGTAGCGACGGTAAGTTTCCTGATCCTCTGCCTCCCTGAATCGAGGGTCCAAAGTGGCCCTCAAGGAACTTCCAGAAGCCTGTCGAACTCGTTTCCCACCAGCCATAGTAAGGAGTTAGCAAGGAAACACAAGAGAAGAAGGGATGTGAAGTGAAAAATATGGCTGGAATAGACTGAATTTAAAAAAATGGCCATATCATCCAGGATGATCGCAGAATCATCAAGGACGATATGGTACAATAATTGCGTACAAGCTGATTGGTCAAAAAGGTGATTCGATCGGCCTGGCCGATCATATATCGGCCAGGCTGATTAAAGACAGGCGTTCGTCCTGAGGAGTCAAGCCAGACGACCGTTGAAAAAGCAGATCGTTCGGTACAATTAGGTGTATCATCCAGGACGATGCACAATAATTAATCATACCGACCAAAGTTAAAATGTTTTAGATCTGTGTCACATGTATCATCCGGGATGAACAGTGGATCGGCCGGGATGATTGTCCAATAATGGATCGTCCGGGGCCAATTTTAAGGATTTAAACGTGCTGACATGTGGATCTTCCAGGATGATTCAGTGTATCGGCCATGACGATGACCATAAAATGCATCGGCCAGGACAAAATATGTTATCCGCCAAGACTATCATCATGATTGCAATAGAGTTCGATCAGATCATCTAGGACAATATATTATCGTCCAAGACAAAGAGTTATAGCAATCTCAGAAAAAGGTTCAGCAGAAGGAATTTTGAAGGAATTGTCCTATCGTGCAAGACGATATGAGAATCGGCCAAGATGATGTGACAAGAGATTTGAATCCAAGAAAATATGTTGATGATCAAAGCCCTCAAAAATAAAAGACTCACAATTCAAAGCTAGAAACAACAATAAAAAAAAACTAAAAAAAAAAAAAAAAAAAAAACAAGGAAAAAATATATATTTCTTGGGTTAACAAAGAATCCATACGTCAAATTTCTCAAACAATTAAATTTTAGAGATTTAAAAGATCAAATAGTTTAACAAATCAAAAATCTGATAAAGGTAGAATATCTGATCTTGTTAATCCATAGCTCGGACTTCTTTCAGAGCAATAATTTTCCTTTTAAAAATAAAATATCTAACTCAGAAAAACTTTACTGGGTAAAAATAAGATTCAATCAAAACTTGGTTATAAAGAAAATATTTTATAAATAAAATACCAAAGTAATTTATCTCAATCATAGAATTTGAAATCAAGCCTTTGAAAGCATCAAATAACCAATGAGTTCTCTAAGTTTTAAGAGTTCAGAAAAGAGATAATAGCTTGTATTTAGTGGGCTCATTTTATGCCTCTTGTATTTTTGATTTGGCTCTTTGAGCATCTTGATTTTTGATACACATTTGTGTATATATTTTTCATTTCAATTTTGCATCCTTTTCACTTTCCCTCTTAATTCTTTCAAGCTAAGTTCTCTTTAACAAAAACCCTTAAAAAGAACCTTAGTTGTGAGTATATCCTCCAAATATTAGAGAATAGGAGCTCTCTCTCTAACATAGGGAAGAACAACCCACAAAACAAAATCATAATCATGTGATAAATACAATGGCAATATTTCATTTAACTTGAAAGATATATAAGGACTTTGAATATTATGCACAAGATGGATTATTATAATAAGATAAAATGAATCTTAGTTTCAAAAACCAGTTGTCAATATGAGATAGACTTTTGTCTAGAAAAGAAAATTATGTCACTAAAAGAGGTTAGAGGGAGGGAAACCATCAACGGTGTTTCTCCTTTTAACTGATTTAGATATGATAATCAATGGATTTAAATCTCCAAAATCTGAAAGCTTAAAAAAAATCATATAGAAAACCAATCATAAAAGCAAAGTGAAAACAAAACAATCTAAAACAACAAAGAACTAGCATACAAAAAAAACACAAAACTAATTAAAAAATATTTCAAGAAATTATGAAGCAGCAAGTTTAAGCAATTATGAGCTGCGAGCCTTTATATGTCCAATTATCCTATGCTCCCACGAGGTCTTTGGTGAGAGTATACTTGCAAAACTCAAAAACAGTCAGATTTAGAAACCCAAACTGGTTTGGGACCCTTCTAAGGAAAAGTAGAATACAATACAGGTGTGATATGCTGTGAATCATGTACCTTAGGTCTCCATAACCAATGTGTACTATGGTGAATGGTGCAAGTGTGTGAGATGTGTCCTAGCATGCCACAAGAAAAACATCTAACTCCAAAAAAAGGTTTTCTTAAATGGATTGAGTTATAATGCCTCTTCCTAAGTTTTGGCTTTGGATCAAACGTAGGCGTCATCCATGTTTTCTTAAGTGTATCTAATTCATTTTTGATCCTCAAGTTTGTATTTTTTAGAACATCATTCTCAACCCTTAAGCTTTTCTCTTTCTCTTTAGATTTCTTGAAATCAGATTGAAGAGAGGTGTGTGAAACTTTTAATTCTTCATTCTCATCCATTAATTTCGAGTGCTTTTTGTTCAAATCATCAAATTCATCAAGAAGAGCCATGTGATTAGAATCAATCATTGAATTATCTTTAAGAATAACTTCAAACTCTTTTTGTAAATTTATAGGTTCCAATTTTAGGTTAGCATGAGTCTTCTTAAGTTTTTTGTATGATGCATGGATTTTCTCACAAATCTCAAATAATTCATCATAAGTTGGTTTACATACCTCTTCCTCCTCACTTTGCTCAAGATGATTATCCCCTATTAAGCATAGGTTTGTTGTTTCTTCCTGTGGTTCAATTTTAGAGGAATCAGTACTAGATTCTTCCCCGAATGCCTTTTGGATTCTCTTCTTGTCCTTCCTAAACTTAGGTTTCTCCTCGCCCTTTTCCTTTTCCTTGCTCGGGTGATCTTGGAGTGTAGGACAATCGGCTTTCACATGTCCAGGCTTCCTACATTCATAACAAATGACATCAGAAGATCCTTTAGAATATTTTTGATCCTTACTTTTTTTCCAATGATTCTTTTGCTTCTTCGTTAGAAAGCTTTTGAATTGCCTTGTGATAAAGGCAACTTCATCACTTTCAGACTCGGAAATTTTAGAATCTGATTTGTGCGCCTTCAATGCCACTATTTTCTCCTTCTTCTTCTCACCTGCATCAAGATTTCTTTGATTCACCCCTTGCTCGTAAGTAATGAGTGAGCCAAGTAAATTATCAATCGAATACGTGTTCAAATCCTTAGATTCAATTATAGCAGTGATTTTAGCATCAAAAGATGAAGGCAAGCATCTCAAAATTTTGTTTGCTTTTTCAAATTTTGAAAGTTCTCTTCCTAAGGCATGCAATGAAATAACAATCTGAATAAATATAGTATACATGTCAGAAATTGATTCATGAGGTTTCATATGAAAAAGTTTGTAGTCATGCAAGAGAATGTTCAAATGAGATTATTTTACTTCATTGGTTCCTTCATAAGTGATACATAATTTATCCCAAATTTCTTTACCCGTTTTGCAAGTGGAGACACGCATGTAATCCTCAGATTTTAAAGCACAGAAAAAATAGTTCAAACATTTTGTATTTAATTGGGCTAAATCTCTTTCATCGAAAGTCCATTCAGTAAAAGCAATTTTAGTTTTAACATCATTAATTTCACGAGAAGGTGGAGAATAACCTTCTTTGATAAGCATCCACATGCGATAATCAGTAAATTGTAAAAATGTTGCCATGTAGGTTTTTCAGAAATCAAAAGGTAGGTTATTGAATAGGGGAGGTCAGGTAATAGAATACCCTTCCGTAGTGTTACGATTCCTAAGGTTAGCCATGGATCAAAATTCAAAAAGTTTTCAAACTAATTTTTTTATGAATCCCGCTCTGATACCACTTGAAAGTTCGTTAGGGATGCTAAGCCCTATAGAACTGGCCCAAGCTAACCAAAAGGGGGGGTGAATTGGTATTTAAAAAAAATTCTTTTCACAAAGAAGTAAAATCTCATAAACCAAAATCACACCACAAGAAAAATAAGTGTGAAAAATTAAAATGCAGAAGCAAGAAACAAGAACACATAGATTTATAGTGGTTTGGTTAAATCGACCTACATCCACTCCCCGGAGGTGCCCTCCGAAGTATTGCACTACAATCGTGACTGTCCTTTAGCCCCCACAGCTAGGCGGAGAAGCCTTTACAAAGAACCTCTTTTTGCCACCCCAGCAAGGCAGATAACCTATCTCCTTTTTCTTCCTCCTGAAGCTGGCAGAGAACCACAATCAGATGCTGAATCCTTACCTCTACTGACCCTTCCACGGATGAGAAACTCTAGACGAAGAAGAAGCAGAGCGATCCTTGAAGCAACTCTTGTGAATCCCCTCACAAGCTCCCCCTCATAAGATCCTCTCTCTCGCCCTCTCTCTCTTTCTCTCCTCAAGGTCTTCTCAGTCAAGGTAGCAGCAAATGATTGTTCAAAACATTGAACAAGAGCTCTTAAATAGAAGAGCTTCAAAGGAGCTCATTAATTGTAAGTTGCCGACAATATCGTCCAGGACGATATGAACATCGTCCTGGCCGATCAGTACAAATCTCAGAAGATCGGCCAGAGCATCGCCCTGAATGCAAGCTGGATGATTTAAAATTGTCTTGATCATCCAAGCCGATCTCACGGTCATCCAGGCCGATCAGTTCAAATCAGAGGAAAATCGTCCAGAGCATCGCCCTGAATTCAAGCTGGCTGATATTTATCGTCTAGAAGTAACTAAGGTTTTTGAACAGATCGGCCAAGCCGATCCTGAGATCATCCCGGCCGATATGATTGTATCAATCATCCTTAATTACTTCCTTGATTTGTCTGATCAATTAAGGCATAATATTAAAATATCGTCCAGGCCGATCCAAGATCGTCTTGGCCAATTACCGAAAATACAGAATACCTTAATTATTTATGGCGGCAATTTCTTTCTATTTTTAGCTTATCATCCTGGACGATACATGTATCGTCCAAGCCGATCTGTTAATGACAGCTACCTTAATTAAGAATCCCTGATTAGAATTTCTGTTTTAAGCCAGATCATCCAGGACGATGTAAATATCGTCCTGGTCGATTTGAGTAAAAATAGAATTTCTAAGTCTCTCAAGTGTGTATGTGTAGGGTTACTTAGCATCAGTCTCTTTGAACATTACAAATAGACTCAAGAAGAGAAAAAGCAAAGTACAAACTGACTCAATCCTAACCTATGCAATCTTGAACTAGCTTTGTTTGTTCCTCCGATCTT
Organism: Dendrobium huoshanense; assembly: GCA_016618105.1. NCBI lineage: Eukaryota > Viridiplantae > Streptophyta > Magnoliopsida > Asparagales > Orchidaceae > Dendrobium > Dendrobium huoshanense. The sequence continues at coordinate 5,131,424 of CM028354.1, forward strand.
CAATTCCTGAAAAGTTAGAAGTAACAAGTAGTCCAAGAGAATCAATAGTGTTTGTCAATCTTCAAAACATAAGTCATGAAAATAGATTTGCAATAGTGCCCATCACTTGATTAAAACTCATGATTATGAATGGTATGAAATTAACAATGTGATTAGGGAAATAATTTGAATGAACATGTGGCTAGAGTATCCGGTCTCGTTCGAAATGCACGTATCATCCAGCATGTTCTTAGAACTTTTATAATTCCTAAAGCTGGTGATAGAATTAATATAACACCTCTTCTTTCTATGATGACATTCTTGATCATGTCTAAAGAACCTATAGATGAAGCCCAACTTATCCTTGACTATCTTTATGGGCTGTCTGAAATTGGTCATGTAGAGCATAAGAGAAAGAAAAATATCGCCTTAGGACATTTAGTTCTGGACAAGAAATACAAATTGGTTCATCCTGATCAAGAGTTTGAAGAACCGCTCTATTACAATGACGGATCATTTAGAGCAATCTTCAAAGAAGAACCAAGTAAAGCACATGTCATTAGTGATATAGAGGAAGAACCATAAGCTGCACCTGCACCTACCAATGAACCTAATTATCAGGATTTGGTTCAAAGATTTGATCACTTAGAAAATCATTTTGATCAACATTTTGATCAAATTGAGACTCATCTTCAGCAGCACGCCGCACAGTATCAGTATGACATGAGTTTTATGAGGGATCAGATTAGTGATATTAGTACCGATGTGCTTATTATGAGTACTTACTTTAACATCTTTGGTGATGCATCTCCTCCTCCTCCTTCTTCAGATCAGGGTCCTTCTCAGTGATTGTTGCATTTAATTTTATGTATTTTCTATAGTTTGTGTGTTAATTATTATTTTAAGTAAGTTTGTTGTATTTTTTTTCTTTAGATGTTTTGTTTTTTTATTGATATCCTGACCTTAGATTGTAATATCTTCATAGTGATATCAATATATATTCTCGTGTTTTGGATTTAATGGTATTGAAATATGTGTTAGCCTTTATGACAATCATTATATTTTTGATCTTAATAGTGTTATACTTTGAAATGCAAGTCAAAATTAAATTCATTAGAAAATTTAATTTTTTTCTAAATTTAAGTTCTGCTTATAACTTGATATAATTAAGATTATCAATTTCATGTCTCTTATTTAGACTATATTAATTCTAATATTATTATTGCAACTATGATATTTTCTTTTTTTATATTTCACTTATCAATAAATATTTATGCACTTAGAAAATTTTGAAATTTTTTATTATTGATTTTGAAAAGATCAAAATTACTCTTGAAAAAATGTACAAATGTACAAAAATCAAAAGGAATGATCAATGGTTCGCAAGTAGAAAAAGAGGCACAAAATAAGCCCATAAGTAAAAAGATGCTCAAAAAATGTGCTAATAAATTGAAAAGATGCGCAAAGCGCCACATGTGGTAATTATTTCTTTCCATTATCTTTTAATCTCTTAATTCAAATTGATCTACTGTACATTTATATTCTATATTGAAATTTGAAATATACAAATTTTCTATTCATCCTTTTTGCAATGATTTTCTCTATATTATTGTCTAAATTGATTCATATTTTTTATAAATATTTCTTTATCAATGTTATATCTTTTCTTAAATTCTATGAATTATTATGATTTGCCTAATGCTTTAATTTTATTTGTATTACATATTTCAATCACTTTCAAGATTGAATTATCAAATGATTTTCATATGTCTGCTTACATTTCAAGTCTTTTTCTTCTTTACTTTTTGCTGTTGTAAAAAAAGGGGAGAATTTGCTTGTATCGTGATTTTGTTTGAATCGTATTGTATATGTGTCTGTTTTTTTTTTTTTTTTTGTTCTGTGTTTTGTGTATGTTGTATATGTTGTGTTTATCCTGTTTTTGTTTGTTTTGTATTTCTAAAAATGCTTCCTTATTTTCACGTGTTCATCAATTCATGGGGAGTTTACGAGATTCTTAAAATTTTAAATTATACAAACAATAATTGTTTTGCCATCATCAAAAAGGGCGAGATTGTTAAGAGAGTTGTTATGTGCATGTTTTATACTTTTGCAACTTGTATAGTATTGATGATTGTTAGGAAAGTTGCTATTTGCATGTTTTACATTCTTGCAACTTGTATAGTTTTGATGATTCCAAATATTATTATTTTATGTGTTGTTATCTCCTAACATTTTTTGGAAGATTTGTTTTTGCTCTTGTGTGTACTAATATTTCAAGAAAATTGAACCCCAGACTACGAAGACTTCAAATCAGATTCAGCATTAGATACTTTGTGAATTTGAAGCTTGTACTTTTTATTTAAATTAAATTTGAGAGGGAGTGATTGTAATTGAGTGAATAAATTTACACACACTTAAAGGAGATCTTGAAAAAGTTTTTGTATTGATCGTACGAGACGAACATTGTTCGTACGGGACGATCAGATCAGTTATCTCCTTGTAAGAGCAATGGAACGGACAGGAACTGAACTGGAAAATTTTTCTAAGGAATGATCATCCAGACGAAATCATTTTTCATCCCAGGATGAGTTTCTCTGTAAAAATTTCATCCAGACGAAGTCCAGTTCGTCCAGGACGATGGGAACCGACTATGGCAGTTTCTGGCAACGTTATGTAGTTTTCAGAACCAACTTTTGATATAACTATTCGTACTGGACGAAATTTTTCATCCCGAGACTAACCAATTTCGTCCAGGACGAAATTGGTTCGTACAGATAAACAAATGGTTCGTACAGAAAAACATATTTTTAGCAGTTTTTTGGACGGTTTTTCATGTCCTTTCTATATAAGGAGTCCTAGAAACTATTACAAGTACCTTTGGAGTTGTTTTCTCTTGAGAGGGATCATTGAGAGGGAGAAGATCCTTGGAGGGGATTTCAAGGTAGTGTGGAGGGGATATTCACACGGTTGCTCCGACGAAGGCTCTCAAGTGAAGTTCAACAATATTGGTCTGGTTCTCTGCCGACACTTGGAGAGTGTAAAAGGACGACCAAAGTGTATCTTTGACAGCCATTGTGTCTTCGTTCTTTAGGAGAAAACTAGAAGAGATAACTTGAAAGGGAGAGATGAAAGGGTGGAGTTTGAGAGGGAGAAGATTCTTGGAGGAGATTTCAAGGGAGTGTGGAGGGTATATTCACACGGTTGCTCCGGCGAACCTGCACTTCAGTACCATCAGATTCAAGGGTCATCTTGAGGGAAGTTTTGGCGAGAAGAATATCTCTTTGGTGTCAAAGAACTCGGCTACTCCGCTGCACCGGGGAAGGTGAAAGTGATTTTGTACAGGCTTCTCCGCCTTGCTGTGGGGGAAAAAGGAGAGTCACTTTGTGGTATTAGTGCAATATTTGGAGGGTGCCTCCGGGGAGTGGACGTAGGTCAAGGTTTAACCGAACCACTATAAATCTGGTGTGTTCTTTCTTATTTTTCTTCCGCATTTAATTTAATTGCAAGTTGTTTACTCTGGTTGAAAAGTTTATTTTTTAAACTTTAAATTTAACTTGCATTAATAATTAAAAAGGTTTTCTAAAAATTCAAGAGTAGAAGTATAATTTTTAAATTACCAATTCACCCCACCCTCTTGGTTAGCCTTGGGACATTTAATTAGGCTTAACAACCTAATTCATATTGAACGAGCCCCAACAAGTGGTATCAAAGCAAGGTTTCAAAATCATAAGTTTTGACTACTTTTTGAAAAACGAGTATGACTAATTTTAGAAACCGTAAAACATTAGAAGGATATTCAATTGTTAGACCACCTTTATTTGAAAATATTTCTTTTGATTTTTGGAAAATTTGAATGTCTACTTTCTTACAATCAATAGATCATCGAATGTGGCATATGATTCAAAATGGTTATTCTAAACAGTCACGTATTATAGATGGAATCAAAACTGATACCACTTTTTCTGAATGGAGTAGAGTAGAACAAATTTATGCTGAATTAAATGCTAAATGTATAAATTGTTTATTATGTGCTTTAAATTCAGAAGATTATATGAGAATCTCTACATGTACTACCCGCAAGGAAATTTGGGACAGTTTATGCATTACATATGAAGGTACTAGTGAAGTCAAGTAATCTAAGTTGAATTTTTTGATGCATGACTATAAACTCTTTAGCATGAAACCTTATGAGACGATCTTAGACATGCATACTAGGTTTATTGAAATTGTAACATCATTGCATGCTATAGGTAAAGAATTTTCAAATTTTGAAATAGTCAATAAATATCTACGTTGTTTACTTGACAAGTTTGATGCCAAAGTTGTTGCTATTTGCGAATCAAAAAATTTGAATGAATATTCTATTGATAATTTGATTGGCTCACTCATTGCCTACGAGCAATATTTGGGTCAAAGACTTTTGGATGCAGGTGAATCAATAATGCTAAAAGCGGAAGACATGGAGAAAAGTTGCTTAGGTTGTGAGGAAAGCAATGACTTAACAAGCAAATTAAAAAGTCCACTAAAGCACAAGCATAAGCATCAACAAAAGTGGAATAAAGGTAAAAATGGTAAGAATGTTCAGATTTCTTCAAGTATTATTTGCTTTTGATGTAGGAAATCTGGACATCTGAAAAGTCAGTGCCCTAATTTGAGAATTCTTCCTGCTAAAGAAAAGGGCAAAGCTAAGCAAATTATAAAATGGGAAAATAATGAAAAGCAAAAAAATCTCCTGGGTAGATCTAGCTTCTGAATCATCAGACCAGGAGCAAAATGATATTTAAATCCTTTGTTTATGTGTTTTTGTGTGTATGTTTTTTATTTGTTGTGTTTTTATTTTTGTTTGTTTTATGTGTTTTTTTATTTTTAATTTTTGTGTATTTTGTATGATTTTTAGATATTTTCATATCGGATTCCATGTTTCTTGTTGTGAGACATTTGGAATGTGATATGAAGATTTTTATAGTTTGTGTACTTGTATTTTGTTTAGTGTTTTTTTATTCTTTTGTTGCTTTAGATTTTTTTTTTTTGATGTTTAAGTGTTTTTGTTATGTGTTTGAAATGTTCGTTAACCTATATGAAAAACCCTTAAATTTTTGATCTTACAAGTGCTATACTTTGAACTGCAACATAAAATTGAATTCATTAGAAATTCTAATTTTTCTAAATTTAAGTTGTGTTTATAACTTGATATTATTAAGATTGTCAATTTCATGTCTCTTATTTAGACTACATTAATTTTAATATTATTATTACAACTGTGATGTTTTCTTATTTTATATTTCACTTATCAATTAATATTTATGCACTTAGAAAGATTTAAAGTTTTAGATTATTGATTTTGGAAAGAATACAATTACTCTTGAAAATTGTACAAATGTACAAAAATCAAAAGAAATACGCAAAGATTTGCAATGTGAAAAATAGGCACAAAATAAGCCCAACAAGTGAAAAGATGCACAAAAATGTGCCACAAAATTGAAAAAGATGCGCAAAGCGCCACATGTGGTAGTTATTTCTTTCCTTAAATTTTTAATCTCTTAATTCAAAATTGATCTTATGTACATTTATATTACATATTGAAATATGAAATATAAAATTTTTCTATCATCATTTTTACAATGATTTTCTCTATCTTAAATGTCTAAAAATACTCATGTGTTGATTAATTCTTTTTAGTTTCTATGTTATATCTCTTCTTAAATTCTATGAATTTTATGATTTGGCTAATGTTTTAATTTTATTTGCATAACTTATGTCAAACACTTTAAAGGTTAAATTTTTAAATGATTTTCATATGTCTGCTTACATTTCTAGTCTTTTTTCTTCTTCACTTTTTGATGTTGTCAAAAAGGGAGAGAAATTGTTTATTGTGTCTTGTGTATTCGTATCGTTGTGTGTTTGTTTTGTTTAGTGTATGTGTGTTTGTTTTGTTTTGTTTTGTATTTCTAAAAATTCTGAAAATAAAAATAATTTTAATGCCTCCTTATTTTCATATGTTAATTAATTCAGGGGAAGTTTAAGAGATTCTTAGAATTTGAAATTATAAAAACAATAATTGTTTTGTCATCATAAAAAAGGGGGAGATTGTTACGAAAGTTACTATTTGCATGTTTTACATTCTTGCAACTTGTATAGTTTTGATGATTCCAAATATTATTGTTTTATGTGTTGTTATCTCCTAACATTTTTTGGAAGATTTGTTTTCACTCTTGTGTGTACTAATATTTCAGGAAAATTGAACCCCAGACTACGAAGACTTCAAATCAGATTCAGCATTAGATACTTTGTGAATTTGAAGCTTGTACTTTTTATTTAAATTAAATTTGAGAGGGAGTGATTGTAATTGAGTGAATAAATTTACACACACTTAAAGGAGATCTTGAAAAAAATTTTGTACTGATCGTACGAGACGAACATTGTTCGTACGGGACGATCAGATCAGTTATCTCCTTGTAAGAGCAATGGAACGGACAGGAACTGAACTGGAAAATTTTTCTAAGGAATGATCATCCAGACGAAATCATTTTTCATCCCAGGATGAGTTTCTCTGTAAAAATTTTGTCCAGACGAAGTCCAGTTCGTCCAGGACGATGGGAACCGACTATGGCAGTTTCTGGCAACGTTCTGCAGTTTTTGGAACCAACTTTTGATATAACTGTTCGTACCGGACAAAATTTTTCATCCCGAAATTGGTTCATACAGATGAACAAATGGTTTGTACGGGATGATCCGGTGCCAGAAAAATATATTTTTAGCAGTTTTTTGGACGGTTTTTCATGTCCTTTCTATATAAGGAGTCCTAGAAACTATTACAAGCACCTTTGAAGTTGTTTTCTCTTGAGAGGGATCATTGAGAGGGAGAAGATCCTTGGAGGGGATTTCAAGGGAGTGTGGAGGGGATATTCACACGGCTGCTCTGGCGAAGGCTCTCAAGTGAAGTTCAACAACATTGGTCCGGTTCTCTGCCGACACTTGGAGAGTGTAAAAGGACGACAAAGTGTATCTTTGACATCCATTATGTCTTCGTTCTTTGGGAGAAAACTAGAAGAGAGAACTTGAAAGGGAGAGAGGAAAGGGTGGAGTTTGAGAGGGAGAAGATTCTTGGAGGGGATTTCAAGGGAGTGTGGAGGGGATATTCACACGGTTGCTCCGGCGAACTTGCACTTTAGTACCATCAGATTCAAGGGTAGTCTTGAGGGAAGTTTTGGCGAGAAAAATATCTCTTTGGTGTCAAAGAACTCGGCTACTCCGCCGCACCGGGGAAGGTGAAAGTGATTTTGTACAGGCTTCTCCGCCTTGCTGTGGGGGCAAAAGGAGAGTCACTTTGTGGTAATAGTGCAATACTCAGAGGGTGCCTCCGGGGAGTGGACGTAGGTCAAGGTTTGACCGAACCACTATAAATCTGGTGTGTTCTTTCTTATTTTTCTTCCGCATTTAATTTCATTACAAGTTGTTTACTCTGGTTGAAAAGTTTATTTTTTAAACTTTAAATTTAACTTGCATTAATAATTAAAAAGGTTTTCTAAAAATCCAAGAGTAGAAGTTTAATTTTTAAATTACCAATTCACCCCCCTCTTGGTTAGCTTTGGGACATTTAATTAGGCTTAACAACCTAATTCATATTGAACGAGCCCCAACAATGATTTCAAATATTATTGTTTTATGTGTAGTTATCTCCTAACACTTTTTGGAAGAGTTATTTTTGCTCTTGTGTGTACTAACATTTCTAGAAAATCAAACTCCAGACTACGAAGACTTCAAATCAAATTCAGCATGAGATAATTTGTGTATTTAAAGCTTCTATTTTTTTTTAATTAAGTTTAAGAAAGAGTGATTGTAATGAGTGAACAAACACACACACTTAAGGAGATCTTGAAAAATTTGTACTGATCGTACGGGAGGAACCTAGTTCTTAGTTACTATCAAGTCAGTTATCTCCTTGTAATAGCAATGGAATGAACAGGAATTGAAGAAAATTTTTCTCAGTCCTGATCGTCCAGGATGAAGTGTATTCGTCCCAGGACGAAATATTCTCTGGAAAATATTCGTTCAGATGAAATTTATATTCGTTCCAGGACGAGTTGCTCTCTGGAGTATTTACATCCAGGATGAAGTGTATTCGTCCCGGCATGAAATCTCCTATGGAGAATTTTTGTTAAGACGAAATATATAATCGTGCCAGGATGAGTTGCTCTCTAGAAAAATTTTGTCCAGATGAACCCATATTCATCCCAGGACAAAGTGAACCGACTCTAATATTTTTAGTGACGTTCTACAGTTTTTGGGAACCGACCTATGGAAAAACCGTTCGTACCGGACAAACCTAGTTTGTATGGGATTATGTGTGTGTACGAAGTCATTTTGTACCCATATACATTAGGTTAATTTCCAATGCATTTAAGTAAAATCATCCAGGATGATCCACGATCGTACGGGATGTTCCAATTCGTATTGACTTGAATATTTATAATTTTTGGACAATTTTTTGTGTCATTTCTATAAATAGTCCAATCTAAACTACCACTTAATCTTTTTGCCCACTGATCTTCGTGCCTATTGAAAGAAGAGTAAAGGAGAGAGTGTAAGAGAGTGTTTGAAGGAGGATTCTAACTATTGGAGCGTGAAGGCTTCACTTGGTGTTCAAAGGTAAGAATTTTTACTTTTGATTTGTGTTTATTTCACTCTTTTCTTTCTTCCTTCTAGATTTCTTGTGAAGGAGATCTATCAAGGAGATCTGGTTCTCTGCCAACACTTGGAGAGTGTTAACAGACGAAGGGTTCTCTGCCTACACTAGGAGAGTGTGAAAGGATGAAGGGTTCTCTGCCCACACTAGGAGAGTGTGAAAGGATGAAGGGTTCTCTGCCCACACTAGGATAGTGTGAAAGGATGAAAGGGTTCTCTGTCCACACTAGGAGAGTGTGAAAGGATGAAGGGTTCTCTGCCAACACTAGGAAGAGTGTAAAAGGATGACGGTTCTCAGTTGCACAAGGTAGTAGTGGAAGAGAGTTTTGTAAAGGCTTCTCCTCCTTGCTGTGGGTGCAAATGGAGAGTCACTATTGTATTAGTGCAATACTTGGAGCGTGCCTTCGGGGAGTGGATGCATGTCTGGTTTTGACCGAACCACTATAAATCTCGTGTCTTTATTTTTCTGCTGCTTTTTATTTTTTGTGTTTTTACTTCTAAAACTGTGGTTGGGTTTTCTAGAAAAATTCAACAAAGTTTTTTTTTTTTCGTTTCCTAATTCAAAAAGAGGGTTAAAATTTTTTTTAATTACCAATTCACCCCCCTCTTGGTTAGTCGTGGGACATAAGCTTAGGTTTAACAACCTAATTCAAAGTGAACGAGTTTCAACAGTTTATCGACTGCTTGAGGAACTAATTCCAAAGCTTTAGAGTTGAGAAGACACCTATCAAGTCTTACCCATATTCTAGCATTCCCACTTTGTTATTACACCATGTGTATTTAGGACCTATGATTCCCACATCATGATAATCAAAATGATTCATAAAAGAATTCATCTCTTGAGAAGCAAGAGAGAATTTAAACTTCTTTCCCCCTCTTTTTTCTTCTTGTGATAGAAGATAGTTAAATCCGCCATAAATCACAGATGGCAAATCCAATGAGGAGTGTAAGCCCAAACACTCCCACAGAATTCTTCTATTGTATACATCTCTACTACCATAAATGGTAAAAACTATCCAGGAGCCTTTGTTCACAATAAAAAGATTCCCAATCACACAATGCTCAATCGCCTTTATCAAGGTAAAATTTTCCAAATCAGTTTTCCACATCATTACTATTCCTCCTGACATCCCATCAGAGGGATATAAAAAAAATCCCATTCTTTACCCATACAATTATCAAACTCCCATTTGTCCATATAAGCAAATTTTGACTCTATAATACCAACAAAAAAAGCATCCCAATCTCTAACTACCTCTTTCAAATATATAGGGGCCTCCCTCTTATTTTCCCCTCTACAATTCCAAAAAACAAGTTAACTCATTTGGCCACCAAGGGGGAAGGACCCCCACCCTTCTTTTTATTCAATCCATCTTGTTTCTTGAGCCTCGATGATTGATTCAAAGGCCCCAATAATATATGTTCCTTTAGAAGTTTTGGCTTAGCCTTTCAAACATTATCCAAATCTTTACTGTCAATCACAGATACAGTTTCATACTTTCCTTCTCCACCACAGATACTACAACATATTTAGAAATTAAAATTTTCCCTTCTTCAATACCAGGATCTTTGTTTTGAACTTCGCCTATAGAATTCTTCTCACCATTTCCATCTTCAAGTTCACCAAGCACTTTAAATTTATTCTTTCTAGGAATAGAAAAACCAGTGAGAGTATTGCTTACCGATTTCACCCCTGTAGAGATAGAAACTCCTTTATTTGGCAAAACTAGAGTAGAAATAACCTCCCTTTTGGTCTAAAGGATTTCTTTAGAAATTTGAATACCATCTTTATTCACATCCTTCTAAACATCTTTTTCCTTAGAATTCTACTTGTTGTTTAAGGAATGTATTTAGGAATAAAAGCTTTATTTTTTTTCACTGTAGAAATCCATCTCTTCTTTTTATTGTTGACATTTATCCAAGGCCCATACAAAGGACCCTTAGGTTCAAAATCCACATCATTAGCTTCATTAACTTCCTGTGCCACAACCGGTTCATTTCCTTCTTTCAACTTATTTATTTCACAAGAGTTGACTAAGTGCCCATTCATGCCGCACTTATAATAAAGAGAAGAAATCCTCTCATACTTAACTTTTTTAAAGAACCTTCCATTTGGTCCTTCAACCCAAACTCCCAAAGGGAGTTGCTTATCAAGTTCCATCCTCACACAAAATCTAGCAAATTCCCTCTTATTCCATTGAAACATATTCCCATCAATTAGAAGAGGAGTGTTAATAAGGGAAGCAATTCTTTCTTGAAATCTGAATTTCATCCCAACAAAAAAGAGGGAGATTAGGCATCCTTAACCAAATCGAAGAGAATAAACCTTTCAAAGATAAATGATAGAAATCCAAACTCCATTTATCCATGCCAATTATGTGACCATTAACGAATCAAGGCCCTTCTGAAAGTACATTCTCCATTATGTCATTTGAAAAAATAAGAGCACAACATCCATCCTAATCCAATGGACGTCAAATGAAATTTACCAAATTGATTCCATTAGCGTCGTAATTCCATAGCAATCATCTGAACTCGAACATCTCCTCCAAACACCTTTACAACAATAACGAGTTTTAGACGATTAGAATTACTTCTAACATTAGGCTCAAACAATTTCACTACCTTCCCTTCCTCTGTTAAAAAATTCTCCACCTTTGTTGTATCAACCTTGATGTAAGATCGCTTGTTTCATGGATTTTCTTCCATGTTACCTTTTATCTTGCTATACCTTCCTGATCTTTAGCCAACAAGGAATTGTTTTGGGCATTTCCACAAACAGATGAAGCATCATCTCTATTATTTTGAATTGAAGGGACCTCCTTAGAATCATAATTCTCTTTATTCATATTGCCAAAATGATTGACAAAAATCTTCATACCAGATGATGAAGAAGCTTTTCCTTAATTAGACTTGAATTTGGTTCCAGTTTTAGGCGATCCTGAATCCATCAGAAGATCCACAATCTCTTTTCCTTTACCTGACATAGGAATAGGAGAATTTGGTTTTAAAAAGGCAGGATCTTTGATCACCAGTGTACCATTCTTTGCAGAAGACTCACGAGGCAAAAGTGGTTGTGAATTACGAATGGTGAAGCCCTCAGTAGCTTCATTGTTGGAGATGTTTTCCATACCACATGCCGGCATCTCCAAAACAACCGCCGAGTCAAAAACAGAATAGAATTTGAAAGTTCTCTCTCTCTGGAAACCTGGATTTTCTCTCTCTAGATTACCCGTCTAGCTATTAAGTTTTAACACATATACATAATATATGTGTATACTATGCAGTCTAAAAAGTAATGAGTTCTAACCCATTTAAACATACACCAAATGTTAATATAAATACACATACATAAGTGTAAAGATGTAAGATGCACTAAAATATAAATACCAGCATGTTCTCCAACAAATGAGTTACGCTCCTAAACTTGTTGCCTGAGATGTGAAGTGGGTTGAATGTGAACTTAGGATCAAGTCTGATCCTCCTTTAACGGACCAGAGTTGACAAGACCTGAACCAATAAACAAACATATGGTCATAGCTCTGATTATAACATTTTATTTTATACATTCATATTAGGCCTTTTAGGTATATTACAAGAAATGTTCACTACTAAAAACATAAACTCTCAGGAATATCACTCGTTAAATCAATCAAAGTATTTTTATTTGAGTGCATTTATATTAGGCCATCATGGTCAATAATAAGGAAAATTCATTCATCTAAATACATGCATTAAGTCCTAATATGTATACGATAACTATAAAATTTTGAGCTAAACTCAATCCTCTATTAGCAGTCAAATAGAGTTGAGAAAGTTCAAATAATAAAATGAAATCATCCAATCATCTCGATGATGGCTCTATTGAACATAGATCTCAACTGGAGGGGAAAATTCTAAATATTCAAATGCCTCCCAAACTTCTAAAAATATAAATTTTTGAAGTGATTTCATAATAACCTAAATGATGGCCATGTCAAATGTTAATCTCAATCCAAGGGGTTAATTCCAACATTCAAAATGCCTCCCAGAAGACCTATAAAATCTAAAAATATAAAAAATACCAAAATCAAAATAATTAAATTTGAAATTGATCACCAAAACATTTAAAGAAAAATCCATCCATCCTTTGTAACAGTTTGTCGAGGTGGATAATTTAAAAACTACTGAATGCCTAGTCAAGAAAATCACAATGAATCATTCTCAAATAGTGTCTTACAGTAAGGATGTGGCACGTGTCCCTAACATGTGTTTTTTCTACCAAATGACACTATAGGTAAATGAAACTTCATGAAGGTTATTAAATCTTAAGTAACTTGCCCGAGGCTCACCAAGGGTGGGATAAATTGGTAATGTTTCAAAAAAATTCAAATTTAAAATAACAATTATAATATTTTTGATAAGTTTTTAGAATTTCAAAATACTAAATTATAATTGATTATTGAAGCAAACTTGTTTATGAAAAATATTAACTTAACTATGTTCATATCTTGATTTATGAAATAAAGTAATAATTATTGATTTTTCCTAATATTTTTACCAAAAATAAAATGCATGAAAAATAAAAGTGCAAAAAGGAAAAAACACATAGAGATTTTTATAATGGTTTAGTCAACCTTAATCTACTCCCACTCCCCTTAGTCATCCGGTTTGAGTATTGCACTAATCTATAAGTGACCCTCATTTTACTCCCACGGTTAGGCTGAGAAACCCTTACAAAATGACATTCATAAAACCTGATACGATGGAGTATCAGATGCTATATCATGCTCTCAATGATGTAAGTAGACTTTAACTCATTTGTCTCCCAACTAGAGAAGGCAAAGAATCTCAGCTTCTTTTTCTCCCTCCTAGAGAAGGCATAGTACTTAATCTCCTTTTTCTTCCCCCTAAAGAAGGTAAAGTACCTATAAGACATCACCTATAAGCCTCTCTCCCAAGAGAGCCTTCAAGACTCACTAGGGCCATAGGAGGAGTAAGGGTGTAGCATGCCCAAAGTAACCATGCAATCCCCTCACACTTCTTCTCCCTCATGCTCGAACTCAACTTCTCGTTCCTCTCAAACACTAGATTTCTCAAAATCTTCTCTCTTAGAGTACCTTTAGTAGTCATATAATCCTCTCCTCATTTCAAAGAGAATCACAAAAGCTTGCTCAAGTATTGGGCTTCAAGTAACCCTAAAAATTCAAGTTAGCCTTCATTATTCATACAATAATATTTGATTTTGTAGAATATGATAAGTTCAGAAAATAGACCCATTTAGTATGATATAATTAGTTTTTTAGATGAACTGTTCAACTTTTTTCCAACACATCATATAGTAAAATCAAAAGATCGTCTAGAATGATATGTTATTTATCTCTCTTGTTCATACAGGATGATTCACGGGACAATTAAAAATCATCTCTAAAATACATCATGTATTGTCCTCATTGTACAGTACAATAAGTTGATTTCAAGTAGGCCATTCAGTATGATATGTGTTAGAATAGTTGCTATTTGAATGATTTATATTTGTGTAACTTATGTAGTTTTGATGATTCCAAACATTATTGTTCAAATGTATAGTTATCTCCTAACAATTTTAGAAGATTTGTATTTGCTCTTGTGTGTACTAACATTTCAGGAAAATCAGACTCCAGACTACGATAACTTCAAATCAAATTCAACATGAGATATTTTGTTTTTTTGAAGTTTGCTTTTTCTTTGATTTAATTTTGAAAGGGAGTGATTGTAATTGAGTGAATAAAAAACTTACACACACACACATAAGGAGATCATAAATTTTATACTGATCGTACGGGACGATATTTATCGTACCGGACGATCCGTCAGTTATCTCCTATAGAGCACATGGAACGAATAGGAACTTGCTCGAAGAAAAAATTTTTCTAAGTCCTATTTATCCAGGACGAAATTTATTATCGTCCCGGACGATGGGTTCTCTGTAAAATTTTTGTCCAGACAAATTTTATTATCATACGAGGCGACGAGTCCTCTGGAAAATTTTCGTCCAGACAAAAATAAATATCGTACCGGACGATCAAGTCTCTGGAAAAATTTTCGTTCATACAAAAATAAATTATCGTCCGTGGAGATTGGTCCTCTGAAATATTTTCGTCCAGACGAAATAAATAATCGTCCAGGACGATCGGGTCTCTGGAAAATTTTTGTCCATACGAACATATTTTCGTCCAAACGATTAACCGACTTAGAACAGTTTTCAGCAGTTTCTAGAACCGACCTTGTAATAACCGTTCGTACTGGACGAACATAGTTTGTACAGGACGATCATCTGTACGAAGTCATTTCGTACACATATACAAATTGGGTCGTTTCAGATCATTTAAGTAAAATCGTCCAGGACGATCCAGGATCGTAAAGGACGATCCACTGCGTACATAATTGGAAACTTGCAGTTTTTGGGCGGTTTTTCTTGTCTTTTACATAAATAGTCCAAATTAGACTGCCACCCAATCTTTTTTGTCATTTGATCTTCGTGCCTCTTGAGAGAATAGCCAAGGAGAGAGTGGAAGAGAGCATCAAAGGAGGATTCCTACAACTGGAGCGAGAAGGCTTCACTTGGATTACAAAGGTAAGAGTCTCTACTTGTGAAATTGGATTTCTTCACTCTTTTCCTTCTTCCTTCTAGATTCTTGTGAGAAGATCAGTCAAGGAGATCCGGTTCTCTGCCGACACTTGGAGAGTGTGAACAGCCGAAGGGTTCTCTGCCTACACTTGCAGAGTGTGAACAGCCGTAGGGTTCTCTGCCCACACTAGGAGAGTGTAAAAGGATGACGGTTCTCTGCTAGCACTGTGGTTTGTGTAAAAGGACGACGGTTCTCTATTGCATCGGGTAGTGGTGAAAAGAGTGTGTTGTAAAGGCTTCTCCGCCTTGCTGTGGGTGCTAAAGGAGAGTCACTTTGTGGTATTAGTGCAATACTCAGAGGGTGCCTCTGAGGAGTGGATGTAGGTCTGGTTATAGACCGAACCACTATAAATCTGGTATCATTTACTTTATTGATTTTACGTTTCCGCTCTTTAAATTTTAGTTTCAACAACTCTGTGGTTGAAAAACATTTTTCTACAAACTTTAAAAGAAAATTTTATTTTGGTTCAACTTTATCATTAAGAGGGTTTAAAATTTTTAAAACTACCAATTCACCCCCCTCTTGGTAGCCGTGGGACATTTACTTAGGCTTAACAACCTAATTACTGGACTCAACAAGTGGTATCAGAGCATAGTTTCAAAATCATAAGTTTGAACTACTTTTTGATTAACGTAGATGGCTACATTTAGAAACCGAAACACACCTGAGGGTTACTCTATCACTAGACCTCCACTGTTTGACAATATTCCTTTTGTTTTTTGGAAAACACGCATGTCTACTTTCTTACAGTCACTTGATTATCGCATGTGGATGCTAGTCCAGGAAGGTTACTCAAAACCAACTAGATTAGTTGATGGAATTAGGGTAGAAACACCCTATGCAGATTGGACTATTGAAGAACGTGACTTAGCACAATTAAATGCGAAATGTTTAAATAGTTTCTTTTGTGCTTTAAAATCTGAAGACTACATGCGAGTTTCCACTTGTAAAAGCGGAAAAGACATATAGGATAGACTTTGTATTACTTATGAAGGGACAAATGAGGTTAAGCAATCAAGACTCAATATCTTGTTACATGACTACGAATTATTTCGCATGAAACCTAATGAATCTATATCTGACATGTACACAAGATTCACTCAAATTGTCACCTCTTTGCATGCACTTGGTAGGGAATTAACTAATGCTGAAATGGTTAATAAGATTCTTCGTTGTTTACCTACTGCATACGATGCTAAAATTACTGCAATTACAGAGTCTAAAGATCTAAACATTTATTCTATTGACAATCTTCTTGGTTCACTCATTTCTTATGAGCAAGGAGTAAGTCAATGAAAGATTGAAGCAGGTGAACCAAGAAAGGACAAAAATATTGCACTAAATATGGAAGAGTCAGAAAGTGAACACTCACAACCTGAGGATGAAGACGATATTGCACTGATGACTAGACAACTCAGAAGCTTTTAAAGAGGAAGCAGAAAAGACGCCAGCAATGGAATAGAGGTAAGTATAACAGAAATGACAAGGTTTCTAATGAAGTGATTTGTTATGAATGCAGGAAACCAGGTCATATAAAGACTTATTGTCCAAAACTCAAAGCCACTCCTAGAAAGGAAAAGGGAGAGGAGAAACCAATGGTAAAGAAGGGCAAGAAGAAGTTTCAAAAGGCTTTTTGGGCGGACTCAGCTTCAGACTCATCTGAGACTGAAAAAGAAGAAGAAGTCACCAACCTTTGCTTGATGGCAGAAAATGCTGAACAATCAGATCAAGAAGAGGAATACTCTCACACAAGACCTCGTGAGAGTATATGATACCTGGACAGCGGATGTTCAAAGCACATGACTGGAGATACTGCTCAATTCATAACGCTGGAAGCCAGGAGTGGAGGCAAGGTTACACTTGGAGTTAATACCACAAAGAAAGTGGTTGGATCAGGTATGATTGGAAATTTGAAAAACTTTTTCATAGACAATGTTTTATTAGTTGAAAGCTTAAAACATAATTTGCTTAGCATAAGTCAGCTATGTGATAAGGGCTATAATGTAAAATTTTTACCTACTAGCTGCATAATTAGTCTAAATGGGAAAATTATTTTAAATGGAAAAAGGGTAAACAATGTCTACATGCTAGATTTAAATTGTATTCAATCTCCTACTGCTTTTTGTTTGAAAACTATTTCTGATGAATCATGACTTTGGCATAGGAGACTTTGTCATTCTAGTATGAAAAATCTTAAAAGAATTACCCAAAAGAATTTGGTGAGAGGAATACCTAAACTAGACTTTACCAAGGACCATCTATGTGATGCATGTCAATTAGGAAAACAAGTGAAGTCCTCTTTTAAGTCCAATAAAGATCTTAGGACCAGTAAACCTTTAGAAATTCTTCACATGGATTTTTTTTGACATGTAAGCACTGTTAGTCTAGGAGGAAAGGTATATGGATTTGTTATAGTAGATGATTTTTCAAAATTCACCTGGGTTAAATTTCTTTTTCATAAGAGTGAATCATTTGAGGAATTCAGAAA
This sequence comes from Dendrobium huoshanense, assembly GCA_016618105.1. Taxonomy (NCBI): domain Eukaryota; kingdom Viridiplantae; phylum Streptophyta; class Magnoliopsida; order Asparagales; family Orchidaceae; genus Dendrobium; species Dendrobium huoshanense. The sequence continues at coordinate 5,149,226 of CM028354.1, forward strand.
TTTTTCAACTTGGATACAAAGAAAACTAGGATGTGAAATAATTTCTATACAAAGTGATCATGGAGGAGAATTTGAAAATGAAAGATTTGAAGATTTCTGTAAAGAAAAGGGGATTGATCACAATTTTTCTGCACCTAGAACTCCTCAACAAAATGGAGTAGTTGAAAGAAAGAACAGAACATTAATAGAAGCCGCCCGAGCAATGTTAGCAGAATACTCGCTTCCTAGATATTTTTGGGCTGAGGCGGTTAGCACTGCATGCTATGTTCTGAATAGGGTGAATGTGAGATCAAATTTGAATAAAACACCCTATGAGTTGCTAAAAGGTAGAACACCAAATTTGTCTCATTTGCATGTATTTGGTTGCAAGGTGTTCATACATAATAATGGAAAATATGCCTTAGGAAAATTTGATCCAAAATCAGATGAAGGAATTTTTGTTGGATATTCAAGTGTTGGAAAATCTTATAGATTATTCAACAAAAGAACTTTAGTCATTGAAGAAACCACACATGTTGTTTTTGATGAAAATGGAAACATGGAAGAGCTAAATGTTGTTGAAGAAGAAATTGAAGAAAACTCCCAAAAGATTGATAGATTAAATTTGGAAGAAAATGTGGAAGAAAATTTAGAAAGAGAAGACCCTTTGCCTAGAGATTTGAGATTTTCTAAAAACCACCCAAAGGAATTGATTATAGGTGAACCAAGTGAGGGTGTTAGAACTAGGCGTGGATTAAACAAGGGAAGTCAATCATTCAGCCTTTATTTCAACTATTGAACCCACTAACATTGATCAAGCACTTTCAGATGAATTTTGGATATTGGCCATGCAAGAAGAGTTAAATCAATTTGTAAGAAATAAAGTTTAGGAACTAACTACAAGGCCAAAAGATCAAAGTGTTGTTGGAACCAAGTGGGTGTTCAAAAATAAAATGAATGACTCAGGAGTAGTCATTAGAAATAAGGCTAGATTAGTAGCTAAGGGGTATAATCAAATTGAAGGAATTGATTTTGAGGAAACTTTTGCCCCTGTAGCTAGACTTGAAGCAATTAGGGTTTTACTAGCCTTTGCCTATTTTAAAGGTTTTAAATTGTTTCAAATAGATGTCAAAAGTGCCTTTTTAAATGGGGTAATTGAGGAAGATGTTTTTGTAGAACAACCTCCATGTTTTGAAAATTCTAAATTTCCAAATCATGTTTTCAAATTAAAAAAGGCATGATATGGATTGAAACAGGCACCTAGGGCTTGGTATGAGAGGTTGAGCACCTTCCTACTTGAAAGATCTTTTGAAAAAGGAAGTGTGGATACAACTCTCTTTTTAAGGAAAATTGGAAAGGATATACTTATTGTTCAAATTTATGTGGATGACATCATCTTTGGATCTTCAAATAAACATCTTTGTGATGATTTTTCTAAAACAATGAGTAGTGAATTTGAAATGAGTCTAATGGGAGATTTAAATTACTTTCTAGGATTTAGCATTAAGCAACTTGAGGAAGGCACTTTTCTTAGTCAAACTAAATATATTAAGGACATCCTCAAAAAATATGAAATGGACAATGCTAAACCTGTTAGTACACCAATGAGTTCTTTAGTTCAGTTGGATAAGGACCTTAAGGGAAAATCTGTTGATCAAAAGAAATTTAGAGGGATAATTGGATCTTTACTTTACTTGACTGCTAGCCGACCAGATATTATGTTCAGTGTTTGCTTATGTGCTAGATTTCAATCAGATCCAAAAGAATCACATTTGACAGCAGTGAAAAGGATTTTAAGATATCTACTAGGAACTCAAAACTTAGAAATTTGGTATCCTAAGTTTAGCTCTTCATTTGAAATTTTTGGTTACTCATATTCTGACTTTGCAGGCTGTAGAGTGGATAGAAAAAGCACTTCTGGAACATGTCAATTCATTGGAAATTCATTAGTTTCATGGTCTAGTAGAAAACAAAATTCAGTGGCACTATCTACTACAGAAGCAGAATACATTGTATTAGGAAGTTGTGTGGCACAAGTACTTTGGTTAAAACAACAGTTGATTGATTTAGGATTAACTATAGGCACTATTCCAATTTATTGTGACAATACTAGTGCTATTTGCATTTCCAAAAATCCTATTCAACATTCTAGAACCAAACACATTGATATAAGGCATCATTTCATAAGGGATTATGTATCCAAAGGAGAAACTGAACTCATACATGTTTCAACTGAAAATCAACTTGCAGACATTTTTACAAAACCTTTAGCCTTTGATACCTTCAGTACTTTAAGAACAAGGCTTGGTGTTATTGATTTGAATGCTTAAAAAAAATATCTTTGCAACATTGATATTTGTTTTGTTTTTTGATTTTGTGAAATTTTGTGTGTTTTGAATGAATTGTTTTTGGATTTATGGTTTTGTTTTATGTTTTCTGTGTTTTTGAATATTTTGTTTGATTTTCTTAATTTAAAAATTCAAAATTAAATTTTTTTTTGGAGGAAATCGTCCAGGACGAAAATATTTTCGTACGGGACGATGTGTGAAGGAACAGTTTGCGCGATTTTTAACCGTTTTGAGAGCAATTTTTAATTAGATCGTCTGTACGATCTGATGATCGTTCAGGACGAATTTTTTTCTCTCAAACGTCGGGACGATTGAATGCAGCGGTTGAGTGGATAAGACAGTTTTTAATATGAACTTCGTCTGTACGAAGTTTTCGTTCGTCCAGACGAACATGTGTCGGTTCATTGTAGGGGACGGTTTTCAAGAGTCATTAAAACGATTTACTTTTTGATCGTCTGTACGAAAATTTTTCGTCTGTACGATCGGTCAAGTCAAAAAGCCTGTACGAAGGGACGCATCGTAAGTTGTGTTGATTACGAAAAGCCGTTACATTTTGGACGAATTGGATCGTCTGTACGAAATTATTTCGTCCAGACGAACGATAATTTTTCGTCCAGGACGAATATTTTCGTCCAGGACGAACGTATCGTTTTTCTTTAAATATGAAGGCTTTCTAACTTAACAATCACACTTCCAAACTTCATTTTCAATCCCTTTCTACTTCAAATCAACAATGGCCTCCTCAAGCAAAAGACAAAAGGTGTTAGTGAAGAAACTAAATAGGAATGCCCTAGATAACTTTCTTTCCAAGGCGAATGAGGAATCTTTTCCTCGTTTTGCATCCGCAAAAATCACTCCCTCTCGCATTCTTATTCAAACTGAGTTGAAATTTCGGGTAATGCACCTCTTTGCCTCAACCCAATTTCATTTCATTCTTTCTCTCGTCCACTTCTACAACAAACAAACCTACCACTACTTTCTAGCGAACATGAGTTTCAATTCTGACCACTCCACCATTAGTTCTTATGTTTTTAAGCAAAAAGTTGAGATCACCAAGCATGACCTTGGTGCATTTTTATACTTAAGAACTGAGGGATATAGAGCCCACACCTTAATGTCAGAAACCTCCTTCAAATGGTTTCAGGTCAATAGGGTAATTAGAGAAAATGCTATTGACAATCATGTTGCTAGAGTCTCCGGTATGACCCAAGATGCCCGAATCATCCAGCATGTCCTTCGATCCTCAATCATTCCTAAAGCTGGTGATAGGATTAACATTACTCCTCTCCTTTCTTGTCTAACTTTTTTAATCATAAAAGGACATCCTATTGACGAAGCCCAACTTATCATAGACCATATTTAGGGGCTTTCAGAAATAGGACATGCAGATCAGAAGAGGAAGAAGAACATTTCATTAGGACACTTAATCACTTATATTTTGGAAAAGAAATACAACATAGTGCATCCTGATGAAGAATATGAAGAGCCAGTTTACTATAATAATGTATCATTCAGATTGCTCTTCAAGGAGGAAAAAGAAAAAGCACATGCCAGTGCTTCAGAAGAGGAAGAAGAAGAAGGAGTGCAAGCTTCTGCTCCTCAATCAGATTACCAGAATCTGATTGAGAGATTTGATAGATTAGAGACTCACATTGATCAAAGGTTTGATCAATTTGATGCTCAACTTACGCAGTAGCAACAAGACATTGGTAATATTAGAAATGAAGTTCATGAAATTAATACCAATGTAATGTTGATGGCCTCCTACTTCAACCTTTTTGGCGGCATTCCTCCTCCTCCTCCAGAACATTAGAAATGTTTTTATGTGTGTCTGGTTGTATTTGTTTTTTATGTTTTTATCGTGTCTGTTTAATTGTTAAGTGTTTGTGTTTATGTTGGTTTTTCTTTTTAAGTTCAATGTATTTTCTTTTTATTTTTTTTTTATGTAATCCGTTTCTTTAATTTCAATGAAAGTTGTTATGTTTTTTTTTTTATTAGATTTGTTTTGAAATGTGTTTAATATTTATAAATTTCATTAGTATTATTTAATCTACATAATGCTTAAATTCGATTGTAATTTGAGATTATCTATATTAGAAAATCTAGACTTTCTGAATTTATAAGTTGTTTATAACTTGTTGTAATTAGAACCGTTAAATTCATGTCTATTCATTTAGACTACATAAAAGTTAATATTACTATTGTAATTTAGATGTTTTCTTATTTTGTATTTCTATGCTCAAGTGATATTTATGCATCTAGAAATATTTGAAATTTTAAATTATAGATTTTGGAAAGAATTGGTCTCAATTACTCTTGAACATTGTACAAATGTACAAAAATCAAAAGGAATTCGCAAAGATTTGCAAAGTGAAAAAGAGGCACAAAATAAGCCAAACCAAGAAAAAATGCACAAAAATGTGCCCCAAAATTTTGAAAAAGATGCGCAAAGCGTCACATGAGGTAATTCTCTTCTTTCCAAATTCGTTCAATCTCTTAATTCAAATTGATCTTATGTTCATTTATATTCTATTGAACTTTGAAATATAGAATTTTTATACATCTCTCTTGTAATGATTTTCTATAGTCAAATGTCTAAATTGAATCATGTCTTTGATAAATTCTTCTTACATTACAATGTTATATCACTTCTTAAATTTTATGAATTTCTATGATTGACCTAATATCCTTAGTTTAAAATTACATACCCTATGTCAATCACAATTTAGATTAAATTTTAAAAATGAATTTCATATAATTACTTACATTTCTTGTCTATTTCTTCTTCACTTTTTGTTGCTGTCAAAAAGGGGGAGAAATTATTGTATTTTCTATTTTGATTGTTCTGTTTGCAAGTTTTTGACTTTGTAGTTGTTTGTGTTAAAATTTTTGAAAAATAAAAATTTTGTTCTTTATGCCTCCTTATTTTAATGTACTCATCAATTCAGGGGGAGTTTAGGAGATAGGAGATTTGTTTAACTTGAAACCATACAAACAATAATTGTTTTGCCATCATCAAAAAGGGGGAGATTGTTAGAATAGCTGCTATTTGAATGATTTATATTTGTGCAACTTATGTAGTTTTGATGATTCCAAACATTATTGTTCAAATGTATAGTTATCTCCTAACAATTTTAGAAGATTTGTATTTGCTCTTGTGTGTACTAACATTTCAGGAAAATCAGACTCCAGACTACGATAACTTCAAATCAAATTCAACATGAGATATTTTGTTTATTTGAAGTTTGCATTTTCTTTGATTTAATTTTGAAAGGGAGTGATTGTAATTGAGTGAATAAAAAACTTACACACACACATAAGGAGATCATAAAATTTTATACTGATCGTACGGGACGATATTTATCGTACTGGACGATCCGTCAGTTATCTCCTATAGAGCACATGGAACGAATAGGAACTTGCTCGAAGAAAAAATTTTTCTAAGTCCTATTCGTCCAGGACGAAATTTATTATCGTCCCGGACGATCTGTTCTCTGTAAAATTTTTGTCCAGAAAAATTTTATTATCGTACGAGGCGACCAGTCCTCTGGAAAATTTTTGTCCAGACGAAAATAAATATCGTACCGGACGATCAAGTCTCTGGAAAATTTTCGTTCATACGAAAATAGATTATCGTCCGTGGCGATTGGTCCTCTGAAATATTTTTGTCCAGACGAAATAAATAATCGTCCAGGACGATCGGGTCTCTGGAAAATTTTCGTCCAGACGAACATATTTTCGTCCAAACGATTAACCAACTTAGAACAGATTTCAGCAGTTTCTAGAACTGACCTTGTAATAACTGTTTGTGTACTGGACGAACCTAGTTCGTACAGGACGATCATCTGTACGAAGTCATTTTGTACACATATACAAATTGGGTCGTTTCAGTTTGTTTAAGTAAAATCGTCCAGGACGATCCAGGATCGTACAGGACGATCCACTGCGTACAGAATTAGAAACTTGCAGTTTTTAGGCGGTTTTTCCTGTCTTTTACATAAAAAGTCCAAATTAGACTGTCACCCAAACTTTTTGTCATTTGATCTTCGTGCCTCTTGAGAGAATAGCCAAGGAGAAAGTGGAAGAGAGCATTCAAAGGAGGATTCCTACCACTGGAGCGAGAAGGCTTCACTTGGATTACAAAGGTAAGAGTCTCTACTTGTGAAATTGAATTTCTTCACTCTTTTCCTTCTTCCTTCTAGATTCTTGTGAGAAGATCAGTCAAGGAGATCCGGTTCTCTGCCGACACTTGGAGAGTGTGAACAGTCGTAGGGTTCTCTGCCTACACTTGGAGAGTGTGAACAGCCGTAGGGTTCTCTGCCCACACTAGGAGAGTGTAAAAGGACGACGGTTCTCTGCCAGCACTGTGGTTTGTGTAAAAGGACGACGGTTCTCTGCCGCATCGGGTAGTGGATAAAAGAGTGTGTTGTAAAGGCTTCTCCGCCTTGCTGTGGGTGCTAAAGGAGAGTCACTTTGTGGTATTAGTGCAATACTCAGAGGGTGCCTCTGAGGAGTGGATGTAGGTCTGGTTATAGACCAAACCACTATAAATATGGTGTCATTTACTTTATTACTTTTACGTTTCCGTACTTTAAATTTCAGTTTCAACAACTCTGTGGTTGAAAAACATTTTTCTACAAACTTTAAAAGAAAATTTTATTTCGGTTCAACTTTATCATTAAGAGGGTTTAAAATTTTTAAAACTACCAATTCACCCCCCTCTTGGTAGCCGTGGGACATTTACTTAGGCTTAACAACCTAATTACTGGACTCAACAATATGAATATCTTATAGTATGATTAGTTAAAAAATTATGGTTTCATTGGGTACAATCTTTGGGATAACAAAATTTTGCCTCAAGATATCGTACAATATGATCTGTTATCATTAATAATATCATGATTTGGTTAACTAATTATGGGGGTTTATTTAAATAATTAAATAATAATTAGTTCAAGGTATAATATGATTAGTTAAAAAATTGAATTTAAAATATCTTACTTAATTTATCCAACAATTAAGATTTTCAAATCATAACGAATCATACAATATGCTTAGTTCATATGAACTAATTATTATATATATATATATATATATATATATATATATATATATATATATATATATATATATATATATATATATATATATATGTTTATGAACACTAACATTGTAGGTAAGGCATACACTGCTCAAAAGGCTACAAAAATCTCAAGAATGGTTAAAATAGAAATGTCAAGTAAATAAAGTATGTAATTTTATTTTTCTTTATTTTTTATTTTGTGAATCTGGCCACATACTGTACGTTCATTATAGAAAGAATGGGCCAAAGGAAATATATATAATATTCAATGGGAAAAGTAACAATTAAATAAATAATATTTGTCATCATTAAAATCGTAGACTACAGATCCTTAATTCCAACAATCAGCTTTTTTTTTATGTTGGAAAAAAATGTTGGTTGATAAGAAAGATAAAAAAAATTTCTATTAAACTACCCCTCATAAAGTGATATTTTTAAAATTAGGGGCTTCAAATTTTTATTTTTTGTTTTATTAATGAAATAGAAAAGAAAAAATAACATAAAATAAAGTAACATAAACATAAGATTATATTAAATTTGAACAGGCAACCAAACATATATTTTCTCTCCCTTTTGACATCACCAAAAAGTGGAGGAAAAATAAATAAAAGTTAGCATTAAAATAAATAAAATAGTAAAATATAACTAACAAATACTAAAGGTAAGGCAGATCCTGATCAAGTGGTGGTGGTGGTAGTTGAACGTATGGATGGATGGAATATTAGACATTATAATGTAGGTGACTACAAAAAGAAGTAGGGTTATGTTAACTTGATCCCCAACTTTGGAAATAATTGAGGTTCTAAGGACATGCTTGATAACATGTGCATTCTGATTTAAGCTGTGGACTAATGGTTACTGTTGGTTTATAGACACACTCTTGATGGTCCAGTTAACATAACTCTAGTCAAAGTTTGTTATAAAGATAAGGCATTGTATATGAGGTCTTTCGGTAGAAAGAGTGATATGTTACCCTAAGTCTTCCATGGTTATCTCTACAGGTTGGTAGCAAACATATAAAGTCATGTCAGAAGTTTCCATATTTAGCCTAAGTTTGGCTAAGAATTTATAATGTAGTTTGAAGTTGAAGGGAAAAGCTAGTGTGAGGAGAAATTAAAGAGTGGCAGAGGCAATGAGATTTATCACCTCAAAGTTAAGGAATGGCTGATTTCACATTCTAGAAGGGGTGATTTTTTCTACTTTTACTTGTAGTAGGTATCTTCATCCCTTACAGATAGGAAATAATCATCAAAGTGATGAGAGGAGAAGGAGAGAGGAGGAGGAGCTCTCCTAGGTCATTATGCCGCATTTTGCTTCCACCAACCATCGAACATATAAGGTTTATAGGGTATGAGATTGATAGAGCAGGGACTTGAGTGAATTGAAATGCTAAAATCCTTATAATTTATAGTTTTAGGGAAGATCGTACAGTATGACCAAGGTTCATACAGTACGATCAGGGAAGTTAATTTATCTGGACAACTTATAAGAAAAAGTGGTTAAATTTAATAATATGATTGGGTATTATATTGGACAATCTTAAGAAATTACATTCATCCCAAGGAGTCATTGGTACAACTTTTCAAGAAAGGCATCATCTAGTAAGAACAGATGTTTGTATAATACAAAACATAATTGTTATTATACTAGCCGAATTGAATTTGTCCCAGTCTAGTTTGATACATTTATTATACAGTATGAAGAGAGGTATTGTACCATACGATTGCCAATAATTTAATACTAGAAGAATTGAATTCCTCAATGGTTAGTTAAATATATAGATCATACAGTATGAATAGAGGTTCATACAGTATGATGTACATATCATGTGTATAATCCGGACAGTTAATTAAACTAAGGGTTATGATATGTGCATCTCTGAATATCGTACAGTACGAACATGGATCATGCAGTTCGATATACATAAAAACTTGAAAGTTTTTGTTAGTCAGTGAGGTGTGTGTTTGTGATGATCAGAAAATATCTAGAACAAATATTTTTTTATATTAAATTTTTTTTAAATCATAAACAACAACCAATAATATAAAAACATGCATAATAACTAATACATACAGCTTAACACATATGAATGTAAGATTTCAAATTTTTTTTTTTTTTTAATTTTGAGTTAAGCATGAATGTCTACAACACCTAGTTTAGTCCTCAAGGTGATAAAGGTGTCATAAGCTAGGGATTTAGTGAAAATGTATGTTAATTGATCTCTTATAGTTATATGATGTAATTTTAAATCTTCCTTTTTTTTTTTTTTTTTTTTTTTTTTTTGAAGAATGCAGAACTTGCATTAAGAGGGGAAAGTAAAACTAATTACACTTGAAAAGAATGAAAAGCATCACATTCCTCCTTGATAGCAAATAAAAGCAAGGAAGGAATGCTACTAAAAGAAAAGCTATCAAAGAAAAAATCCCTAGTACTAGCCATGGTAGCACAAAGGTTAGCTACCTTATTACAATTTCTACTAACATGATTAAAAGCCACTTTATGAAAGTCATTGACAAAAAGAATCTCCTCCAAAGACCAACTATCCACAATTTGATTATTCTTCTTGAATGAAGCTTGAAAGGATCTAATAACATTGAGATTATCACTCTCAATAATCACCCCTTTGTATTCAAGCATCCAACTTTTAATATAGTCTTTGACCGAGAGAACAGCCTCCATCTCAAGTTTTTTAATGTCCCAATGAATCCTCTTTTCTCTAAAAGCAAGAATAAACCTTCCTTTACGATCTCTAAAAATCCCTCCCACTCCAGCACAATGAGATCTGAACAGTGAAGCGTCAACGTTGATCTTCATCCAATCTTTCGGAGGAGGGCACCAAGACTCATGAGACTCCCAAAGGAGATTGGTTCCCCATATTGAAAGATAAGGACTAATTTTAGTACTAGCCAACGCCAGAGCATTTGAAGCCGTCACAGAAGAAGGTAACGCTGATTTCCCATGCTTCACACAATTTCTATTTCTCCAATTTAAGTACACAACAATGCAGTAAATTCTTACCATGCCAGGCTGACGGTTTGACAATCTCCTTAGCTCCTCGAGACAGCTGTTGATATTTTGAAAAACCGGAATACCAATGCCCCAACTTTGTATCTGTTTTATAACATCCAGCAGGCATTTGCAATTTACCATAATATGCTCATAGCTTTCAATGTCATTACATCCCCTCACACAGTTTTTATCCAATCCAATTCTCCGGTAATGTAGAAACATCTGTGTGGGAATAGCTGACTTTCCAAGCCTCCACCAGAAAATTTCAATTTTCTTGTTTAGTTTAAGCTTAAACATCCAAGTGAAGTAGTCCTCATATTCAAAATTATATTTGCACTTCAGCTTATATTCAAACGACATGGCCGAAATAGACTTACCCGACATCTTCCATAACAATTCTCTACGGTCATCCATCCCAGTGACAATCTGGATATTGCTGATTAACATAATGAAATCTGCATGGAAAAATTCTGTAAGCAACGAATAGTTCCATTGTCCCTCATCAGATAATAGATGGCTTATATACATCCCTTCCAAAGCCACACAATCTACTAAAGTTGGCCACTTGTTGATGCTCATATCCAACACCCAAACATCATTGAGGACATTTATATTATTACCATTACCTACAGCCCATCTGGTTACATGGTCTCTTATAAAGTGGTGCCTAATGTCTATATACTTTATGCGGGAGTGTTGAATTAGATTTTTTTATACATAAATAGAACGAGTGTTGTCATACATAATTGGAATGGTTCCTACAGGTTGTCCAAGATCTAAGAGTTGCAACTTTGGACATAAGACTTAAGCAACAAAGCTCCCTATTATTATATATTCTTCCTCAACTATGGAAATGGCCATTGCATTTTTTTGTATTAGACCAAGAAACTAAATATTATCCAATGAATTGGCAGGTTCCAAAAATGTTTTTTATCAAAAAATTCTTGCAAAATCATAATCTAAATATGCTATGATTTTAAAAGAAGCATTGTGTCTAGGATACTAGATTCCAATGTTTGGAATACCCAATATGTATTTAATGATTCTCTTAATAGCTATCATGTGCAATTCTTTTGGATACGCCTAAAATCTTACACAAAGCCACACTCTAAACATTATGTCCAGTTTACTAGAAGTCAAATAAATAAGTGATCCAATTATCCCCATATACTTTATATGATCTACTATTTTTTTATTTGGGTCTTTGTCTAATTGAACAGTAGAGCTCATGTGAGCGTTCATGCCCTTAGCATTGTTTATTTCATACTTTTTATAGGATGTTCATGATGTATTTATCTTTGCTAAGGAAGGTTCCATCATCTATTTATTTTACACTAAATCGAAGAAAGTAGCTTAGCTCTCCCATTATACTCATCTCAAGTTCTTTATTTATTATTTTTGTAATCTCATCATATACGTTTTATCTGAGGAACTAAACTTGATGTCATCAACATAAATTTGGATAATCGGTAAGTCCTCTCCTTTTTTATTTTGGAAGAGGGTGGTGTCTACACTACCCTTAACAAAGCCTCTATCTAAAGGGAATGTGCTCAGCCTTTTCTAATAGGCTTTAGGTTCCTGGTTCAACCTATACAAGGCCTTTTCTTAAGCAAAACCCATAGAGGGGCCTACGCATTAATTATAGGAAAAAAGTACAAAGTCCTTAAACGGGCCTTGAGCTATTTAATGCTCAAAAGAGCTACAATAGTAAAACACAAAAAAAACTATGAGCTCAAGATCCCTACTAATTAAAAATACAATAATACTTGGGTATAATCTATGGTGCACAAGCAGAAGCACCAAAAAAGATGGAAGGCACCAAAAATTAGCATCAAGAGTGAGCTTCCTGTCCAAAAAACCAACAGCGCAATGACCTGCACAAAAGGATCCTACAAAAAAGAGTACAAGGCATAAAAAATGTATCCCAAAATAATAAACTAGGAAGAGGTTGAAAATATTACCATTAAAACATATTACAGCTAGCTGCAAACCAGCAAGGATAGATAACTAGTCCAGCCATGAACATTATAGGCATCCGAGCAACCATCATAACCCAAATGGAGAAGCAACAGAAAGCCACTAATACATTTAGAAAGAACAACAAGATAACCCCAGATTCCTGTAATATGAACATAAAGTGAACTCTATCATCCTAAGTTCAAAAATGCAAAGCAAACCCAACTAGCATGTCATAAATAAGAATTAAACAAAATGTTACAAAGACCAACATATGTATACATATAACCATCCTTGATATAACTTAAAGAGAAAACCTCAATATAACCCAAGTAGCACGTAGCAAACAACAAAGAACAACAGGTAAATATAGTGCATAGCCCACAAATAAACTGATTGGCATAAAACTAAAGAACACCAACAAACAAAAAATACCATACAAAAGATGAGAGGTGCTTAGGAAGAAAGAGCTCAAGAGAGAATGGTTCCCACAAACATTACATGGAAAATCCCAATGTCGCTCCATCCAACCAAAAAGCCTTAGTCACCTCCACCACCCCCCCCCCCTAAGTAAAATTCTCCAGGAATAACCAAAAAAGAAAAATAAGAAGAGCTAACCATAACAAACCAAGGAAAGCCCATCCAGCCTTTAGAAAATTAGCAGAATCCCAACAATAAGGTTCTAACAACCACGATATAATAGGACAACCAAAAAAATAGCAAACCACCACCTAGGTGCCTAGAATGAAAGCCACAAACCACCAAAAATCCACTACATAATAGATATAACATACCAAGGAAAGCCCTCTCAGCCACCAGGAAATAAGGAATAGCCTAATTACTAAGGCCAACAACCTCAGAAAAATAGAATGACCCAGCAAACTAGCGAAAATCACCTAGGTGCCCAAAATGAACACCACATCCAGTTACCAATAAGCCCACTAAACCCACACCTAGAAAGATCAGGAAAAGTTAAAGCCAGAGGAAGGTGAGCAACGACAAGGATACCTGTCAAGTAAAATCAATTGCAATCATTGCTCAGCCCCATAAACCCATGACAAAACTAGAAAAATAACTCCATAATAGAATAATAGAAAATACGGCACCCATCAAGAAAAATCACAATAAAAAGCCCAAACCTTGGAAAAGGCCCAGCAAGTCAAGAACCAAAATCAGGATAAGGCACCTCACATGAGTCAGATAGACAAAAGGGAACCAAATTAAATCCTAACATAAGTTAAACAATTTTTTTCCAATATTAAAAGGCCTTTTAAAAGATTAGGAACATTGGCTTCCAAGAAATAAATAAGGCATTCAATCCCTGATCCAAAATGAGCCAACCAATTGGCACGAGCATTACCATCCTTAAGCACTTGTGAAAAAGAAACATTGATAAAAACTAGCAAATGTTTAGTATCCCTAACAATATAAAAAACTCAGAATTATAAATAGAATAAATACCATAAAAAATGCAGTAAATATTATTAGTAGACTCAGCCTCAATTCCAATAGTAGAAATGTCTAAAGACATACAAATTATTAACCCATAAAGAACCGCACTAAGAAATGCTGGATGAAAATTACCTGTAAGAAAAGGACTCACAAATACAAGAATAACATTACCATGGCTATCCCTAATGATGCCACCACACCCCATGTTGTTAATCTCATTAGCAACACCAACATTCAGCTTGAAGCAACCCAAAGAGGGTTTAACCCAAAAGACAAAATGAGGCTGAGAATAAAGCAAAGGAGCCTCCTAATACATAAATCAGGAGCAACATCATAATAATTTTTGAAACTTTTGGTAAAAAGAAAATTCACAGAAAACAAACTCAATAATGTTTCTTTCACATTCTTAATAACCCTATGAGAGTCCATTCTAATGCCATTAAAAAGAGAATTATTCCTCTCAATCCAAAGAAAATATGATAACATTTCTAAAATGACCTTTATAATTACCAAACCAATCAATAAGAAAAGCATTAATAGATACATTCGCATTTAAAAAAGTTTAATTTGAAGATATCATCAAAATGACACCAAAGTTTAACAGCTAAAGGACCCGAGACAAAAACATGATGCATACTCTCAAAATAATAACAACATTGACACTTAGATGGAAGGAAAAAACCTTTATTGATCAGATTATCATCCTTAGGAATGAACCTATGTAAAATTCTACAAATAAAAGTGGCAATAGTAGGAGGGATGCTTCTATGCCAAATCATTGAAAAAATTTTAGTGGCAATATTTTTAGTTCTAAACACATGCAAAGCATCTTTTAATTTAAAAACCCCAACTTTAGCAAACTTATATAATAAAATATTCTTCGACTCCAAATTTAAAGGAGTGAGAATTTTTTGAATAATAAAGTCAAGAATCACATTAGTAAGTTTATCATAATCCCAACAGTTATCATTAATGAAAACAATTATGTTAACCATAATAATAGAAGTGGAATTAATAAGGGAGTCAATGGATTAATTACCTAACCATTGATCCTGTCAAAATAAAATGTTGCCAACCATAAGACTGTTGACCTCATCTTTGTATGAGGTCACTAAGACCCCTCCAGAATCCAGATTTAATCCTAGACCCTAGGATCCACTCTAGACCTTAGGATCCTTCTAGATCCAAGACCTTAAAGTCTACTCTAGAGCCTAGGATTCCCTTAAATCCTTGATCTTAGAATTCTTCTAGATCTTAGGGTCACTCCAACTTCAAATCAATCTCCACCCTTGATCAACCTCAACCTCAAATCAATTCCTATATTTGATCCACTCCAATTTCAATTTGATTCCTACCTGTGATCAATTTAAATCTCAAACTCCATCCAATTCAAATTCAAATTTCAAACATATCCAAACTTTGACTCAATCCACTTGAGAATCCAAATTTTAACCTAGACTTTGATCCAAGCTTCAATCTAGCTTTGACCTCATCCATTCATTAACAATCACCACATGATTGTAAATGATTTGGATACTTCAATACTAATCCTTCATACTTAAAATCTATTCCAACTCCAGAAATCCAGACTCAAATCCTAAGTCTCAAGGTCTTGTCCTAAAGACTTTTTTTAGAGATCTTTCAAACATTTCAAAACCCACTCAAATGGTCTCTGATTCAAGATCTATCACTTGTAAAGTGATAAGACATGTCTCTAGAGGTTGCCCTCCAACTTTTAGCTCATTTTGAGGTATCTAACCCCAGAATCTGAATTAAAATCCAAAGGCTGTAAAACCTTTAAATATTTACAACCTATGCCACTGAACCTAACCCCTTTGAGATCTTGACCTTGGAACCCTTATCCAAGCCTCCAATCACTTCCAGACTCTTGATTTTAACCCATTGAGCAGTAAACTGCATTTTTCAGAACCATTTTTGACTCTAGTTGACCAATTGGACAAAATTGACTAAAATACCCATATGAGATTTCAAATGGCTATTTCAATTCAAATCAATTCCAAACTCTTTGAAGCCACTTCCAATGAATTTCAAATATCAAACCCAACTTGTTGAACTCAAACCCAGACCTTGGGTCAACCTGGTTGACTAAGTCAACCAAGTTTGACCCATGGACCCATACACTCTCCTCTTTCAATTTTTCAAATCTAGTCCATTCCAAGTCCTTTGAATGTATGGGATGAACCCTTGGGTACCCAAGAGACCCCTCTTGGTCACCCAAGCCTTGGGCTCACTTGGGTTAGCCTTATGGCTTGACCCAAGTGACCCAAGAGAGACCTCCCTTGAGCCATCTTTTGATCTTAATCAAATTGAATCTAAATCAAGGTGCCATTGGGTTTCCATTGACCCAATACACCTTCCTTGACCAGCCCAATCCTTGAGCTCACTTGAGTCAAGAGTTAGGCTAACCCAAAGTGCCCTAAAGCACTTGGGATTGGGCAAACTCTCAACCTAAACCCAATTGAACCTGGCCAACACCTCCCATAGGTGGCCCTAGGTCCAATACACCCCCTCCAGCCAGCCCATGTCTTGGGCTAGCTTGGGTCAATAGTTAGGCTAACCCAAAGTAGCCAAAAACACTTGGACCCGAGCCATTTTCCAGCTCAGATCAAATTGGACCCAATTGCCACTTGCATTGGGTGCACCAGACCCAGACCCACTTCCCACCTCAAGCCCAGGGTCTGGCCTGACCTGGGTTGAGCCCAAATCGACCCGAACCGAGCAGATTTGGATCAACCCGAGCAAACCTTTGACACAAGCCAAATTGGACCCAATTGCCACTTGCATTAAGTGCACCAGACCCAGACCTACCTCCCATATCTAGTCCCGGGTCTGGCCTGACCTGGATCGAGCTCAATTCGACTCAAACCAAGCAGGTTTGAGCCAAACCGAGCCACCGGATCGATCCCGGCTTCCCCAGACCAATTTGACTCCACTCCCAGCTCCAGTGTGTCCCCATCGACCTTCCCTGGTCAACCCGACCCAGACCGTGGCCGGCGGCGGTCGGAACCAATGGAGAGCAAGTTCCGGTGGTCCCCCCAGGCCGATCCTGACCGAAAGCCTTCCAAAGGCTGTGGTTCACCGGCTTGAGGCTCACGAGCTCTCTGGAACGGTGCCCCTTTCCACTTGGCATCAATCCGAGAGCTCCTCTGATTCAATCCTGGCCGTCCGAGCTCGCGGGAGGAGGCTGAATAGGCTGGTGCTCCACAGAGCTCAAGGTTCGATCCCAGCATTTCGAAATGATTCCCCAGAGTTCCCTCAACCTCCCAGCGTCTCCCCTTGAGCTCCCAGACCTCTCCTTTCATTACTTCGAGCGAACTCCGGTGAAAGGCTTTGACGTCCCTCTTAAAGTCCTACCTCCGGCCGTCCTCCAGTCGCGGTCCCTGAAGGAAACCTGCTCGCCTTCGTCCCCTGAAGCTTCCAGATAGAGAAGCTCATTCGTTGAGACTTTCTCTGCGGTAATTCCTTGCTCCCTAGCTAGGTAGTCCGGTCAAGTGTGAAGGAAACCTTCACCCCAACGGATTTCCACCGTTGGATTGAAGATTTCCACCCCCCTGATCCTCCCTGTGAAATTTTGTCGAAGTTCGCCGGCGGGATCAATCGGACGGAGAAGGTTCACGGACTCGGATAAGAGCGGAGGTTGAAGACGAAATCTCAGCCGTTGATTCCGATCAACGGCTCGGATTAGATCCCGCTGTTTCGGAGCGCGTCTTATCCCAACCGTCCGATCCGCCATCCGACGGCTGTGGTTAATCCGACCGTTAACAGTTGGCGCCAATGATTGCCCAGCCAATCAGCGCGCGGCGCGTGTAAAGCGAGCGCTGACTGTGTAATGGCCGAATTAATAATTCCAGAAATTCAAGGGAACTTTGGAAATTCATATCTCCCTGCACACTTGTCCAAATTAGGTGTTCTTAGGCTCATTGGAAAGGTCTCAGGGAGACCTACAAAAGCCCTATGGTTCCATGCCCTGGTTAGGTTAGTGCTAGGTTTAATTTGAGTTTGAGCATTTTATTAATTTCCTTAATTATTCTTTAAATACAAGTCCACCAGGCATGGAATTTTGGGAGATTGAATTTGAACATGTTTTTGACATGTCCAAATTTTATCCCCCCCTTTTAAGATGTTCATGGGCATTTTCCTCAAATTTCAAATTTAAGGGTCATGGTTTGACCCTTAAATTCAAAATGGGGTATAGACCTATCCAATGGGATTTAGGGTGTGATTTTTTGTGTGTTGATGATGTGTAGGATAAGGAGTGTAGAGCCACTGATTTTGCCCCAATCCAAGCTTAGGATACACCCCTATAGTGATTTGAAGGTGACTTAGAGTTCACCTTAGGTGGTTTAGTTAACCACCTTAGAGTACTCCATTTGAGCTCAAATTTGGTGAGTTTAGTCCTCAGAATCAGGTGATCCTTTGGACCAAATTTCATCAAATTTAGAGTCCATTTGGTTTCCCAAGTAGGAACCATAATAACCCCCCTTAGAAATAACCCTTTAGCCTTAATAAAATTCTAATAATTCTAATTTAATTCTTAAAATTCCCTAAAATACCCCCAATTAACTTAAATTTATCTCTTAATCAATAAAAATTGAAATCACTTTAATTTGACATTAAAATCCACTTTAATTTAATTTTAATTAAAATCAATGTTTAACCAATTTTAATTAATTAAAAATTATTTAAAATCCCAAAAAATCTTTAAACACTTTCTGATCTCTCCTTAGATCATTTCTGATCTTTGGAGTTGATTTCAAGAAGTTTGGGACTCATTTGAGATCAAATCATTAAAAGGGCCCTTAATTGAAACAATTTAATAATTTTAATAAATACTAAAACTTCCTAAAATCATAACTTTTGATAGAAAACTCCAAATTTAATGTGCCAACTGTCTAACAACTCATAATAAGGCCTAGTATTTGCTAAAAATCTGAAACCCTTAAGATTAACTCTAATTTTGAAAGTCAATTTTCAACCCCTTAATTAAATCATTAAAATATTCTAAAATATTCTTAAAACCCAAAATTATTCTAAAACTCAGAAAATATTAGTTTAATGCTTAAAACACTTAAAAAATCCTTTAAAACACAACAACCATCCTAAAGATGAAGTTTATTGGCTGGACTACTCCGGGCTGCGGGGCTAAGTGTCCTAAGGAGGCTGGTTCCTCGAGCCTGGTGGCACAACGCCACGAATGGATTCTAAGGGGTGTTAAATCTTAAAATAGATTAATTTTTAATTATTTAACATTTTAAAATCTCTAATTCAATTACATTAATTTGGTTTATCGGCTGGACTACTCCGGGCTGCGGGGCTAAGTGTCCTAAGGAGGCTGGTTCCTCGAGCCTGGTGGCACAACGCCACGAATCAATTAATGGAAAACTTAAATTAATCAAGCTTTTAAAATCAGTAACTAACTCATTTTTATATTAATCCACTCTTTTAATTCCAACCAATTTAAATAACTTAATCAACCCCGATTGCTACTGGGTAACCCAGGCCTACGAGGCTATTAGCTTAGCCCCAAGGAAGGTGAAATAAACTTCACGGCCTCGGTGTGAAACAAAGGTAGTAATCAATTAACTTTTAAAATATGTCTAGTTAAAATTCTTAATTCATTAATATTTAAATTTTAATTTAAATCCCCTTCTAAGCCTTAACAAACCTAGACTTTTAGACAACTTAAACTAATAACCTACTTTAGGATCTATCCCAGCCACACGACCTTTCTCACACACTTTAGATGATGTGCTAGGACAACCAACTCTAGATCTAGGTTAGGCCGGTGTTTACTTTACTGCTGTGTGCCGGATTTTTCGTAGTTTTCACTGCATGTTGTGGATGAAATTGCTTTGCTGTGTCTGCTTACTTTTTCTGTACTCTGTGGATGAATTGATGTGTTTGGCGACTAGATTACCCTTAGGTTAGGTACGATCTGGATGTTGACACAGTTTTTTGCAGTTGGCCACGCTCATGCAGGGCAATATAAAAAGGGGGCAAATCAAAAAAATGCATAAATATTATAAACTCTTTGCACAGGTGCTTCAGCTGCTAAAGCCCCCCCCCCCAAATCATAAAAAGAGCGTGGCCAGTGTGTTTACTCTTTTTTTATGCTCATATACAACTGCTTGGGAATAACTGATTTTTATATATTAATTGCTTAGGATAACCCTGCAGGTGAGTCTAGATTTTTATTTTGATATAAATGTAATTTGTGTAAGTGTCAAGTGTTGTGAAAGTTGATTTTGAGTTGGGATACATAGATCCAAAGCTTGGATTCCAAAGAGGAAAGGATACCCCTTTAGGGAACACTCCTTTTCCATTTGGAAATCCAAATTTGGATCATACCTCTTCCTTACCCAAAGAGGAAAAAGTGGCCTCCCCCTTAGAGGGAAGTGCCCTCTTGTCCATTTGGGTAATCCACTACGAAGATTCCAAGAAGATTGAAGAAAAGGAGTCCAAAGAAGAATGAGATTGAAGATAAGAAGATTTGAAGATTGAGAGTATCCCACTCAAAATAACTTGCGTCATTACTAGGTTTAGAATCCGGGTTGTTGTCAGTGGTGCCCGGCCACTTTACTTTCTGTAATATTCTGGTTTGTAATAAGCAAGGCAATTCTGCCTATGGACATTTATTAATTAATTTATATTTGATGTGATGATTTGATTGCCTTTAGGATTACTTGTTTTTACTAGTTTTTTTTGGCGATTGCATGCCGCTTTTTGTTTTCGCCTGGATACGTGAGACTCGTGAAGGTGTGAAAGTTTTCTACTCATAACCTTAAAAGTCCAAAATTTTAGTGAGTCTAAATAACATAGAAAGATAACGAATCTAGGGAATTAGCCGGGGATCGACCCCGGGGTTGCATGCATATTTCTTCATTACTCTTTCCTTGCTTTAGACCCTTCCCCGCCTGCGGGTAGAGTCCGGATAGTCTGACCTATGAGGACGAGGTGCCGGACCTGGGGAAGTCCAGTCTTCTAAAAAATTATTTTATAAGCCTGTTTTTAAAATTTCAAGCATATTTGATTTGAGGTTGTTAACCAGCATGCATCGCATTAGATACAAATTAAAGAGTCAAAATTTTAATTTCATAGTCCTTAGCATTTTAGCACCTAACATAAGTCAAAGGGGCCAATTAGGAGAATCTCTAGATGTCGGCCACGCTTCTCCAAAACTTTAATTATAACGTCCCTACCATTCTTTCATAAAAGATCGGATTCATCTCTTTTAAATCGATTAGGTGGTTAGCTGGCTCCCCAATCCAGGCCGGGGTAAGTCCAGATCTTGCACTGCATTAGTTAGGATCGGACGACTGTGGTCCAGTGTCCAAAATAGATTTAGGATCCGGGGCAGATCTTTGATTATAAGACCCCAAACTTTGGGAATCTAATCCCAAATTTCTAATAAAATGCTCAACTCTAATTAAATATCATTTCAAATCCAAAACATAAAGCCCAACACTTAGATTAAGTTGGGACACTTCCGGATGGTTCTGGAATCTCAAAGTGTCCCCTACTTCTTCTCCTTTAACTCCGTTAATAACTGTTCAATTTTGATCCATTCCCTTTTGATTTTCCAATAACTCTATTCATATTTTGATATCACTCCTAGAAACTCTAACAAAATTCTGCCACCATTTTAATCGGGAGTTTTCGTAGGAGATTTTTGTCTCCCTACGATGTAATTAACTATGAGGGCTTGCGCTCGTAGGAAATTTGGAACCACATACACCTGATTTTAAAAAAAAAAATTAATTTCCAAAATTTTTTTAGACTTCCTTGGGAAAAGTTAAGTAATGATCGTCATAGTTGCATTAGAAGGATTATCGTAGAATGGTCTCATTTCCCTTTGGGGAGATACACCCTTCTTTGATAAGGCTTTGGATGTAAATGCGACGATCATGTTTCTTGAATGTTGTAATTGGGTACTTAGTTGAACTATACTTTGTCCCCTCGGGGCCATATAAAGTTCTCCTTAGAACCCGATCATAACATTCAAGATAAGTTTACATAATTCTAAGTCTGAACACCGTTATGAAATTTTATGTTCGTCCTTCGGGGTGATATAATTTTTCTAACGGGACGATTCGATTTTAGAATTAGAATTAAATCTCAATTTTAAAGCTCCCAAAGAAAACTAATATTTTTCAAAACCTGTTTTCAAAATTCCACCAACAAAAAAATGGCACGCCCGGTGGGACCAAATTTCTCTTCCAATCTTCAATAGTGGCAGAATTTTGTTTCATCGGTAGTTTCAACTATCATTTCTTCCGTTGGTCCCTTTGCTCATTTCTTCCTTGGGTGAGTGTGGCCAACATCTAAAATAATAACAAAATAGTAAAAGAGAGGTTCCACCTCCAAATTTGGCTGTATCCAGATTTTTGTTCTGATTTTGACCTTCTGCCCCAGCATAGCCTGTGAGGCGACAGTGTCAAATCAGATCTCTGGATATCTTTTTTAATCTTATGGATTTATGGTCGATAAATTTCTCATTCAACATATAAATCCTTAAAATTGAAAAGAATTCAAAATTTTTGATTTCATTCCAAACTATTTTAGTTTTAACCCCCCCCCCCCCCCTCTACTCCCACTTTGACCTCTAAGGGTGGGGAGGGTTAAGCTATTCCTTTTACTTAGGCTTTCTCACAATTCCATAAGCCTTCGGGCAAGGGGAAACTCTGTCCGTTGTGTTTTGGAACCTGTAAGAAAACCCCTTTCAAATTCTCAAAATTTCTTCAAAATTTTCTTAAACTCCAAGTTGTCATATGTTACCCCATACGATTTTTGCGTGGGCCAACATATGTCATATTTTCAAAAAAATAATAATAAAATACTCTTTACCACTCTTTTCAAGAATATCTAATTTCAATCATTTTCTTTAACTTTCAGAAAATTTCGAATGGCTGGCCAATTGATTTTCTCCTTTGACCGAGAGTTGTCCTCAACTGTTAATGACCAAGGGAGCACTATTATTTTTTGAATGGGATTTATTACTCTAGAGCTCTCTATGGATGGACACCAGATTGTTAGTCTGGATGCCAGTAAGGAAATTCCCCCAGTGGTTGAGTTGATTGTGGGATCTGCACCCACCTTGCCAGTAGTCAGTGATGATCAGAAACAGTCTGAACCAGTTGTTGAGCCTCCCACTGAAATTAAGTCTTTTTTTAAAGAAGGGTCTAGTTCTGGACTTAGATTTATCACTAAGAATCAGAAGAAGAACTATTTGAGGAGACTTAGAAAGAAAATCTCTAAGGCTAAGAGAGTTCTACCCTTTAAGACCTTAGCTCAAGTAGAACCTGAGGCTGTTGAGGAGCTACCTATTCCTGCTTCCTCTCCCCTCCTAAAGGGGAGTCGCTTTTACCCCCTGGCTTCAGCTCAAGGGGAGGAGAGGATAGCTAGGTTAGCTCATTCTCCACCATGCCCGGTCGACTACTCGACTAAGAAAGCTCAGAAAGAAAGACATCTCCAAAAGACAAGGACTTTGAGAAATATAATTCACACCTGCGCTGCACAGTCTGGACAGACTAAAGAGAAATATGTGAAACAATTAAAGGGAGTGATCTCACATCGCTTCCAAAAAGAAGTGTTGAAGGAAGAAGTATCTGAAGCAAAGAATTTAACCCCACAATTCGTTAGAAAAAATAAGAAGTATGTTAGACAGCTTGCTACTTCAGTACTGGTTGATGGATATCACTGGGTGCCACGCCCTCCGTCCTCTCAAACAGAGGGTATTGTGTTGACTGGGTCCGAGAGAGGCCGCCATTCTACTGGTTGACCCCCGGTACCCCCACATAAACCTGTAAGATTGGCCTCAGTGATTGTCAAACCAAAGGGGGTTGAAGTTCAAAAGTCTGTGGACCTTAAAGGGAAAAGACCTAAATCTCCTGAAAAGAGATATGTGCCAAAGAGAACTAAGTTGGAGAATCTGCCACCACCTCCTAGAACTTCTAAGTTCATTTTGCAGCTCCAACGAGTTTCAGCCAACCCTACTCCGAGTTCAGTTGAATTGATAGATGTCCAGACTAGTACTCCAGTTGTTACAGTTGACAGTCCTACCGCAGCCAGTCTAACTCAAGATCCAATAGTCACCATCCCTGCTACCCCAGTTGATGATCCCCAAAGTCCGAGTGTCATTCCTAGGCCCCTTAGTCAGGTGTCTGAGGACCTTACCTTACCAGATGTGGGAACTATCACTTTACAAGCTTCTGCTTCTCCTGAGAAATATGTCCCTCTCCCTGTAGAGGATGCCACTCTTCTGACTACCAGCTCTGGGATAGTCGAAGAGGAGAGAATTGACCAGGATCTAGAAATGGAAGATGAACCGGATACAAAGTCTCAACCAGATCCTAATCCAAAACTCACAGAAATCATTGCCCTTATGGATTCTGAAGAATTATTCGATATGGCTGAGTATAAAGGATACTTACCCCTTGATCCTAAGTCAATTGGGGATAGACCGGTCGAGGAGGTAGTTCAAGAAATAAGAAACATTTTGTTGAACAAAGAAGGAATGGCTTCTTTTGACCCTGATATGGATGATCTCCTTGGAGATGAAGATGATTATGTTGGGGGCATTCATGTGGTCGAAACTAGAGGGTCTAATAAAGAAGCTGAGCCCAACAAGCACCGATTTGCTAAAGAGGATGATCCACATGCTGTTGAGTCAGATTCAGATGAGTCTGTGAAAGATAGAGATGAAGAACACATAAAAAACTTGGAGACTCAGCTTGCTAGCATGATGTCACAAGTTAAGGAGATGCAAGAAAAATTGGATAAGTCACAGCAAGAATCTTTTAAGATCCACCAGTCAGCTTGAGAGCTCACAGAAAAGGCCAAAAGGGCAGAATTTAGTTCCAGACCTCCCGAGTCACCACCTGTGACCTTTCCTTGTCCAGTAGAGACACCTCCAGTCCACCCTGCAGTTTCCACCATTCCTCCGATCCTATCTCAGAAGGATATCAAGCAGTTAATTAAGGACCAGGTAAGGGAGGCCTTAGCCCTTTCTCAAGGAAATGTGTCTATTTCAAAGGGTAGACC